>CAJQZP010000458.1:65000-490000 GCA_907164705.1 Parnassius apollo
GTGTGCCGAATTTGAGCTCCGTTTTGTTAGTTATGACGAGTCCATACCTCCGGACTTGATGGAGTGACCTGAAGGTGTAAATCGGTGATTGCAACTGGAACTCCTAGACTGGTAGAACTAGGTGTGCCGAGTTTGGGTTCGTTTTGTTAGTTATGATGAGACCTTACCACCAGACTTGATGGAGTGACCTGAAGGGGTAATTCAGTAACTACTGTTGGAATTTCTGAACGAGTAGAACTAGGTGTGCCGAATTTGGGCTCCGTTTTGTTAGTTATGACGAGTCCATACCTCCGGACTTGATGGAGTGACCTGAAGGTGTAAATCGGTGATTGCAACTGGAACTCCTAGACTGGTAGAACTAGGTGTGCCGAGTTTGGGTTCGTTTTGTTAGTTATGATGAGACCTTACCACCAGACTTGATGGAGTGACCTGAAGGGGTAATTCAGTAACTACTGTTGGAATTTCTGAACGAGTAGAACTAGGTGTGCCGAATTTGGTCTCCGTTTTGTTAGTTATGACGAGTCCATTCCTCCGGACTTGATGGAGTGACCTAAAGGTGTAAATCGGTGATTGCAACTGGAACTCCTAGACTGGTAGAACTAGGTGTGCCGAGTTTGGGTTCGTTTTGTAGGTTATGATGAGACCTTACCACCGGACTTGATTGAGTGACCTGAAGGTATAGTTCGGTGATTACAAGTGGAACTCCTAGACTTGTAGAACTAGGTGTGCCGAGTTTGGGTTCGTTTTGTTAGTTATGATGTGACCTTACCACCAGACTTGATGGAGTGACCTGAAGGGGTAATTCAGTAACTACTGCTGGAATTTCTGAACCAGTAGAACTAGGTGTGCCGAATTTCACTCCATCAAGTCCGGTGGTAAGGTCTTATCGTAACTAACAAAACGAAACCAAACTCGTCACACCTAGTTTTACTAGTCTAGGAGTTCCATTTGTAACCACCTGATTACACCTTCAGGTCACTCAATCAAGTCCGGTGGTAAGGTCTCATCGTAACTAACAAAACGAACCCAAAATCGGCACACCAGCCAGTCTAGGAGTTCCACTTGTAACTACTGAACTACACCTTCAGTCACCATCAATTCGTGGAAGGTCTCATCATAACCTACAAAACGAACCCAAACTCGGTACACCTAGTTCTACCAGTCTAGGAGTTCCAGTTGCAATCACCGATTTACACCTTCAGGTCACTCCATCAAGTCCGGAGTTATGGACTCGTCATAACTAACAAAACGAAGCCCAAATTCGGCACACCTAGTTCTACTCGTTCAGAAATTCCAGCGGTAGTTACTGAATTACCCCTTCAGGTCACTCTATCAAGTCTGGTGGTAAGGTCTCATCATAACTAACAAAACGAACCCAAACTCGGCACACCTAGTCCTACAAGTCTAGGAGTTCACTTGTAATCACCGAACTACACTTTCAGGTCACTCCATCAAGTCCGGTGGTAAGGTCTCATCATAACCTACAAAACGAACCCAAACTCGGCACACCTAGTTCTACCAGTCTAGGAGTTCCAGTTGCAATCACCGATTTACACCTTCAGGTCACTCCATCAAGTCCGGAAGTATGGACTCGTCATAACTAACAAAACGGAGCCCAAATTCGCCACCCCTAGTTTTACTCTGCAAGAAGTTCAAATAGCGGTCACGTTTTCGAACAGAAAAAAATACCTTCAAAAGTATTTTTATAATCTACATTGAATAAAAAAGTTTCTATTTCTATTTCTAAAGTACACCTTCAGGTCACGCCATCAAGTCCGGAGGTAAGGTCTCATCATAACCAACGAAACGAGTCCAAACTCGGCACACCTAGTTCCGCTCGTCCAGGAGTTGCAGTAGTAGGTAAGTTTATATATCCTACTTATTTTTAGCTAAATAAAAAACTGTGAGTATAAAAATAATAATTTTATCACTTGTCAAGTATTTATGTTTCCAATTTGTTTTTTTCTAATATTTTGTGTATGTACACCGATCTTTTCAGAATGAGCCGCTGCAAACAGGCGATACAGTGTCCACTCACGACGGCGGCCGAGCGCGGACTGTGGTTTCATCGAAATCTTTGTACAATAAATCAAAGCAGGCACCAACAATAAAATAGCCCTTATTGCAATAGATTATGATTCATCCGTATTACCAAAATATGTGAAAAAATGTGCATCAGTTTTTATTTTTTTACGTATAAGACCTAGAAATTTTTAATTTATCGATATCTACTGTAAATTGAACGGTACTGAGAGAAAATAAACTATTCCCAAATCCTCTCAATACAACAGTGGATGGAATTAAAGGTAGATCTAGCAATCTGACTATATTGAGTGTCAAAATATTCACTTTACTGCCGGTGTCGATATAAGCACTTATCTGACGATCGTTTATGATAACAATTTTATTAAAACAGTCTCCCCGAATATCAAAGGATTTAAAATGTACGTCACGTTAGCACCTGCATTCCAGCAGGTTGTAGACTCGTGGCCCCGACGCTGGCAACTCGTACAGAAGAGCTGGCTCCGACAGACTTTAATCTCGTGGCCTGGCTTCCGACAGATGTAGCACAGCTTCGTCGATGATGACCACCAACGACGCCACGTAGTCCTAGTTAGCTGACTATCTTCTTTGTTCTTAACATCATTAGTCTCAATTCTTTTGTAATGTTCGAATGAAGACAGATACCCATAGTAAAGTTCTTCAGCCGATTCGCACCTGAAAGCTTTCGCATTTGCCCTTAATTCCCTTAGGGAAGGCCCCTAATAAGACATGAAATGGTAGTCTCTTTGTCAAATTTACATTTCTTTGCAAGGACATCTTGTCATGAAAATAGCGGTATTTTTTATTGGCTTTTTATTTCGACAAAATCAATAGCCATTGGAAAATCTCGTTCAAGCGCATACTTCCACCCATCCCAAGTCAATTCATAGTTATCCAAATTTTCATACCATTCACGTGCAGAACCAAGTAATCTTGTGTGCATTATATAAGATTTGTCAGTATCACTCCAATTGTATATTTGACCTAATTGATCGATCTTATTAAGTCAAGCCTTAGCACTCAACGATTTTGGGCCTAATTCGGATTTTGAAATCATTTCTGCATCCATGTGGGTAGTTTTTTTTTCTTCGCGATAGTTGAAACCATATTGAACTTCCGCATTAGCAAACAGTTAGATAACATTTTGCATGACAGTCAACATGGGTTTCGTAAAAATCGCTCAACGAATACTAACCTGATAGCACACGTTGACTATGTGCAGAGATGGATTCTAGAAGACAGGTAGATGCCGCATATTTATACTTATTACAACATATTACAACAATAAGAAAGCTTTTGATCTGGTGAGTAATGACATACTGTTACAAAAGCTAGCTAAGTTGGGTTTTACTCCGCAGCTTCTTCAATTCTTTGCTAGCTATTTGGATAATCGTCGTCAATTCGTTAGAGTAAGTGGTTACGAATCCGGTTATTATTTTACTAGATCTGGTGTGAGTCAGGGTAGTACTCTTGGCCCTACGCTGTTCTTAAGTTTTATAAATGACTTGCCTACCAAAGTTAAATCTGCGAAGTGCCTGTTATTCGCAGATGATCTAAAATTAAGCTTGGGAATTGGCAGTGCTGCTGATGCACAGGCTCTTCAACAGGACATAGATGGGTTATCGGAATGGAGTAAGGTGAACCATCTTCCTCTTAATGAGATTAAATGCAACGTTATTACTTTTGCATTCAAACCGAATTCTATCATTATTAATTATAACTTATTTGACGCACCTATGGTAAGAGTATATGACATAATTGACTTGGGCTTATTATTAGATACTAAATTAAATTTTCACAATTATATGACATCCATTTGCAAGTCGGCTAGTAAGACTTTGGGTTTTGTGATGAGGACTGCTACTGACTTTGCTGCTGGCTGTGGAGAGAATCGGTTTGTTGGTGCCCAGGTACCTGCAGAAAGATAATGGAGGAACGGTGGCTCCGCGCCGTAGGCCGCGTCTCCTAGACAGACCAGTTACACGTACCAAACGTGCTGCCTATGCACCAACAAATCGAGCATTCATACTAATAGGGGACATACTCACTCAACACGATGAAATTGACACATTTTCAGACAGTATGACACGTCTGCTGAATCTTTTTTTTTAAATTATCGATAATTAGACAATTAATAACTCGACAATTTAATTTGTTTGACTATGTACTATTTATCACTTTGTATTTAACATGTAATTTTAATTAAAAATATTGTAATTAGCTTTTATTGAAATTGCATTATAAATTGATATGACAAAATATTTCATAGCCTGACATTGTTTGATTGCGACCTTTTTATTTTTTTTTTCATATTTTAATATTTTATTTTAATATTTTCACTTTTCACTGGTATCACTATAAATGTGACTTGGCGTTCCCCGTCTGGCAGCCATCCTCTTCAAAGCCGCTAATAATGATGACGTTAGTCCGATACTAGTTCTAAGTGCACGGCCTTGGTAGCCATGCACACGAATACCGCTACATATCCCTTGGTACACTTGAAGCCTCGCCCTTTACTGCTTTTGATCATGATGAAGCCGGTATAATCCAATCCTGTGTGAGAAAACGGGCGAGATGGGTTACTTCTGGCACTAGGTAAGTCACCCATGAGTTGATGCTGCTTGCTTGTTTTAAGCCGCCTTCATCTCACACACTGTCGTAAGCGCTTCTTAGTGGCCCTTGTTGCCCGCTACGATCCAGTACTGCTGACGTATAAATGATGCTGTTAATCTTGGTCCCTCGTGAAATGTAAGACTGTGAGCTTCATCTACGATCCAATAAGTTGATTTGCGTGTGGAATGATGATTGGGTGCTTCATTTCCAGGCTTATCTGCGCGTTTCTCAGTCTACCACCAACTCTTAGAACGCCTTCTTGATCTAAATAAGGGTGTAATTTTTTTTTTAATATATAAGTGGGGGCAAACGAGCATGCGGCTCATCTGATGTTATGTGACTACCGCCGCCAACGATCAACCGCAACTCCAGGGGAATTGCAGGTGCGTTGCCGGCCCTTTAGAAAGGAGTAAGCTCTTTTCTTGAAGGTCCCCAGATCGTATCGGTCCGGAAAAATCGCCGGTGGTAAACTATTCCACAGAGAGGTCGTAGGCGGACGAAAAGTTTTTGTGAAACGTACAGGTGAACCGCCAAGCATCCAGGTGGTGTAGATGGTATCGGGACGTCTGCCGCGTAGTGCGTTCACGAAATTTGGCGGCTGGGATTAATCCGAACAATTCCTCAGAGCACTCCCCATGGTAAATGCAAAAGAAAATGCAGAGATCTCTTCGCAGCACCAATGAATCGAGTCGATCGGAAAGCACTCGGTCGTCGACGATTCGAGCCGCTCTGCGCTGGATGCGGTCAAGTGGAAGGAGCTGGTACTGGGGAAGCTCCAGCCCTGAGATGGGAACAGTATTCCATGTGCAGCCGAACCTGCGCCTTGTAAAGTTGCAGACGGTGTGCCGGCATGAAATACTATCCCGCTCTACTGAGCACGCCAAGCTTTTTAGAGGCCAATTTGGCCTTCTCTTCCAAGTGACCACGAAACTGCACCTCACTCGATATGTCAACACCGAGGATTGCGATACAGGCTGAGGCAACAAGACGAGTGCCTTGAAACTGAGGAGATACGACAAAGGGGTTCTTTTTAACGGTTAACGCGCAAACTTGTGTCTTGTGAGGGTTAAACTGGACTAGATTTAGTCGCCTTCAATCCCAGACTTTGTTTAGCAAAGACTCAACTTCAGACACAAGTTTGTCCCGGTACTCGTAGACGTTTTGCCGAGAAATATTGGCACGGCCGGTGTATAGAGCATCACCAGTGCTATCATCTGCATAGCAATGAATGTTACGGGTTTGCAACATGTCATTGATATTGTGACGGCCCAATATTATTATTAATAATTAAATTCAATATAAAGGGGCGTCAAAAATAGTCTTAAAAGATATATATTAAACAATAAAATTACATTAATAACCATAAAGTTAATATAAATACATTTCAGACATTAGACCAATAACATAGTAAATTAAAGGCAAAATATTGTCTTCCATAATAAATGAATTTATTAAAAACTTGAAAAAATATTTAAAATAAGATAAATAATAGAAATACAAGTCGAAATATTATAAAAATAAAGATAAATAACATTTATAAGATAATTAGAAAATTTGTTAAAAATTGTCTAAGTCTTGGAAGGAGTTCATGTATAAAACAAAATTTTCCTAAGTTGTGGAAGGAGTTCATGTATAAAAGAAATTTCCTAAGTTGTGGAAGGAGTTCACGTATAAAAGAAAATTTTCCCAAATTACGGAAGGTGTTAATGTATAGATGTCTTGTATGGAGGAGCTGTCGGAGATACATACCTGCAGTTGTACATATATGGGGTGGTCGGGAGCCCAACTGCTTGAAGTACTGTAGAACAATGACTAGTCCTATATTAGGGACTTATGATATTAAATTCAATGATACAAAAGCAATACTATAGGAGGTCTCCATGATGAATTTGCGTTACAATAGTGGGGTCGTGGGTTGAAGTCCTATATATTAATGACTTATGAAAGTGGGTCTATTACAAAACATTACTATAAAGGTCTCTATATAATTTGCATTACAATAGTAGGGTCGTGGGTTCGAGTCCTATATATGAAAAACTTATGAAAGGAAGGTCTATGATACAAAAGCATTATTATAGGTCTCCTTGATGCATAAGCATTGTATGGGGTGGTCGGGTGACCGACTGCTCCTAGTACTGTAGCAAAATGACTAGTCCTTATTAGGGACTTGAAAAGGAATATTATGGTGGTGTGTATGCGTTCACATGTTCACGAGCAATTGTTCCGAGGTAAACTTGGGCTCGCTAACCGATGTGTCCTAGACATATCATCTTAATGCCGGTGGTAAGCGGGTTTGTTGTAGCAACACGGCTTTCCCGTGGACATCGCACACCCATACCGTTTGTGGGCGGAGTCGTAGCGCATAGCGATGCGTCGTCTGTCTTTCGGATTGGGAGATGAGTGTGTTTGGTAGCACTTTTAAGTGTAACAGACATACTCAACTTCATGTCTTAGTGCATTAGCGCTATGATACGTGGAGTTTAGTTCATTGGCGTCTTAGTAGCGTACTACTATGATACGTTGGTGATATTTTTTAGTTAACAACAATACAAACTTTGTTACCAAAGTCGATAGGGATCATGTAGGTGTGTTGTGAGGGTGCGCCATCCGTATGATAGTAGCATTGATGCTTACTGTTTCTTGCGGTATTGCGTCTTGTGATGGATCTGCGGATGTGCTGCGCCTGATTCGACGCATTCTTGTGGTTCTGGTCGATGGATGTATGCGGGTGGTGATGTCTGCTGGGATGTATGGGGGACCTTGGGATTGTGTAAGCCCGACGATAGTCGTATTGATGCTTGTTGCGTTCTGCAGCATTGCGCCTCTGCGATGGTTGTTTGGTGGGACGCTATTCTCAATGGCGATCTCTGCGTCTTGGTTTGACTCACACCTAAGTAGCTTTGCCCAAGTCGGGTCCCTTCATTACGGGGCTGCAGACTGTCTGCCCTCCACCATGTTTTATATAACAACATAATAATATATCTCTGTAACTTTCCCACCTTTGAATGATTGATGGCAACTTGTTGGTGGGTGAGGCAAACATGATCGAAAATGCATTTACTCAACGTCAGTGACACAAACCCTTTCTGATGGCGAATTATTACTCTTATCTTATAACTGCCTTTTGGCTATATCTGCCGTTGTAATGGTTGGTGGAGCATATGTGTCGACCTCATGCGGGTGGTAGCTGGCGGGAGGATCTGAGGAGACTCTCAAGGCTGCGGCCGAAAGCCGCACAACGTGGGACCCCATTCCCTTGAGGTGAGCGGTAGACTCATGACACGCTCTGCGGCTAGTAGCCGTGCTGATCATGCAACCGGTGGTGATGCCATACACTTACATCACGTCTGCAGGAGCGACGGTCTGGCAGGTGGTGGCGCTCACGGAGGGTTTACGGCCAAAGTGCCTATTTGCCTAAACTGTGTGACGTACATTCACTGTGGCTGGATTCGTTCGTATTCTGTATGGCGTTTACACGCATTGACATGCGTGACTTCGGTCGATGTTTGTGCTTACGCACTAACAAGGGGCCAAGCCTCTTTTACTGGTTCGCCAGTTATTTTGCTGTGGACTACGGTCCAGTTCCCGAATTAACGTTCCCTTCGGGGGGAGTGCATCAAAATGGTTGGCACTCACCGTGCACGGCGTGTGTGGGGCTTAGCTTATAAGGCACTACCAACAGCTTTCAATTGCTCTAGCGAATATTCATTCTTCCAAAAGACACCTAAAAGAACTAAGTTACTAAACAAACACAACGTAAATAGGGGTCCTAACTAAGACGATCACGCCAAAATATTACAAACGGCCTATTATTAAACCTTTAGAAAGATCATTTAGAAAGATCAAAACATATTTTATTAAACTTGGTCACAAATATATATAATTATTATGTAAAGGAAAATATAATACA
This sequence comes from Parnassius apollo, assembly GCA_907164705.1. Taxonomy (NCBI): domain Eukaryota; kingdom Metazoa; phylum Arthropoda; class Insecta; order Lepidoptera; family Papilionidae; genus Parnassius; species Parnassius apollo. The sequence goes on from CAJQZP010000458.1 coordinate 73,567, forward strand.
TTTAGTATTTAATATATTTATTATTTTAAGAGGGGGGAAGCGTTACAATATGCAGAAGAAACGGCGTTGGTGATAGCACGCACTCTTGTGGAACACCAGCGTTAATGGGCTTGTAATCGGAGCGTACATCGTCTACTATGACCTTGGTGCTCCGATCAGCAAGAAAACTTGTGATACAATTTCTAGGGAAGCTCATAGGAAGGAAGCTTCGTAAGAAGGAAGCGCTTTGTGCCAAACCCGATCGAAGGCCTTCGCAATGTCCAAACTAACGGCCAATGCCTCCCTCTTGGACTCTACTGCCTCCACCCATCTATGAGTTGGGTAGACCAGAAGATCACCAGCTGATCGACCACGGCGAAAACCGTATTGGCGATCACTAATCAGCTGTTGATTCACAAGGTACCTGATGAGCTGGCAGTTTACAATGGACTCCATTGTTTTGGAGAACAAGGTGATGGCGATAGGTCTTGACCTAGACGGGTTTGAGAGGTCGCCTTTTTTAGGGATCGGATGGACGAAAGCCGTCTTCCATGATTTTGGGACTACGTCTAGGCAGTAGGAGTACCGGAAAAGACGCGTTAAAACCGGTGCCAACTCTGGAGCACACGTCCTCAGCACAATTGGGGGGATTCAGGTTCAATTCTTCTAGGTTCAGTTCAAAAAATTCAACGCTGAACAGGTGTCAACTACGAGGCGACAAGAGTTGGCCAGGAGGCGACAACGCGTGTGTGAAAGGTCCTTACCTTTAGTAGTGTAGAGTGAGCGTAAATTCAGTAAATACTTATTGCATTGTTTCGCACCGAGCTAGATAAAAAGAGTTCAGCGTCCGCGCGTTTTTTGACCCCTTAATCTTCTGGTTTCAGGTTCAATTTTCATTGCCGGTTTATGTTTAGGTATTTTCATTTTTTTTATGAAATTATCGTTTATTTAGCTGTACTAACATGATAGAGTGTGAATAAAATTAATTAAACTTTGTAAAAAAGTGACTTTATTTTGATCGGGATAGATTTTCTTTTTGTCTCATCATAAAAGCTATCATTAATCCTTCGTTTTCGGGAGCATTTCAAAAATACCCTGTACAGTACGTACAAGAGGGATCATGAATATATTATAGTGAATAAAGAAACGACATTCATAATAAATTTTATTCAGGTACGTTCTAAAATCTTACTTAAAAACGGATAAGGAGTTATAAGGGTCAGTGAGACGTGGAAGAAACGGAAAGCGGGCGCAGTCAGACGTCGATCTGCAGGGAGGCGTCCCAGGCGCGCGCGTTGACGATGCGCAGCGTAGAGCGCAGCGCTTTGTGCGGGCCCAGCGTCAGCGTGAGCGGCTGCGGCTCGCCGCGCGGCCGCGCGTACAGCGCGTGCAGCGCTTGCTCCCAGCGCAGTGGCGCCGCCGCCTGGCGCGCCAGCTGGCGCCGCACGTGCGTGGCGTCGCGCAGCGCGCGCGCGTCCACGCAAGACACCACGCAAAGCCGCGGCGCGCGCACCTGCACCCGCACAGCGCACGCTACAGTCCGCTCAGTATACGCACACACATATATGTATCACAGGCACACTTTCTGATCCCTCACTCTTATACTCGATAGGACAATGGGACAACGGCAGAGAAATTAGGCATAGAACCGACGACCGTACGTCTTTTTTAAGCCAGAAGTGCAACACCAACATCGTGACTCCGGGCTACTACTAGGAATTTCTGAATAGAAAAAGCCACTAACTAGTTTTTTGATCTTACTCAAAATTCAAACCCTGGACTTCATGATCAGTAACAACGTTTACGATTACTAGATCAGCGAAGCAGTTTTTATAGTTGTAACACAAATGAATCAACTCGTCCAAGTATTCGATCGTCACAGAATACCAGTAATATTTTATTGCTACTACAGCTCAATGCTGCTGTGTTTCATATTATGCACATTGTGACCCTTTCCACCGGAAACGATCTTAGTCCTAGGAGATGATAAGACATCTGCATTTTGATTTTTGACCGACAATTTATATCTATGAGTCACAGCAACCACTTATCATCAGGTGGTTGTTTATTACCTTTATTTTATAAAAGAAAACGTATGCACTTTACACGCGGTAGACATAAAACCTTCAGATAACTAAACTTCAAGAGTCATATCACAAAATAATAATAATAATCTCTCTCGCGCTCAATGCTATAGATGCATGTGTTTAACTCTTTTTCGTTGCATCGAGTTTCAAATAACAATGATTGCAAAAGCTTTCACTTAAAAAACAAGTAACCTCGATGTGTCGCAACGCTTCGCGCAGTGCATCTACGGCGCGCGCCATGAGCGGTGAATGCAGCGCCGGGCCGCGCACGCGCTCCGCGCGTCGCACGCCCCACGCGCCGCCCTCCGCGCACAGCCAGCGCAACGCCGCCTCGTCGCCCGCCACCGCCTTGCAGCCGGCGTACATGTAGGCGGCCACGCCACACACGGGCGCCGCCACGCCACACTCAACCGCGTGATCGCGTGCCCGCCGCAGCGCGTCACCAAGCCGCGCGTCCGCCGCCAACCAAAGCATCAGCGTGCCGCCAGCCCGCTCGGCCGTCGCCGCCTCCGCAGCCGCCGCACGCAGCTCGGCGAGCCGCAGCGCGCCCTCGAACGGCAGCGCGTCCGCGAACACCAACGCGGCGATCTCGCCCAGCGAGAAGCCGGCGGCGGCGCGAACGCGCTCCAGCGCCCCGGGTCGCTCGTCACGCACGCGCTCGAGCGCCGCTAGCGCGGTCACCAGCACGCAGACCTGCGAGCGTCGCTCCAGCTCATCTTCGGGACCCTCCGTGCACACTCGCGCGACGTCCCATCTACGTAAATACACGCCATGTAGCTGCTTATGTTCACAAATTGATTTTTTTTTTCAAATGCTACCCTTACACTAGAAAATGAAATACACAGATTTGTAAAATAATTAATCTGGTTTGATGTTCATATATTGGAAAATCAATAAAGCAAAATATGTTTTTAAATGGCCTCCAATATTGATAAACAAACTCATTTGTACATAATCATAGTTGACAATAAAAAGCATGATAAAATCACTAACATGCATTAAAATAAATACTATATGTCCATACACATGGCTGTAAGAGAGTAGTTACTAACCACACCACACCAAAGCAGACCGACCCATCCTTATGATTTTTATATTTTAATGAATTTATCAGTCCACACCACCAAGCCATGCGACTGGAACTAAATTAAAATTGATAGTGCACATTTGTGACATATGTAGGACATGCAATTTCAAGATTTAGATATTCATTTTATTCAGATATTCACCTTATTATTAAAGTTTTGAAATAATAGGTATGGATGTGTAGTACATAAAAATTTAATTTTTTTTTATAATTGTATAAAACTGTTATAATTCATATGATACTAAAAATGTTTCTAACTAGTTCTTCCAGATTATTTCGTTTACCTATACATATGATAAATCTGTAGAAACGTCGTGTCTGTAATTCAAATATTTTCTGGAAAAAGAACAAGTCCAGACTATAAAGGACACTGAACCCAAATTAGTGTTTTTCAGAATTTTTGTCTATCTGTCTGTGTGTGTATTCACGATTCACGCAAAAACTAAACAGATTTCCAAGAAATTTTGTGTGTAGGTAGTTAAGAACTCGGGGCAACTTATAGGCTTATACTTTTATTGATTGATTGACATTTAAAAAAAGGATGGTTAAGTATTTTCCTTCCTTTAGATGTTAATTTCTATTTAAAATCATCAATCATTTAAAACCGTTACGTAATAAATTGAACTACGCCGACAATTTACGTTTCACTTTTACAAAACAGTATTATCCAACGTAAAATTTTGCGTCCAATTACTAACAAGTTAAATCATACGAGTATAAATAACTTACATTTATATTTGATGACTATTTTTACCGTCTAGAAAAAAATAAGAAAAAAATATAACAGGTGAACAGAGTAGAAGCCTATGGCACTGATATTTACCAAAAAATAAAAACAAAAATTTTGAATTACATACATAATTAAATTAGCCATGGCGTAACGTCGTATTGTTTATGTTTCTGCGTGTGTATGGGCCACACGCTGATAGTTATAATAAACATGTACCAATACCATAATACCTAGTAATGGGTCGAACTAAAACGATTAGATTTACAGAAGAAGCACAAAGTGTTCGTGCAGCGTATAATAGACGCATTTGATTTGATAAATAGTGATAGAGACATGCTTCGAAGTTTAACAAATAATTTACAAAGACGTTTGTGTTTAGAAAGAATCGGTGGACATTTTGAACTATTACTGCGATATCGCTAAAAAAGTAATTTTTATTTTTAAATAACAATAATATAGTATAATTTTATAAATATTAATCAGTGTTGTTCGTAAATAAGTTGATTTCAATCTTTTAATTCGCCAAGATGGCAGTATATGGAGGTATAAAAAATATTATTACATACTGTTTATGAATTCATTATAATGCAAGATAAAATTTAACACGGTGTATTATGTGCCTCCACCCTACTAGTACATATTAATAAATGTACTTACTTTTAAGTATAAGAGAGCAGTCTAATTAAAGTTTTAGTACCAACCACACGTCTCCTTCATTGACACCTTTCCTATATTACATGGCGACCCTGCCAGGCCACCGCCGCTGCGGCCTGCATAAATAGTTAAAGAAAAATGGAAAAATTAAAATAAAACTAAAGGAACAATTTTCAACTATTGAATTGACACTACCGTATGTGACAAGTAAGCCGAAACGGAGACATAAGAAGCGGCGAAAAGGTTATTATTTCTTTAAGAAGATATGCTAATAAAATCTATTAGAAAAAGAAGAAAAATGTTACGGAAAAAACGGGAAAGATCAACTTCAGAAACAAATATTATGACAGCTTCAAATATTACATGAAGATTAAACGAATTAGATGGTGAGACCGCAAATTTAAGAAAAATAGAAGAAACTTAAGTCCTGCAAGCCTTAGCCGATAAGAACATAGAAAAATTGAGCCGAAAAGAACAAATTATGAGGTAACTTCCACCTATGTGATTTTAATTCTATTTCAAACTTTATTTAACAATTTGAGATTGGTTTTTTTTGCTATTTTGTTTTTAAAGTTAAATATTAAATATTCTGTATTTTACATATAACTAAGTTGAAATTATTTATCAGATTATTCACAATATACTTCATTATCAAATATTTTATTACCTACAATAAAAAAAAACAATTATAATACAATATTAAAAATTAAGTTGAATTTTAAGCACTTATGTGGCACTTCTATTAAGACGCAAGACCACTTTATATCCCCTTTTATGCAGTTATAGTTTTGTATTATTTTTTTACTGTGTCCTGCCAAACAATTAATGAAATAATAAAATAATAGATTCCAATTTTACGCACTTGATTTAAAATAACACTGTGATACATTTCGTTGATTTTTTTTTCGAATCCAAATTTTAAATGGTTAGAAACATTTCACTATCATTATAAGTTTTAATTTTTTTAAGGCATTAAATCTTAAATTTATATAATAACTTATGTAAAATATAAAAAACTTTCTTTTAAATGTTTAAATAAATTAATGTATCGTTGTGTAAAATTGATAACTCTTATAATGTGATTTTCAATTATTCTGTATACACGACATAATAAATAACATACTTTCAGTAATATTTTTCGATCTATATAAAAGTGATATAGCTTTTAAAGATGTAACCATGTGAACTTCTGAATAAATAATAAATTAAAAATATCAGTTTAAGCTACATTTTTTTACTCGCACTCATTTATATGAGTACTACTACTTATGTAGTAACAAATTGTACACGTTAAGTTGACATTAGGCACGATCATACGATGCGATTATTTTAACGTCTATTATCAACTATATTTTTCATATTTTCTGGCTAAAATAACACTTTTTATTTCTTTTGAAAGACAAGCAACTAGTTAGGTAGGTAAATATAACAAGAGTCAATCTTTACACAGTGAATATAAAAGGTCTGCTAACCATTTCTTACGAATGATACTGATGTTTCTAAAAATATGATATTATAAAATGTTATGCAATGAGCGTATCTTATAAAAAACATAGTAACATAGATGATAAATTTAAACTGAACACAGCAACATGCAACACATGAACAGGTGTAGGATAAATCACAACAACATTGTAATAGTGATAAAATAACAAGTATAGGAAAATAAATGAGTAAATGATAATAGTATTGTTATATAGATGAAAATAATAAAGAAATAACAGTGTAAACAGGAATAAAGTAATTAAGAGAGGTTTTAACAATAATGTTTCAAAAAAAAAGTTAAACATCAACAAAGAAAATTTATTGATAAGAATGTTATCTCATTTGTACGAAAATTAGAAAGCATGTAATTGGTATGAGGAATGGAAGAAAGGAATGTTCGAACGTGTAAATACGAATGATTTAGTTACTAAGTTTTGTCAATATTGGACTGATCACCCAAATATTGATGATGCTTAAACTGTGCGACTTGAAATGAGTGAGAATGGTGCAAGTTGGTATATAGATAACGAAAGTATATAAATAAAGAACAAGGTCATGAAGAAATAAAGAAGGAATAAATATTTATGGCAATAATAAAAATAAAAGAAAATATGACATTGACCAATTAGTAATGGAGAGATACGGGAACGTCCATCAATGGTAAAGCATATAGTCCTCAAGCAGGGTATGCTTCCGTGATCGGATGATAAAATAAGGAGTTACGGGTACTAGGGAACAACGCCTTCAGTACAAGTGATGTACATGAGTTTACTCATATTAGTACTGTTAGGGACCAGAGAAGTCTTAAATTTGTTACCCTTAATAATGGTACATTGAGGTCACATCCTTCGTTGGATCATGGTGCGAACATAGTTTTCCTCTGTGACAACTGTTGGAGTCCTTTAAAAGTGACTTAAAAAACGTAGACCTCAAGGTTGTGCGCACAACCTAAGGTACACACACTATTACCTTGATACAGTAAAAAAAATATGTACCAATAAAATAAAATTATTGTAATACCCAAGTAAATAGGGGGCCCATATGTATGTGTATAAAGTACCCGCATGATAAATATCATTTAATGAAATATAATTGAAGTGAATTGAAACTCCGGTTCCCGATATTTAATAAATAAATACATATATGCGTGAATAGAGAGAAATAAAGCTAGCTAAAAGTCAAAATATTAATTTAAAAAAAAAAGAGAAAGTACGTACAAGATTTATGAAAAGAAATGATAATAAAAAGGCCTAACAATCTACAAAAATACAAGGTAATAAGGAGATCCCCGACCAAATCCATGGGGTTGGATAGTTATTTTGCATTTCTATATTAGGACTACTTATTAACGCTACCCAAAATGCTACTAGCAAGTTGCACATATAACAACTATAGGGTTCGATTCGCACAACTACACGTAAACAAATAAAAATATCAACCCAATAAGTACACTTTCGCGTAAATTTATATAACAAGATTTTTTCATATTTAGGCACATTAATTCATATTTACAATGATTCTACTTTAAATAATTTTTTTTTCTGTCTCATGTTTTCTTATGTAAAATGTGTACAATTTTGAACTACATTTATATAAAGCTTATTATAAATCAAGTCCAAAGGTTATCGATACACTATTATTGTAAATTTTATAATGTTATCGTTTTTTTTCTATAAAAAAGGCAACGAAAACCTAAAATTGTGTCACCTGCTTGAAATAAAATTGTCTTTTCCTGTAATGTAATGTAAATAAATATTTTGTAAAAAAAAACTTTAGCTGTACCTAACAGTGTATTCTCTTTTTATATAAATTTCTGTCCCAATTAAGATAAACGTATTTCTTAGAAGTCAGGAAATAATGAGTGTTCGAAATTATAAATAACTTAAATAATGAATGTTTATTAACGTAATATTAATAATTATTATTAACTATGTAACTACTTCTAAATATCTGTTCCAAGTTTTAAGGTACATTTTATTTGCATTCATACTATAACATATTGTACAAGTTATCTTAAAATTAGGCGTGAATCACACCGTGTCAACATAGTCAGATGTAATTGCAAACGTTGCCTTATACATACTCAGAAATTTAAAACAAAGGTGTCACAAACCGCTTACGCGGCTGGGATTGCAAGTTGTATTTTGATTCCCGTTATTATGATATCGATGATACCTACCTTGCATTACATTATGTTTTTGCTCTTTTCATATTTAAATGAAATGTAATATATTCATTAAACCTTCAAATCACATGCTTTTAACTTTTATAAGTCATTATTATGTGAAAATATAATGGAATATTAATGTCTAACCTATTTGTGTGGATCATGAAAGCAATAGTTAAACAAATATAAAGGTATAAATAAATTAAATATAAAGTATATACAATTATAAATACAAAGGTGAATATTAAAAGCGAAACTATAATTTATGTAATAAATCTCGAGTGAAAATAAATGTAAAAAAAATATTAATAAATATATGGTATGATAGGTGATATGTTCATGTTAACGTGCAGTTGTGACGTTGATTAATATCAAAAATACGACAGGCTTAATGTCGTAAGAAATAAAAAAGGTTAACGAAGTAAAATCGCATGCGTATTACGGATTGACTTAATAATATAATTATGTGTATATGGTATATACGGTATAATCTGATCATGATCATGAGATTATAATTTTTTTAAATGAAGTTAGTTTTATATTTTGTTTAACTACTTTATTTTATTCCAATTAGAAATTATATACATTTAAAGCCTATGTAACATTGTATTTTATTTTAATCTTCAATATTAAAAGATTAAAAATAAATATTAAAAATTATTCAATATTAAATTTATTATTTTGTTATAAGATTCAAGAAAACTAAAATGTAAAGAAAGTAAATAGAGAACTTTCCTTTTTTTTAAGTATCGGGGGAGGTGTAGTGTATGTGCCTCCACCCTACTAGTATATATTAATAAATGTACTTACTTTTAAGTTTAAGAGAGCAGTCTAATTAAAGTTTTAGTACCGACCACACGTCTCCTTTATTGACACCTTTCCTATATTACAACGGAATTCTACACAACTTACAGCAAATTAGACGGTCCTAAGCCCGTCAAAGTATGAAGGAAAGATCGAAATCACAAAAATAATAATCTGAAACGAAAGGTAATTTACCTACATACTTACCATGTTCTGTTTCACAATTTTGAGCTATTTATAAACATACGACAAGCGACGGCATTATTAATGAAAGAGTGAAAAAGTGTAAAAAAAGAATTCTCAATCAACAATAGATTTTCTTTTTAATTTTACTATGTTATTATCATTGAGATTAAAAAAAGTTTTATTATTGTTGAAAAAACTGTGATAAAACTTTTACAGAATTATCTTAAAACGATCTGAAATCACGTTTAATATTTCTTTAATTTTAGGTATTTGTACTCAGGCATAATCGTAAAAACTAGTCTTTTTTACCTGACTCGTAAATTTTTTTCTCATCAACTTTATTCGTTTTCAAAAAGTTTTTCATGTAGTCATAACCAGTATTTTAATTTAGTATTCACCAAAGTATACCTTCAGGTCACTCTATCAAGTCCGGAAGTAAGATCTCATCATAACTAATAAAACGAAGCCAAACTCGGCATACCACTTTTCGTGGAGTTCCAGTGGCAGATACCGAAGTACACCTTCAGGTCACTTCATAAAGTCCAAGACGTATGAGGGGACGTAGGCGGGGTTGATGAGGGTGAGTTTACTCATCCAGGTAGGCGCTTGTTAAGTGACTCATTGGTGCATGGAAAATAAAAATCCAGGGGTCATAACAATATTCCAATAAAAATAATAAAGAATAATATTGATTTGTTAAGTGAACCTTTGGCATATTTCTATAATAAATACATAGGCCAAGGAATATATCCTGACGAGTTTAAGATAGCAAAAATGTTACCTATACAGAAAAAGAGCACAAAAATAGACCCGAACAATTATAGACCTATTGCCCTACTACCAGTTTTATCGAAGATTATGGAAAAGTTGATAAAAGTACACTTAATGACGCACTTAAATTGTAATAAGGTTTTAATTAAAGACAGTTTGGCTACCAAAAGGGTATAGGAACCGTCGACGCAATTGATACTATAGTGAATGATATATTAACAGAATTAAATAAAAAAAGTTAAAGTTGCAGGCCTTTTCTTGGACTTAAGCTCTGTTTTTGATACCATAGATCACCGCATATTAAGAAGAAAAAAACTACAATACTATGGAATTAGGGATCAATAATTAAAACTTATTGAATCTTATTTGAGTAACAGTGAGGACACAATTTGTAAAAATTGTAGACACAAGTGAAGTAGGAGTACAAAGCAAACATAGTTCTATAGTAACCGCTATAACAAGAGGTGTACCTCTGTACTGGGACCGATATTCTTCTTAATCTTTTTGAACGTATGAATATCATCAATGTTTAAATGAGGTATGGAAGCACAACAATGTGACTGCAATGGATTTATGGACACAGTGTTTGCAGAGGCAACGATGCAGCAGACGAACTGGCCAGAAGGGGATCGGCTCTGACTACTATAGGGACCGGAACCAATAATACCAATCCTCTTTGGTAACATTCATTCACTGGTACGTAGAAACTTCAATCATCTACACGCTGAGCTTTGGAAAAATCTAGTAGACTGTAGACAAACTAGGGTGGCCCTGCCTTAAATAAACAGTTGTTTAACTAAGGTTCTAATGAGACTGTACAAGCAACACATATCAGGACAGTAACAAGTGCTATCACAGGACATGGCTCCTTTGACAAACATTTATTTACCATAGGTGTTACAGTTGTAGTTCTGCACATGGCAGGGTATGTAAGGTGGAGGAAGAAACGGCGGCCCATTGTTGCTGACATGTCCGGAGATTGCTGCATACAGGGCTAAACACCTCGGCACGCCGGTATCGTTCACCGAAGTTGCTTGCAACATCAAAGGACTGTTCTTGAATAATCACATTATTCCTGTCCACACGCAAAATACGCGCTTAGACGTGGGAGTTGTGGAAAACAGTTCGTCGTAAACTAAACTAAACCCACTCACGACGGCGGCCGAACCCGGAGTGAGTCAAAGTTTATCTGTATTTAGTAAAATATATTATTACAAGACTACTCATGATCCCGAAAATTTCGGAATTCAAGTCAGCCGAAAAAAATTAAATATATGTAACCACGAAATTAAACAGCCATTTACATTCCATAGCTTTCCACACGATAGATGAAGAGATTAATTTGAACAATTCATATTTTTAAAAGTTATCATGTTTACCCCTCCATGCAGACTTGATAAATCTAAAACAATAAGCCACTATATTAAACCACTTTTTTAATATACAAATAGGAATTAATCGATTTAAAAATTATAATAAGTTCAACAATCATTTATCTTTCTGACAATGTGCTTTTTATATCATTTATATGTTCAATATGATTCTTCGATTTCATGCACCAAAACTTTGGATTCTTAATTTTTAGGCACTAGTAGAACAAACTTAAATAGATAACTATCGAAAATCATAAATAAAATTCAGGATGATTCTAAATAATATTGAGGATAATTCACGGCTTTTTTGTGGGATTGAGCCAACCCAGTTGCACTTCAACTAATTTTGGCTGAATACTAGAGGGTACAATTTTGGTTTTCATAGTTTTAACTAATAATAGTGCCATCTTTAAGTTAAAGTTACAGCCTATATACATCCCACTGCTGGGCACAGGCTACCCCTTATTTCTGAGAGGGTTTTAGGGCAAGGAAGTGTCCGTCGCGCTGCCCCAATGCGTGTTGGCGAATTTCACATGTATTTGAAATAATTTTTTTTCTTATTCTTCAGACATGCAGGTTTCCTCACACTGTTTTCCTTCACCGCCGAGCACGTGGTATATCAGCACTATCATTAACAATTGCAATTAACAATTTTATTTGTGCCGGCGGGGATCAAACTCAGGTTACTCGCATTCTCTGTAATGTTTACAGCGAGCATTAACCATTTGAGCTACCACAGCTCTCACACAACTAAAAACAAAAAATATACGACGGTACTCTTCTTTGATATGTCGAAAGCTTTCAGTTTTGTTTCATGCATGCTCAACTTCTAGCAAAGTTGGAGCACGGCGGCGTTAGAGACACTGCTTTGAACTGGATAAAAACATACTTGGAGAATAGAATGCAATCAGTCGAAACCGCAAAACTTGCTTTAAACATTTATGCTAATAAATAGAAAAAATCGAAAAAGTATAAAAGGAGTGTCTCATGCACACAATGTTAGAAAAATCAATGCCATTATTGCTAAATATTACATGGCAATCTTCACAATTAATACCAATATGAATCCATTTCAAACTACCTGCATTAATTCTAAAATCGAGTCATAATATAAAAGCGCCTACACTTGACACGCGCGGCAGTTGAATACGTACATTGGTACTGAGAAGGTTATAATAGTTAAGTCTGTCGTGAAATTAAGTGATTCGAAAGATTGTAAGTCAAAGTGGGATTAAAATATAGTGTTCTTTGTAAAAGTAAAGTGTAGTGTGTTAAAACACTCATATACAGTTTGAGAGTGTGATTAAGCACGGAATATAGTGATTAAACAGTTAACTAAGTAAAGTGCCGTGGTTTTATTGGAGAAAATCTGACAAATTCAGAAGTGGGATGAACAAAACCCACACGTAATCGCAAGACATCCTGTCTCAAAGTCGATTTGGAGTATACGCAAAGAAGACTGCTAAAGTGAGTTCACTATGAACCAAGGTCAGTGATTTTTATTCCTCTCTAGCGATTCGTGATAAATTTGTATGTGGATACATCCTGTGTCTTACGGTGTTAATCTCATAAGTGGCAACCTGTGTAAATCTTCGGGCCGCCACCCACAGTGTATACAATTTGACTTAATATAGTACAGTGAATATTATTTGACTACATAAGTGAAAAAAAAAATAACGAAATTTAGGCTTGATTGAAACAATTCAATTGAAATAAGATAAATTTAATCCTTTTTACTCAGATTGTTTAAATTTGTTAATTACCATAAAACTTATAGAGTGAAATTGCAATATCTCTGTATGATAGCTTTTAATTTAAACATGTAATTATAAATATTTCTCTTCCTTTAATTTGTTACCGTTAGTTAAGACACAAGAGTAAAAATACCCCTAAATGTTAACAATTAATTTTGGGCGTTTTTTTCGATAATAAAACTGATATTAATAATAAACTCATATTATGAGGTCGCCACGCAGGTCACGTTCTCAGGTCAGACGTAAGCGACGTAATCATGCTCATAAACGTTATGGAAGCTCATCAACATCAATCGGAACTTCTTATAACTCTAGTACTCCTGATCGTCGTAGTAAACAAAGACGCCATGGTAGGCAAAAACGTAAACGGTCCCCATCAACCCATTGTCGGCACCACGATCATCGCAAATCTCGACATAGTAATAAAAATCGATCTCGAGGTAGAAATCGTAATAGGAGCGTTTCGATAAGAACTCCGCCGTTGCCCAGGGTTCGAACAGTGTCACCACAGATAAGAATTAACTCAAATGACATGCCTCATAATGTCGCAAGTGTGAATCCTCAGCCCCTACCTTATGTTATGGAACCACCAGCTACATCAAGTTTAACAAACAGCGCAAATGCTGTTCTTGTTGCTCCTACTGGAGGACAGATGTGGTCTAATAATATAACGGCAAATTTTAATGTTATACCAGAATTTGATCCTTCTGTTGATAGCCAAAGCATTGAATGGTGGATTCATAAAGTGAGCGAGTGTGCTAAAATATACTCATGGGATGATAGGCAAATATGTCATTTTGCGTTACCCAAGTTAACGGGCCTTGCTAAGAGGTGGTATCAGGGGCTGCCTTCCTTACTATTTACATGGGATGAATGGGTCAGTAAGCTGAGAGCTACGTTTCTTTCCAACGAGAATTATGGAGATTTACTTACGAAAATGTTAAAAATACGTTGCAGGTTCGGTCAGTCTCTTGATGAATATTATTATGACAAAATTGCCTTATTAAATAAATGTGAAATTACCGGTAGAAAGGCTGTTGGGTGCATAATACACGGTATTGATGATAAATTTGTACGCATGGGTGCAAATGCATGCATGTTCGAAGAACCCGAAAAACTATTTTCTTACTTGAGGACAATTGCTCATAGCACGACCCACTTGCAAAAGGGAAAATTATCAGAAACACCACAGTCTCGGAGTAGTAAAGTTACAAACGCAACTGACCCAATGAGAGGCTCTGAAGGCATACGCTGTTTTAATTGTGGCGATGCTGGTCACATCAGCGTAAAATGTCCAAAGCCTCTTAAAAAATGTGGTTTTTGCCATCGGTTGGGCCACATAACCAGGGATTGTCGTAAGCGACCTTCTAGCTCCAGTACCTTAACTGATGCAGGTGAACAAATTGAACAATTGGATCAAACGGGAACGAACAATAAAGTACTTTGTATTGATCAACCAAATGCTTGTGCAAATAAAAAGTTTTATAAAACTATAAAGATTAATGGCATCAGAAGGTCCTCCTATATAGATTTAGGGAGTAGTTGTTCTTTGATCCGGGAATCGGATGCTAAGGATATACTGACTGAATGGGAGGTCCCGTCTAATTTACCTAATTTACATGGCTTCGGCAACTCCATCGTTAAAGCTCTAGGACTTAAAAGGGCTATGGTCGAGATTGATGGAGTGGCTGCGGAAGTAGATCTGATAGTAGTCTCTGATCATTACATGCACGTACCGGTTATCATTGGCCACACTTACACTGAAAAACCTAACATAATAATGTACAAATCTAGCAGTGAATTAATATTCACTAGTATCCCTGGTCAGGAATGTTGCAATGAAATGGTCAAATATAGGATATGTTCCAATACAAATTCATTAATAAATAGTTGTGCTACGTCTCCAATTTCTGTTCATACTGAGCCGAATTATACAGGTGGTTTATTTGTTGTGGGTGGACATCGACTAATTTTAAATAATGAGTTCATGATCCTTCCAGGCCTATACAAATTTACTGCTGGTCACGGCTACCTAATGGTTACAAATATTAGTAAAAATATGACATCAATAAAAGAAAATACCGTTATAGCCAGAGGGTGGGTCCATAATGAAACAAATGACCAATACATTGGTTTAACAGATGTTGCCAATAGCAGTGAGCCTCTACCAATCGATAAAGTTAAAATCGGAACTTTATTGAGCGTGTCCGAGTTAAGTGAGTTCCAGGTCCTTCTTTCTAAATATAGAGATTGTTTTGCCCTCAATTTATCGGAATTAGGTGAAACTAATCTGACTCAGATGAACATTAAGCTCAATGATGACACTCCAGTTGTGTATAATCCTTATCGGATGTCGATCAAAGAACGAGAGCATTTAACAATTATTGTAGAAGATCTGTTACGACACGGTATAATAAGGGAAAGCAATTCATGTTACGCAAGTCCAGTGATTCTTGTTAATAAGAAAAACGGTGAGAAACGCCTTTGCATCGATTATCGTGCGCTCAACCGAAAAACTTTAAAAGATAAATATCCCTTACCGAGGATTGAAGACCAATTGGACTGTTTGGGAGGTAACAGCTACTTCACAAGCTTGGATTTAGCGTCTGGTTATTATCAGATCCCCATGGCTGAAAATAGCAAACACTTAACTGCGTTCGTCACTCCTGACGGTCTTCTCGAATATAACCGAATGCCGTTTGGACTGGCCAATGCACCAAGTGTGTTTCAGCGAGCTATTAACACAATGCTTCGGGGATCTGGTGGACGCCTGGCCCTCGCCTACATGGATGATTTGTTGATAGCTTCTAAAACTATAAAAGAGGGTACAGAAAAATTAGAGAAGGTACTTCAACTTCTGCGTAAGGCAAAACTTACTTTGAAGCTTGAAAAATGTCAATTTTTCCAAACACAAATAAATTATTTAGGATATGAAATATCGTCGAAAGGTATACGACCAGGTAACCTAAAAATTCAAGCCGTGGCAAATTTCCCAGAACCCAAAAATGTACACGAGGTTCGTCAATTTGTAGGACTTTCGAGTTACTTCCGGCGCTTTGTTAGGAATTTTTCAGTGATTGCAAGACCATTGACAAACCTCACGAAAAAAGACGTTAGCTGGCGTTTTGGAGAAGAAGAAAAGGATGCGTTTAATAAGTTAAAAGAGAAACTCATAAGCCGTCCTTTACTGGCATTGTATGACCCAACAGCACCTGTGGAAGTCCACACAGATGCCAGCAAACTGGGTATTGGCGCAATTCTCATGCAAAGGCACGATGATACGGTACACCCAGTAGCATATTATAGTCGTCAGACTTCACCTGAGGAACAGAGATTTCACTCTTATGAGTTAGAAACTCTCGCACTAGTCACGGCATTGCAGAAATTTCGTGTTTATCTGTTAGGCACGAATTTCAAAGCAGTAACGGATTGTAGCGCCATTCGGAACACTATGAATGAACGAGATTTAGTGCCACGCGTTGCGAGATGGTGGATATCTATGCAGGAATACGATTTTACAATCGAATATAGACCTGGTAATAAAATGGCTCACGTGGACGCATTGAGCCGGAATCCTATTAGAACTGATGTGCACAATAATGAAAACAGAATTGACGTACTCTTCGTAAATAATGATGCTTGGTTGGGAACAGTACAATCGTCAGATCCAGAACTACAGCGTATAGTAAAAATATTGCAAGATCCTGAAAGTGAGCATGTTGTAGAAATTAAGAATAACTTTACATTAAAAAATGACAAGCTTTATAGAATCGTCAAAAAGAACGATACCGTAACGTTGCTCTGGGTAGTTCCTAAATCTGTAAGATGGCAAATACTAAAAATTAATCATGACAATAACGGTCATTTTGGGTTTGAAAAGACATACGAACGTATCAAAAGGATCTACTGGTTTAAAAATATGAGAAAGTTTACTAAAAAATATTGCAAGGCTTGTCTAGAATGTGCTCATAATAAAATTCCAGCCGGACCAAGGGAAGGGATGCTTCATCCTATTGAAAAGGTAAGCAAACCATTTGACACCATACATGCAGATCATTGCGGGCCATTCCCGTTAAGCAAAAAAGAGGAATCAATATAT
The DNA here is from genome assembly GCA_907164705.1 of Parnassius apollo. Taxonomy (NCBI): domain Eukaryota; kingdom Metazoa; phylum Arthropoda; class Insecta; order Lepidoptera; family Papilionidae; genus Parnassius; species Parnassius apollo. The sequence continues at coordinate 90,743 of CAJQZP010000458.1, forward strand.
ACTGGCAATCATTGATTCTTTTACAAAATATATATATCTTAAGGCTGTCCATGATTGTAGAAGTAAGACGAGTATCCAAATTTTTGAAGAATACTTTGCATTATTCGGGGTGCCGCGGCGGTTAATTACAGATCGCGGTACCAGCTTCACTAGTAATGAATTTAGCAAATTTGTAGTGGGGAAAGGTATGAAACACATATTAAATGCGGTCGCTACACCTCGAGCAAACGGCCAGATTGAACGATATAATAAAACTCTCGTAGAGTCGCTCGCTTCTGTTAATCATGGACATCCTGAAAATGAATGGGATACCGTATTGCTTAAAGTGCAATGGTCATTAAATAACACAATTAACAAAGGCACTGGGAAAACTCCTGCTGAGACTTTATTTGGGGTGGTTCCTACGGGAAGTTGCGATAGCGTTATGAACAGTGTAGTTGCTGAATCTCAGCAATTGCAAAACCGAGATGAAATTCGCAACGACGTTGAACAACGAATTTCTTCTGAACAACTGAAACAAAAGAACAGATTTGATAAAACGAGAAAAGAAGCTACGCAATATAAAATAGGAGATCTTGTTCGTATAGAGAAAGACGTGTATACGGCGCCGGGCCAGGCCAGAAAGTTCGTTCCGAAATGTTCCGGCCCGTACAGAATAACAAAAATCCTGGGTCATGATCGATATGAGGTTCAAGACACTCCCATTACTAAAAAGGAAGGTAAAGCGGCATACGTCGGAGTTTACCCAGTAGATAAAATACACCCTTGGTTGGTATTCCAAAATGATCCAATCTCCAGTGACTCAGAGTAAAATACCTATTAATCCGTGTATTGCTCTAAATTATTGTCCTTTTAACATATGTAGTTCTAGTTTATAGTTAAGTCATATTTGTTCTAGAATAATGATATATAAAGGAAGAGATATATTAAAATGTTAATTCAATATACATACGTGTGAAAAATACAATAGTAATTTATATGATTATTATATATTAGTTTTGATATTATTTAAGAGTCATCATAAAAATTAATATTATGATAACTCCTTTCTGTTGTAGATAATATTTAAGAATAAAATGTAATAGATATTGCATGAATATAGTGAGTAAAATGCAGTGAGTTGATGTAAGAAAGTGAGCCGTTACTTAATTGTATCGGTGTGGATCGTTCTGTGCAACGGCATTCATTAGATATAAGAAAGTGAGCCGTTACTGAATTGTATCGGTGTGGACCGTTCTGTGCAACGGCATCTCTTAGAGTTAAAGAGTGAGCTGGTACCGAATGGTATCAGTGTGGACCGTTCTGTGCAACGGCATTCATTAGATATAAGAAAGTGAGCCGTTACTGAATTGTATCGGTGTGGATCGTTCTGTGCAACGGCATTTCTTAGATTTAAAGAGTGAGCTGGTGCCGTATGGTATTAGTGTGGACCGTTCTGTGCAACGGCATTCATTAGAGATAAAAGTGAGCCGTTACTAAGTGGTATCGGTGTGGACCGTTCTGTGCAACGGCATTCATTACAGTTAAAAGAGAAAACCGATGCCAAATGGTGCTATTTAGGCAGTGCTAAGTGAAAAGAAAAAAATAGTAATTTGTTGCTATACATATTTCAGTTTATTGTAATTATTGTTAATTTAAAACCTAATATCTTTGGTACTGTTTTTACGCGGGGACGCGTCTAGTGTCAGGATTGGTCGAGTGTTAGATAAATAATCATTATGCAATATTACATGGCAATCTTCACAATTAATACCAATATGAATCCATTTCAAACTACCTGCATTAATTCTAAAATCGAGTCATAATATAAAAGCGCCTACACTTGACACGCGCGGCAGTTGAATACGTACATTGGTACTGAGAAGGTTATAATAGTTAAGTCTGTCGTGAAATTAAGTGATTCGAAAGATTGTAAGTCCAAGTGGAATTAAAATATAGTGTTCTTTGTAAATGTAAAGTGTAGTGTGTTAAAACACTCATATACAGTTTGAGAGTGTGATTAAGCACGGAATATAGTGATTAAACAGTTAACTAAGTAAAGTGCCGTGGTTTTATTGGAGAAAATCTGACACACACTAATGGGAAAAGTCAATGGCCATTATTGCAATAAATATTGCATGGAGTGGCCACACCCGTATGGTCAATGTCAATGCCCATTATTGGAAATAAGATTGGTGTTATTGTAATGGTCCTTAAATTTTAAGGAAGATGAACATGAATGCTGCTGTAGTGTTTGTGTCTATTTAATAGATTCAATACACTGTCACATACACACAAGTAGTGGGGGTAGCATGTCATTCGGTTGTTGCACTGTGTGCTGCAAGTCAGTCGCTTTGTTGAGTGCTCCGAGGTAGGATGTGTACCCCAAAAGACTTGGTGTGATAGTGAGCCAGTGTTAATAGTTATGAATATTATACTATAAAAGTTCTACAGCCGCTAATACAAAATTTTTATTATATGAATATTTTATCATTAGAAGAAAAAGAAGATGGCGATGGATCTTGTAACTTTTGTACCTCAGATCCCACAAACATGGCTCTGTTTGCAGATTTCGAGAAACACAATGACTTACTCGTTAGTCCACTCCATATTGAAGACAAATACATACATGCTATTCCATCACACTTATGGTACACAATGACAAACATAGTGTGGCTGCTTCAACACATCAATTCTCGCGCGAAGTCTCTTTGATTTACCGCCACTTGAGCTATCGCCTTACGTCAAACAGTAATGTGAATGCCTTTGTACAATTATTGCTATAAGTGGTGGCAAATGTTAAATATCCAACATTGTGATAATTAACGGCATTTCCCGTTACTGTGGCCCCAGCATCACACAGGATTATGTAATTATTGGAATCTCGGCATAAAACAATTTAAAATGGAGTTAAAGACTTATGGTCCCCACACACAGTCGGTTCAAGAGATCATTCTAACTGATCAGTTCATACTAAAACTGTTGATATTTTTTAAAATATCGGATTTTCAATATATCGATAAGCAAACTTATATGTAAAACTCGAAAAATATCGAAAATCCAATATTTTAAAAAATATCAACAGTTTTAGTTTGAACTGATCAGTTGGAATGTTCAGTTGAACTGATAGTGTGTGGCAACCATTAATCCAAAAGTATATTTTTGAAATGCAATGAAAAATATAAAGAAATTTAGATAACAATTTCAAATGTACATTAAAAGTGACGAATTTATGCAGGATATCAAATGACATGATGATAATGAAATAGTACTGGTAATTTTCTGAACATATTGCAGAAATTATAAATTACATAGTAATATTATTTAAAACAAGGAAGACTTATTTCATACAAATGCAATACATAATGCTTGACTTCAATAGCCTGTAATGGAGCAGTAATAGCAATATGAAAATTAATTAATAAATGTATGAGTTGAAATGTACTTGGGATTAAAAGGCTGAAGAACAAATAAAACACGCCTTTCTGAGTATCCACTCTAGGGTGGAATTTTTAGTGTAGATAAATGTAATAATCTATTCTTTCCAGAACAAAGGTTTTTTTCCAAACTAGTGGTATTTTCAAAAATAACTAATAACATTGTTGTTTAATGTAACTAGCAATCTATGTCAAATAAAAATAATTTTATTCCATTCTATACCATGACAAATTATTATTATGACAAATAAATTTATGATTCTTTCAGTAACAAAATATAAACGATGTATGCTTTATTGTAATTTGAAATATTCCGTTCTATTTAACATATCTAATTTTGATAACTCTTTTTTATTTGCTATCCCATGTGTCAAATATGAACATTTAAATTGTTTAACTATTATCTTTTTCTCAGACAGGGAAATTTAAAATGATCAAGATAGATGTATATGGACTACAGCATACAATTACTATCAGGAAAACCATGCATCTTTTTGGTCACACTTTCTATAAAAAGAACTATTTAATATGAAAACCAAGTGAGTGGATAATCATATGGTAGGTGGAGCGCAGGTGTTTAGTGGTTGTAACTGTTGTAATCGACATCTACACAAACAGTTTTTATATAGAGGATAGGAAAATAATATGTGCATACCCAACAACGTTGGAGGCCAATTCATAGAGTTCACGAGCGGCAGGCAAGTCAAGTAGTCTCTTTCCCATGCCAATATGATATGAACCTTGTCCCGGAAATAGTAACACTGTAGTTTCGCGTGGATCTACGCGTGTTGCGGGCTCCTCGGCAATAATCCTCGCATATGGTTCTGTTGCCCAACGTAGTTCTGGCTCCGAGTTTGAAACATCACCAAACGAACTTGCATCATTCAACAGTCGCTTTAAAGGGCTTTCTTTTTTATGAGTTCCAGTGGTTTGCGAACTATTTGCACGCGACTTAAGTAGGAAAGCGCGAGCGGAGTATGAACAACGCAATAAGGACTTCATTGAAATTTTGTATTTCATCAATATTTTAAACTGATATTTATCACTGCATTAAATACAACGAATCAAACCAAATGAGTTTGAGGTTATGTTATATACTTTCACCAAAAGAAACTACTAAAATCTTCACTAATCAACAACTTAATAGTGATCATAGTGATTATTACAATTAGTTTGTTGTTAGGGTTTGTGTTTTATGGATTTGTGTAAAATATTTCATATTTATTTATTTTTACATAACTGACTTTACGGCTCTGGGTTCTAACCCTTCTGAGCCTAAATATCACAAACTAATAAGAGCTAAAAATATTTCAGGTACAAACACAACGCAGACTACTAAGGGGTTAACATAATATAGCACGCAAGATTATAAGGCATGTTAGATCGCAAGGTCACGTCATTTGATACTCCTGTTTGCTCGCAACCTTAAAATGGCGGGAATTGAAATTTTTTGGCTAACTTGCAAATTTTGTTATATTTTTACTTTGAGACAATATTTACGGATAAAACTTACAGGAATTCTTGTTGAATGTATAATCTATCGAATAAAATTATTTTTAGTTGCTAGTAATTGTAATAAAATACATATATTACCCTTAGAAACTTAGTAGTAGTAGATACTTCACTTTTAGTCACAAAAGAAATAATAATTTAAATTTTACACGTTTATTTTTTGAGAAATATATATGAAATGAAAATGTTTGAAAATATGTAAACTTTTATATTTTATGTGTTTCTATTCGTTACTCATACCAAAATACAAAATATAAAAATTAAAAAAGAAATCTGAAATTCATTGTTATTTGTATGAATTTTCAAACAATATTTCAAATATATTTTTCTGTGAATTTGAAATAAATACAGCGTCAAGTTATTTGAAATATGTTATAAAACTATTTTTTATTTACATTTTACACTAAAAATAAATGAAAATTGGAAAAATAACAAATTTTTGACCCACCGCTAAAATAGGCCTTCTCGATTTCGAAGTAATTTTGGCGCTTACTTTTCACTTTTTATGCCACAAATTATATATCTACGTATTTGTTATATTACAAGGAATACACAAAAGTATAAAACTCACATTTTTATTCTAAAAACACACAGAAAAACAGAGAAATCACTAAGCACACACTACCACGCACTACTGGTGTAAAAACCCGTTACGTCAGAATGAGTTTTTATGTTTATTTTTTACTTAAAATTGACAGATTATGGATTATTAAAGAGTATGTCTTTGTCTATGTCTGTATTATACATTTCAGTATACCTTTGTTATAGTTTATAATGACAAACCTTTTTTGTCGGGTTGGCCCTCATAAATTCTTAAGGAACACATTTGTACCTACACCGAGCGAGCGTCGGCGCGTTGTGTCGTAGTTACATGTGTACCATTGACGACGCTACAGGTTCAAAATGACTTACACATAGTTAGTGCCAAATTGATTCAGAAAAACAGATATGAGCAGAGTGTCGGAAGGCGTAACTTACAAAATCTCAATTTAGATGTGATATCAATATTTAAATATTGATATTATTCACACTTCTAGGTCAGCACATATGTTTTTTTTTTTGTTTCTTATATCAATCATTATAAAATAAATATAAAAAATCATTATAAATAAAGAAAGTACTACATTTAAAAAGTGCCTATATATTGAAGGTGTTGTAGCCCTTGGTTAAACGACCAAAAAAGGTCATTGCTCGTTTTTCTCAATAGATTTGGCACGTACTATAGTATTAAAAATTAACAAATTAAACATTTTTATTTAAATTATATTTTTCACAGTGTCAAAATGTAGTTTACAATGTCAGAAATTCATTAATTTCATACATATTTTTGTCAATTAACCAATGTTACAATATTTTTTTAATAAGTTCATTTTATGTAGTGTTTTAATTTCATCAGGTATTTTTTGTATATACGTACACACATTGATAAAAAGCATTTTCTATATTTAGCTGACTTCGGAACTTCGCTTAGAACTAATCTGTTCGGATTTCTTTTAAGCCTAGGATTAATATCAGATGACTTTTGAAATAAATATGTATGCTGTTTCACAAACCTATCTCAAAAATATATAACGAGGGCAGAGTTAGTAAATACAGATTTTTGAATATTGGCTTACGGGATTCTCTAGATGGGATATCACATATCGTTCTTATATACTTCTTTTGTGCGATAAATGCCCTACGCCAATCTGTGCTATTACGCCACATTATTATTACCATATTGTAATATAGATTTAATATACGCCAGATAGGATAATAGGGCTGTTTTTTTTAGTTACATTTTTTATGGTACATCGCTTCGTGGTACGCTTGTCATCTACGTAGGCGGTCCCATAATGAATTGGCCTAACTATGAACCAATGAAGGAAATGAAACGAAACCAATTTTATTTTTCAATATAATCACCATGAATACTAACACACTTCTGACATCTGTGAATCAACATCTCTAAACCTTTATAAAAATAATCGCATTTTTTATCCTCAAAATGACTGAAGACGGCCGCCTGCAACTCTTCATCGCTTGAAATTTTTCTTCCTCTTAAGTCCCGCTTTAAATTTGGAAATAAATAATAGTCGGACGGGGCCATGTCTGGACTGTAAGGTGGATGTTGAACTTCTGTGAACCCGCATTAACGAACTGCATCCTTCGAAACACCAGCGGTATGAACAGGGGCGTTGTCATGGAGCAACAGGACACCTTTAGACAGCTTGCCTCTTCGTTTTTCCTTTGTCTTGTCTCGTAATTTATATATTAAAGAAGCATAATATTCGCCGTTCACGACTGTATTACGTTCTTTAAAATCCACCATCAAAATGCCTTGAAAATCCCAAAATATTGTGCACATCAGTTTTTTAGTCGATTGTTGCACCTTTGCCTTTCTAGGGGGATTTTCACCCTTATAACGCCATTCCATTGACTCGCGCTTGCTTTGTGGATCATAATACAAGATCATAGTTTCATCACCAGTCACTAGCCGCTCGATCACAGTCTTTGGATTTTCGCCACAAAGATCCAAAAACTCCGAAGCGCAGCGCACTCTTTCCTGTCTCTGTACCGCTGATAGAAGTTTCGGTAACCATCTTGCACTCACTTTTTTCATGTGAAGATGTTCATGGATCGCGCGATGAACGGTACTCTTAGAGAGCCCAAGCCTTGCTGCAATTTCTCTAATCTTCAAACGGCGGTCACTCAGAACCTCCTCTTCGATAAGAGCAATCGTTTCGGGAGTGAGCACTTCCACAGGTCGACCGTCATGGCCAAAGTCTTCGACGGTTTCTCTCCCGAGGCGAAACTCTTTCACCCAATTTTTCACTGTGCTATAGGAGGGGGCAGACTCCTTATACACGCCATCCAATCGTTCTTTTATTTGGGCGGGGGGATAAACCTTCTTTAAACAGAAACTTTATGACACTTCGATACTCAGTTTTCGACATTTTGAAAAAATACGCGACTCTCGTTATTCAAATGCCTGTTAAACTAAGACTAAGCATTTCATGTCGATGCATGTTTCTTATATTAAATGCACGATAAATGTACTATTTAATGCAACACAAAATGTAGCGACATGTCGCGTTGAACTATATCAGGCCAGTTCATTATGGGACCGCCTGGTATATGTATTTTACAGTCTAAATTTGATCTATAATTATTTAGAAATTTAATTTGTTCTATTTCATGAATTTTATTGATATTTAGATTTGAATTAGTTTTTATTTTATTAAAATGTATGTAATTTGATTTATCTAGGTTAATTTTCAAATTGTTTGTCTGCAACCAATTAGTTATATTATCGATTGTGTCATTTATTTCCTTTTCATGATTATGTAATAAATTACTGTTTTTTTGAGATGCTACAATTACGGAAATATCGTCCAATATCAAGTACAATACAAACAATTTATCCACGCCCTTCAGTGCTACTGTCTTCAGCATAATACTATGCTCTTGATGGAATTCAATATTTTCGTTTAACAAACTGCTTTTGGTTTTTTCTCTAAACGAACCATCACTTTGCATTGACTTATATATTACTAGCGTAAGGACCGGGCCGACCGAACAATTAAAATGGACCAGTGTGCTGGCCCTAAAATAACAGTTTAGGGCCAACGCGAATCGGTCGACAGTGGTGCGCGCGCAGAACAGATTTGTCTAAATATGTCTAGTTGAATGGTAAAACGATGCAAAAATTACGATTATGAGACAAAAGATTAAAAATGAACATGGGATATCGTATCATCGGTTAATAACTTAACATTAAAGCGTGGCACTGCATAGTGCTTACAATCTTTTTTATATTTGGCTCAAATTTACTTGTAGCAACACGCAAAACTGCTTCCAAACTTTCATTTGCAAGGCGGTTTCGATTTTTTGTTTTATTATTATTTAGTATTGAAAAGGTTTGTTCACATATATAGGTAGAACCAAATAAGCTGCCACATTTCAGAGCGTTTATGCGCAACTCTTTGTACGTATTTTTATCAATGCAGCGGTAAAAGTTCAGCAAGTCTCCTTCGTTGAATTTGTTACGTAAATCTTGGTCGTTATGAATGTCGATAATTTCTAACTGCATTGACTCTGGCGCATTTTCAACTGAAATCGTGAAAGGATTGCTGAATATGTCCAATAGAGGTTTCACTTTTTTAAACTCCGAAAATCTGTCTTGAAAAGATTGAATCAAAATATCTAGCTTTTCTACATAACTGAAATTAATCGCAGTTTTGTGGAATTTTTCAGCCATTTTCTTATAATTCGGAAAATGATTGTAATTTCCAGAATTCAATTGTGATATGAAAAGTGTCAGCTTACATTGAAATACATACTAACTGTATCAGTTGATTTTTGCCTTGAAGCCGTGTGTTCAAGACATTCAAATGATTTGTAATACTACTATAATTGTAATGATATGTATCAACTAAAAAAGCCAAATCACACAACCAATCAGGATTTTTAAGTTCCGGGACATCCCTTTGCTTTTCCGCCAGAAATATTCCAATTTCTTCTATTAAATTTAGAAATCGTTCCAGTGTCAATCCAACGTTAGCCACCTTACTTCTGTATAATACAGTAAATCTCCATATTCGCTTTCGATGTCATCAAGGAATTGTTTGAATTGCCTGTGATTGAGTCCTCGTGATTTTATGAAATTTTCAGTCGAAACTACCACTTTCATGACATTTTGAAATTCAATTTTTTTAAAACAGAGGGCTTCTTGATGTATAATGTAGTGAAACTGCATGAGATCTTCAGCGTTTATGTTTTTTTCTTGTAGATGCTTTTTCAGCAAAGTAACTAGCCCAGAATTGTCACCAATCATCGAAGGAGCACCGTCAGTCGCAACTCCCGATAATTTTGATAAGTCCAAATCAGTTTTTGAACACTCATCCAAAAGTACATTGAGTATATCAACTCCTCTGGTTTGACCTTTCAGTGGACACATTCCTAATACAAAAAAATTACAACACAAAAATTTTCTTTTTTTAATCACAAAAACAGTTGAATTTTCTCCAACTTTTTTGCTGCTTCTGGACATATTTTCTTAGCCAATAAGCTCCCGTTTTAAAGACAACATTTTATCTGTTGTTACGTTGAATGTTAATTCGCCTGTAAACTTGGTAAAAGTAGCATGCTGCGTTTCATAGTGCCTTTTTACATTATATTCCTTTGCAATCGCAACAGAATTCTTGCAAATTAAAAAAACGACTTTGTTATGCGACCATACAAAAAAGTATTTCTCAGTCCAAATTTCTTGAAACTGCCGATTTTCATCTTTAACCTTACGTTTTTTACTAGGTCCTGGCTTGTCCATGTTGCGTTCTAATCCTGGCTAGGATTAACACAGCACCTAAAAACAATTACAGTACCTACTTAAACTAAACCATGTGGCGTTCTAATCCTGGCTAGGATTAACACAGCACCTAAAAACAATTACAGTACCTACTTAAATTACCCATCCTTTTTTAAATTACCAAACATAATTGATTAAATAGGTAGGGAAACACTTATTAATAACAGAGTTTTACTTACGATTTCACAACACAATTATACACGGCACTTGACGGGAATCATCTACGTTGAATGTGGATCAAAATATATGACACCGGCTAGTCGAGTTAAAATCTACACTAGAACTATTGACACTTCACTCAAATTAAAACCGAACTGTCGGTCGCTGCGGTTAGCGTGGCTTTTATACCGCGCGTATAGAGTCGAAAACTGTCTGGAGAAATCACGAAACCGACTCTGGAAGCTTCGTGTATCTACCTACGCAAGCAATCGGGAATTCGGGACTATTGCTATCTCGCTTGCTCTAACAATATAACCCGTGGATAAGCCGCCACCGCGCTGCCGTCGGTTCCTCAAGAAAACGAATTTAACTGAGATGAGCACGAACATTACCGACCGCTGTTACCGACGCATGCACGGCGCACCGATAAGCGCACTTAAGAGCGCGCGCGAGATTCACATTACCTTTCGAACATATTTTTTTTTTGGTTGTATTCTGGAATATAATTCAATATTTTTCGAATGTACGAGAGTATTACTTTTGCTGTCGGAGGGTCACCAGAATTCGACCGGCGGGCCGCATGCGGCCCGCGGGCCGCGATCTGTGCATCTACGTTCTATGGTGTGATGCCAAATCTTCATTAGTGTTATCCTTTTTTAATTGTTTATGTAATTTGTCCCTCTTTCTTATTGATCTTACAACTCCCGGTGTTATCCAAGGTTTTAATGGCATATTTCTTTTAGAGTTATTCTAATTGTGTTAGCTTGTATTAAATCTTTTATATTTATAATGTACTCTGCAGCATCATTGACGTTGTCGATTCTGTAATATTCTTCCCAGTTAAAGTCATTCATACCTACATTTATCTTGTCAGTCAATTTTTTCTTTATAAAATTTAGTTTTGTTTTTACCAATTTTTACTTTGTCAATAAGTAATAAAATAGGGTGATGGTCAGTAAATTTATCAAAAATAATAGATGCAATGCTATGTTGGGCTCGTACCATAAAATGACTAAGCACGCTTCCATCCTTGTTGGTAGATAAACGCATTGTTTTAAGCCATGCATAGATAGCATATTAAGATATTCTACAGAATACCCTTTTATAGCACAAGGCATAACATCTAAGTCATATAACATAACATCCCCTGTTAGGACTACGATACTTGTATTTATGCTATTAAGTATTTTATCAAGTGATGTGATATACTTCGTTGGATTGCGAAAATTTGGTGATCTATATTTACAGATGACCGTGGTGTCTGTTTCAATAGTCAGTATTAGCATATTGACATCAACTATTGGTTCATATGAAGTGTCGCTTATGTTATTTTTAACGTATGCTACTACACCGTCATTCTGATGAAATAAACGTTTAGTATAGTACTACGTGTAGGTATATATTTCCGGTATTATGGAATCATCTTTCAATAAATTCAATTGCGACGTAAAAACTAGGAAAGCGTCTAAATTACAGTTTTTTTACATCTTTACATAGGGAAGGACTTGACAAGCTTATACACCTTACCTCGTTTACTTGGTCAATCTCATCAATTACAGTGTCACTAGGAAGATTGAATATTAAAAGTTTTTATTTTTTTATGACTTATTCTCAGTGATGTTTGGAAATATTCTTTCATATATGGCATACATTGACATATTATTTTGATTGCGTTGTAATAAGTAATAAATTTTCTAACAGACGTGTAGGTATATTATGTGAGTAAAATAACGTGTATTTGAGTTGGTTTTCGGAAGGAAGTTATTATGTGTGATTGTGGTTTTTGTGTAAGTTATTGTGTGAGTTATGTATCTGTATATGTTTTTTCGGTAAGAGTAATAAAATAGAAAGCTATTACATCGATAGTGTAAATCTAGTAATTTTTGCGTTTTTAATTTTAGGAAATCTGATTCCGTTTCTACCCGTATTGTTGGCGAGCCCTCTTCTCTACGTAGAAATACCCTTCCATATGTTGTCCAGCAGAATTTAAATTTTTCTTGAGTAGCAAATTCTCTAGCCAAGTAGAATAATCTTCTGGTTTTAGTGCTGAGATTTTCCGAAATATAAATTCGAGTTTTGGGCCCCCCAATTTCCAGGTGTTCAGTGTTCAGCTTGTTGTGCTTATTTTCTTTATAGAAGGTTTTAACTGATTTAACTAAGCTTTCTTTGACTAGAATTGATGTAAATTCAACAATTATCGGCTTATTCGTGGTCTTAGTACGAAGAGTTAGACGTCTTTGATATCGGATGGTTGAATTGGGGTCTTAATAACTGTACCTGTTTTCAGAATGAGATTCAACAAGTCTTTTTTGGTTTCTAAACTATTTTTGGGTATTTTTCGAATTTCCAAGCTATTGTTGCGGGTTTGGCGTTCTAGCTGATCTATTTTAGCTTCCAATAATCGAATATAATTCTTATCTTCTTTCATGTTTTCTTCCATCTTTTGCATCTTATCTATAATTTTATCATATTTCTTTGTTGTAAAGTTCCACCGATTCTTGCAGTTTAATATTCTGTTCTTTTATATTCTTCACAGTAACTTTTAAATCCATAAACATACTCAGTATTTCGTTTTTGAAAATCGACATATCCGAATTTTCATCTGCTTCCTCTCTTCTCCTTTTATTGCGCTAAGAAACATAAGTCACTTCGACTTCTGCGCTATCTGTCATATTAAAGTTTGGTTCTGATTGACAAAGGGATTGAGAGGTGTTCACATTAAAAACAGGCGTCTTTGGAGGCGTTCTTTTTAGTGGCATTGGATAAACAATAGGATGGTACTTCAATTCTTACGTAATAATATATCTAAAGGTCGCAATGGTATTATTGCAACAATAAGCAACTAGGCGCTTGATATTTACGTTTCGTACTGCTTTTTTATTTTCATATGCGTTGTAAAAAATAATATCAATGTAGGTAAGTCAAAGTCAAATCAGTTGATAACACAGTAGCTAGTTCCAAATTCCACACAATGTATTTTAGTTAATAGTGATAAGAAAAGTTGATAATAATAACTTTTAGCATAATGCACTTTTCAGTTCACTTTACACTTCTATAAATGGATTGGTTCACTTTTACGTTAAAATGTGCACTAGACTTTTTTTCGTAATTTTTAAAGCGGAGTGATATGAACTGCGTCTGCACAACTTGACGGCGCGCGGGAAGAGTTTCGTATTAACATGTTTGACATTAGGAGTTACCAATTTCATACATTTACTTTTAGTACCATGTAAATGCAAATTATTAACATTAAACCAATTGACAAACTTAGCTATAGCATTATTTACTTCGTCGTAATTTAATAACTGTCGTTTTAATTTGAAAATTAATGAAGTATCATCAGCAAATAATACTATATCATGATTATCACCTATGACTTTGCATATGTGCAGTCACACACTGGCATATGCAATAGGTTTATCTGACCGTATTGGACCCTGTGACAGTACTGCACCAAGAGCTCGTTAGAAGCGTCTATTGTCAATGTGTATGGTTTATATGAACTGGGTAAAGTGGAAAACTCATCAATCTCTTTACAATTCCGAAAATCATCTATATAATTTTCATTATACAATTACCGTGTTCCTTTTTAAGCACTACTTTAAGGGCTGTGTGATTTTTGCAAACTATCCAAAAGAATAAAAGCTATCCTTTTACACTTTTGGGTCTCTTTCTGTATTAATTTTGTCATTGTTAGGTCGCAGTGCGTTTTTAGTAATGACGTGTCAAAGATATAAAACTCCCTTTTGGAAATTTGTCTAATTGTTAGGATTTCGAAGTCGGTCATGAATTATACGAAGTTTGTCCATGTGTTCTTGGAGGCTGGCGGATAAGATAATAACGTCACTGAGGTACACCAGGCCATTAATTTCTTGCAAAACACTTGGGTCATTAATGGTAGCCCTTTGGAAGGTGGCGGGGGATGTTGTATGCCCAAATGGCATTAAGTTTAGTATGGTGATACCACCATACCGTAATGTAATAACTTTGTTTGGTGAGTGTAGAGAACTTTAGACACTACTGAAAATTAACGTGACGGTTCGCCACCCGTCACGTTCTGTCTCCCAAAGAGGCAAAAAGTGGATTGCAGAGGCCCGTCTGGCTACGTTGAATGTATGTGGGGCAATGAATGATAAAATGGATGAAGTATGCGATATGATGTATGATAGAGGAATAGATGTATTATGTGTAAATGAGACAAAAAGGAAGGGGAAGGATGTCACTACACATGGCATGTATACCGCATACTGGTCTGGTGTAGACGAGATCGAGCGGGCATGCCAGGGAGTAGGTATCATCCTTTCAGAAAGAATGGGCCAATGTGTGAAAGAGTATGAATGTGTAAGCCCAAGACTGCTATGGATACGAATGAAAGAGGGCTTAAAGAAGTTGTTTGTGTTAGGGGTCTACGCCCCAGACATGTGTAAGCCCACTTATATCCGGGAGCAGTTTTGGGAAATGGTAAGGATGGTGTTAATGAAGTGTAAGGGAAATGAAAATATTATTATGCTAGGAGATTTTAATGGAAGGGTTGGGGTGAGGAGGCTTAGTTATGAAAGGGCATTGGGAACGTTTGGTGATGAAAGTATAAATGAGAATGGTGAAAGCCTCCTCACCGTATGTGTGGAAAGGAATCTTTTTGTGATGAACACTTTCTTTCGTCATAAGAAGATTCACATGTATACTTGGGAAAGAGGTGATGATAGAAGTATGATAAATTTCATAACTGTGGATGAAAGAATGAGGAGCGCAGTGGTAGATACAAGGGTTTACCGGGGGTCCAACGTAGGGACGGACCACTACCTGGTCTTATGCCGAATTAGGGGTTTATTCAGACGTTGGCGGCATAGGACATCTGTGTCTACCACTGCGTTACAGCGTATAAGAATTGAGAGGTTACAAGATGAAGATGTGAAAGACAAGTACAAATGCAGACTGAGAGAAAATACAAGTAATTTGGATGAGTTGTGTGTAAATGTGTTAGACTTGGAGAATGTGTGGCATAATGTTAAGAAAGGTTTAGTGGATGCAGCTACCGAAGTATGTGGTGTTAGTAAGAGAACGAATGAAAGGAAAGACAATACGTTATGGTGGGATGATGAGGTACGTATGGAAGTTGAAGCAAAGAAGAGAGCATGGCTAGATTTACTAGCGACCAAAGCTGGTAATTCTGGCGGTAAGAATGATGAGATTGAAAGAAAAAAGGCAGAGTTTAAACGTTTAAATAAGAGAGTAAAAGAATTAGTTGAAAGGAAAAAGCAAGAAAGAACGGATAAGAATGATAGAAGAATATCGGATAACTTCCAGGCAAATATCAAAATGTTCTTGAAACTCGTAAGAAATACCAGGGGACTTTCAAAACAGCCTAGATTGCATGCGATACGAAACGAGAATGGCTGTATCCTGAATGATGAAGTGTTGAGTCTAAAGAGATGGAAGGAATATTTTGAAAGCGTATTTATGAGTGAGGAGAAGTGTGAACTAAATGAAACAGAAATTCCGAAAGAAGATGAAAGAGATAGGGAGATAAGCATAGATGAAATAATGAAAGCAATGAAAAACATGAAAGTAGGTAAGACAGCCGGATATGATAGTTTCACTCAAAATGCTAAGGGCTGGAGAGGACGTGGTGGCAGGCCTGCTGTACACCTTGTTTAATTTATGTTGGGAACTAAAGCGGGTATCGGGAGACTGGTGCAAAGCCGTGATAGTCCCAATATATAAGGGAAAAGGGTCACAGCAGGCCTGTAAAAACTACCGTGGTATCAGCCTTCTAAGCATTGTGGGAAAACTGTATGCTAAGGTACTAAATGAAAGAGTTATGAAAGAGACTGAAAAATTTGGGATGTACAAGCGGGATTTAGAAAAGGAATGGGGTGTACAGATCAAGTCTTTTCCATGCGCATGATCGCGGAGAAGTTTTTGGCGAAAAACCAAAAAGTTTTTTGTGCGTTCATGGACTTGGAAAAGACTTATGACAGAGTGGACAGGGATGTGTTATGGCAAACGCTGAACGCATTTAGGTTGAGGGATGGTTTGATACAGGCATTAAAGTCTCTGTATAGGGACTCGAGTGCTTGTGTTAGAATCAACGGGGTCTACTCGGACTGGTTTGGCATCCATAAAGGTGTCAGACAGGGCTGTGTAGCTTACCCGTGGCTGTTCAACCTATTTATGGACAGCTGTTTGGAAAATTTGAAAGTTGAAGAATGCGTGTTAAGAATGGGTGAGTTAACCATCAAATGCCTTTTGTACGCCGATGATCAAGTCATACTTGCGTCGTCGGCGGCCGAGTTGCAAATGATGGTTACATTAATGAACAGGTCATTAAAAGAAAGGGGAATGAAAGTGAACGCAAGTAAGACGAAAGTGATGGTTTTTGAAAGAGAAGAAAGCAAAACGGTATGTGAAATAAGAATAGAAGGAAAGTTAATTGAGCAAGTGGATGAGTTCGTATATTTGGGATGTGTATTCAGCAGGGATGGGAGATATGATAAGGACATTGAACGACGAGTGAATGCAGGAAATAAAGTAAATGGGGCTCTACACTCTATTGTGAAAAGTCAGAATGTGTCAAAAAAGGCACGTATGGCAATTCACAGTGCTGTTTTAGTCCCTACTGTAACGTATGGTAGTGAAATTTGGGTGTGGCAGAAGAAGCACGAGAGTAGAATAAATGCAGTAGAAATGCGGTCGCTAAGGAGTATGTTAGGGCTGAATCTGAGTGACAGGGTGAGAAACTGTGTGATAAAAGAAGAGTGTGGTTTGCAAGATGATGCGGTGACCAGGATTAAGAAAGGAATGCTTCGGTAGTTTGGTCATGTAGAAAGAATGAATGCGGAAAGACTGACAAAGCAAATATATGTTGCAGAAGTGAATGGAAGAGTCGGAAAGGGACGTCCTAGGCGGAAGTTTGTCGACCAAATTGGCGATATACTAAAAATGGGCCAAATTAAGAGTACCCTTAACCGACGAGCATGTATGCGTAGGTATATGGATGTGGAAGAGGCGAGAAAGGTATGTCAGGATCGTGCTAAATGGAAGTCTGTAGTCTCTGGCTACCCCTCTGGGTGACAGGCGTGAGTGTTTATGTTTTTTATTATGAAAATTAAACATTCCATCTTAGTCCTCAGGAGTGAAAACTCGTCCGCATTTTAATTCTTAAATAAAGATAGATGTATATTAGCCACAGCGTTCGCTTATTATTTGTTTATGTCGATATCTACATCTATTCTGAAAGATTAAGATTACAAGATTAAAGAGCATAAGCGATGTAACCTGCGAGAGTTAACAGTAAAATGGTATCCGAATTTCTTCACTTATCATACCTTTGTTTTCTGAGCAAGATACTTTGGCGGTGAAGACTGAAGAAGTACGAATAATGCAGTCCACAAGCTCATTCATGGCGCAGCAACCATTTAAGAACAATTTTTATTTTAAAGTAAAATGAAACGAGTGAGCATATGAAAGAAAAAGAACATTTTTATTGTAAACGTTTATTATATTTTCAAAAATAAATATTATTTCTCAATATTAACTAGACGTTTGTATAATTATATGTCAAAGAGATTATTATCGATGACACACATCCTACTCGTGTAGGAGTTCGAACATCGGAGTCTCCCCCGTCCAACTGGATTGTAAGAGCCCGTGGCTCAAGCGGTGCAAATTATCTAACCATCACATTGGTTTGATTATTTGGATCCGGCGCTGCGCGCGGATAGTCGAGGGGATGGATAATTTAGTGACGTCACCAATGCACTAAGGGTGAAGGTCGGACTAGAGTCAGGACCGGCTTAATGCACTATATGCAGGCCTCTAGGGGGTTGTGATGGATTGGTTATTGAATCCGGCCCTGCGTGCGGTGGGCGGGGGCGGGGGTGTTGCGGCGCTATATGTTGAGCGGCGAGCGCGCGAGGCCGGCGGGCGCGGCGGCCACGCGGCGGCCGAGCTCGGCGAGCCGCTCGTCGTGCTGGCGAGCGCGCGCGCCGAGCGCCCCGCCCAGCGCCAGCATGCGCTGCGTCGCCTCCTCGCCCCACGCCTCCGCCATGCGCACCTGCGCACGCAAACAAACATGTCTACTACATGCAACATTTATACACCACCAAAACGAACAGGCAACTCATGAAACGGAAACAGAAACCTTTTTATTCAATGTAGATTATAACAATACTTATTGAAAGTCACTTTTTTCATTTACCACTGGTTTGCAAAAACCTCTGTCCGGGGAAGAATCAGCAATTTAAAATATTGCTGGTTCAAGGAAAAAACCACTGTTCTAGGAAAAAACAGCAAGAAACCTAGCGGGACTTTTTTAAACATTAATTTTTTTAAGTTTGAAACATTAATTTACAAAATTTTTAGTAATAGCCTTTTTTACATAATAAGTGGCACACAGTCCGCTTGACGGTGAGTTGATGCTGTTGTCCATAAACAGCTACATTTATTCTCAATTACGAATCAAAATGCAGATGCGTCTTCACTCCTGCGGAATGAGATGGACTGTCTCCTATCCAGAAAACGGGTCTCCGGTTCTCTACACTCAGCAAATGAAACACGGCAGTGTTAAGTTTCAGCGCTGATATTTTGTGAGGGCATGGTGCTTTCCTGATGGAGCCGACACATTCGTGCTACAACTATAATATAGCTGCAGCGTGGCTCCACCACGTATAAATATAGCGTGGTGGCCATCACCTTATTCCCTGTGATTATTTTCAAACAAATTCTCTTTAGTAGTATTTGATTTTATAGTATTTTATAGTATATTTAGAAGGACTTGATTGAATTGTTGATTGAACAATTCTCGTTTAAGAAAACCTTTAAACTTTTGATAGGTACTGCATATTTATTGGGACTCTGTAGTTAAAACATGTTTGACTAAATAATGTATTTTGTTTATTACGCTCACATTCCTTGCATGCATTTAGTGTCCAATAGAACGTTGAACAGAGCATACGTGTTTAGTTTTATTTCACTATACCTAACCAAGTGACGACCTTATTCAAAGCAACATATGGTCCAAATTCGAGCCGGATCCAGCGACGTTTACCTGCTCCTTTAGGGGCTGCCCAAGAACAAAGATTTGAAAAAAAAAAGGGTCGACTTGTTAACAAGTGTTGCAGTTTAAATTCATTAGCAAGAGTTTGAGTTTAAATTCATTTCATTTTATTTTGTTAAGATTAAAGATTTTATATCTACTTTGTATAAATAATGGCTACGGAAGTGGAAAAAGCTTTGATTAAAGTGGAAAACATTGCACACACTATGAAGAAAACACAAATTAACCTGAAAAAGTGCCCAAAAGCAAGATTAACACGAAATTACGTCGAATCACGCCTTAAATGTTTAGAAGATTATTGGTGCGAATATAAAGAAGCTTACGACCAAATTATTTGCAACATATCGAGGGAAAAAAGAGAGCAAATACCGTACATTGCGCAGGAGGAGTTTTATGACCATGAAGAAATATACATTACTTTGAAAACTGAGCTCAAAGATTTGTTAGTATCCCAACAAGTTAGTGACAGTGCTCCGTTATTAATATCAAGTGAATCTCAATCTCAACAAACTCGTGTAGTGTTACCCAAAATACAGTTACCAACATATAGTGGGCATTATGAAGATGGTTATCGTTTCATGACTTGTTTAATACACTTGTTCACACTAACGAAACGCTTAATAATGTACAGAAATTGCATTATTTAAAAACTAGTCTTACTGGTGAAGCTGCGTCTATATTAAAACATGTACAGGTAACAGATTCGAACTATGAACAAGCATGGGACATATTAAAAAGACGATATAGTAATAAACGAATAACTATCAACGCCGTCATGAAAAAACTTTTTTCACAAAAGAAGATGACCGTAAATTCTTCAAATCATATTAAGAGTTTGCTAGATACTACGTTCGAATGTTTGCATCAGCTTAAAAACATGAAGGTAAATATTGAAAACTGGGATCCTATGATAATATTTGTGACTGTGCAGAAACTAGACTCTGAGACGCATAAAGACTGGGAAGAACACGTTAGCAACAATTGCCAAGATCCTGATAGTCTTCCATCACTCGATATTTTTCGTAAATTTTTAGAAAGCCGTTTTCGCACGTTGGAGCTCACAGAACCGACGAAACAAAGATTGAATAATAATGTCATCCAACGAGAGAAGTCGTATCACATTACAACCAACGTAGAAACATGCAAAAAATGTCAAATGTGCAATGAAAATCATACACTTAGCCATTGTAAAGTGTTCGGAAAACATTCACCACTACAACGAAGTGAATTCATTAAAACTAATAACTTGTGCTTCAATTGCCTTTCACCTGGACACTCTGTAAGGCAATGTCGTATTCCAACATGTTGTCGGTTATGCAAAAGGCGCCACCAACCATTCCCTTCTTCACGAAAATAAGGAAAGCAACGTAAGTGAAAGCACAACAGGCAATTCTGATAAAGTACTTACAAAACAACCTGAAGTGGCTTTACATACAAACGTGGAGAAGAATGAAGGAGAGAAAGAAAGCATTACAGTGGTTGCACACAGTTCTAGCAAAGAAAGTACAGCATTACTTGCAACAGCAATTGTAATAGTAAGAAGTGAAGACAATTACATGACCACGCTGCGAGCATTAATTGACCAAGGCTCCCAAGCTAGCTTCATAAGTGAACGTGCTGCACAACTACTCAAGGCTAGGAGATATCCAATTAGGGGTGCGGTCATTGGTGTTGGATCAACTAGAGAAGATTTAAAACAAGTCGTTCAAATCAACGTACAGTCGAGATGCGCAGCTTACAACCTAGAAGTCAGAACTTATGTTATGTCAAAACAACTTACAACTAAAATACCTTCGCATATAATCAAAAAGGGCAATTGGCCTCATTTAGATGGGTTAGAACTAGCTGACCCAAACTACTACAAACCAGGTTCTATTGACCTGCTCTTGGGTGTTGACGTATACGCACGTATAGTGGAAAATGAATTAATCAAGGGTCCACCAGGGTCTCCGTGCGCTCATAAAACAAACCTTGGCTGGATTTTATTCGGAAATATAGATGATAGACCACAACAAGCAGAGTCAGTACTGGTTATGCATCATCAGATCATAGCAGAAGATTTCTTAAAGGCAATTTGGGAAATAGATCAAGATTCAAAAAGAAAGCACACCAAAGAAGAAAAACGATGTGAAAAATTCTATGAAGAGAATTATAAAAGAAACAGCGAGGGAAGATACATTGTGGGACTTCCATTTCGTTCCAATGACATTGTTACACCGGACGGAAATACGAGAGAAATTGAATTACAATGAAGCGCTTGATTCAGCAAGAAAAAAGACTATATAAAACACCGGATTTAAAAGAAGAGTACGACAAGGTATTAGAAGAATACTTAGCAATGGGACATATGGAAGAAGTTCCGAAAGATGAAATAAACAATCGTTCTGTTTATTTACCACATCATGGCGTTATTCGAAGAGATAAGGAGACAACTAAAATCAGAGTTGTATTTGACGCTTCGTGCAAAGCTAATAATGGCATATCTTTGAATGATGAGCTCATGACTGGACCGGTACTCCAAGAAGATATGCGAAGCATAATAATGAGATGGCGCATGCATAGGGTATGCTTTGCAAGTGACATAATGAAAATGTACAGAATGATTCTCTTGGAGAAGAAGGATACAGACTACCACAGAATACTCTGGCGTCGTAACACCACAGGCAGAGCTGGTGACCAGCTAGCGGATGTTAAAGATTACAGATTGAAAACTGTCACATTTGGTACAGCATGTGCACCTTACCTAGCTGTCAAAACTTTGATGAAACTCGCAGATGATGAGGGTGAAGAATATTCTGAAGCTGCTAGAATTATTCGTGAAGACTTTTACGTCGATGACTTGACTTCAGGCTGTGACACAACAGAAAAAGCAACTCGTATCAGCAAAGAAATCATGATAATTCTTAAACAAGGTGGATTTGAACTTCAGAAATGGGCCTCAAATGATCCTGAGTTTTTAAAATCGATAGAACCAGACCGAATCACCACAAAGGCTAGTCTTAATTTGAAACTAGATGGCACCATTAAAGCCCTTGGCCTAACATGGAATCTTGGAGAAGATAATTTTTGTTACCAACTGCAACTGGAACCTATATCAACCAATATTACAAAAAGACTCATACTGTCAGATTTACAAAGACTCTTTGATCCACTTGGATGGATAGCACCAGTAATTGTTAGAGCAAAGATACTTGTGCAAAGATTGTGGCTAGAAGGAGTTGGTTGGGACGAAGACATAAATAAAGTACAACAAGAAGAATTTTCAGACGAGATAAGAAGATTAAAAGACCACAAGCCTGTGAAGGCCACGAGCATATTGAAGACGCTAAGCCCATACATTGATGAACGAAATATCCTCAGGGTGGGCGGCAGATTAAGAAATGCACACGTCGATGAAGACATAAAACACCCTATAATCATAGGTAAGAGAAACACCTTCGTAACACTGGTTCTTGCTGACGCACACCAGAAAACAATGCATGGTGGAATTAAACTTATGATTGCATACCTCATGAGTAAATACTGGATCATTGGCTGCAAGAGTTTGGTGAAAAGGTACATACAAAGATGTCTTACTTGTGCACGGCAACGAGCTACTTTCAGACAACAAGTGATGGGTGATTTACCTGAGCCTCGTGTGACCCCAACGCGTCCATTCTCTCGAAGTGGAGTAGACTTTGCTGGTCCAGTTTACCTGCTAAATTCTAAAGGAAGAGGTGCTAAAAGCAGGAAGGCTTACATTTGCATATTTATTTGCATGGCTGTAAAGGCGATACATTTAGAGATGGTGAGCGATTTAACATCTGATGCATTTATAGCAGCATTCAAACGTTTTGTTGCCAGAAGAGGAAGATGTAATGAAATCTGGAGCGATAACGGAACGAACTTTGTTGCAGCCAATAAGGAATTAGTTAAAATGTGGAGAGAGGCAGGACTGGAAATGCCTGGACACATAGCAGATCAATTGGCAAGTGATGGCACGCAATGGCATTTTACACCACCATACACACCACACTTTGGAGGACTCTGGGAGGCTGGTGTCAAATCAGTCAAACAGCACTTACGAAAGACACTGAAGTCAAACTTAACATTTGAAGAATTCATGACAGTGCTTACACAAATCGAAGCATGTCTGAACTCTCGGCCTTTAACACCGTTATCCACAGATGTGGACACGATTGATGACATTCAAGTACTCACGCCTGGACATTTCTTAATTGGAGAAGCACCAATCACGGTACCAGACCGCGATTATACAATTGAGAACTACAGTCAGTTATCCAGATGGCAACACACTCAAAGACTGGTTCAAGCGTTTTGGAAACGCTGGCAGACTGAATATTTGTCCCGACTTAATCAGCGACCTAAGTGGTTAAAGAGAACACCTGAGTTTGAAGTTGGTGATATAGTATTGCTAAAAGATGAAAATTTACCGCCTAGCAAGTGGGCTCTGGCACGGATAACTGAAAAACATCCTGGACAAGACAATATAACACGCGTGTATACCGTCCGTTATAATGGTAAATTAACTCGGAGATCCATCTCAAATTTGTGTGCATTACCGATTTCTAATAAAGATTAATCTTTTTAATTTAATTCAATAACTTTCAATTGTATTCTTTGCATTACATTCAGTAGTTAAGTATCAAATTAGTATTATATTTGTGAAGTTTTTCTTTATTTGTTTGTTCTAAGTTTTATAGCTAATAATAGCTATTTATCAACTTGCATTATTTAAATTGTAATGTTAAATTGTAAGGTTTTAAGGTAAAGTTTGTTTTAAAGTAAAGCAATGAATAATTTCAAGTACAAACATTGTTAGTAGCATTTATTGTTTCAGTTACTAGTTAAGTTCAAATGTTTTATTAATTTGTTTATTTCGAAAAGGTCTTAAGTACCTTTTGGTGGGCGGTATGTTTGACTAAATAATGTATTTTGTTTATTACGCTCACATTCCTTGTATGCATTTAGTGTCCAATAGAACGTTGAACAGAGCATACGTGTTTAGTTTTATTTCACTATACCCAACCAAGTGACGACCTTATTCAAAGCAACAAAACATATATATTCCCCGAAGAAGGAATTAGTGACACTTTGGAGTCGAGTAACATAGTGATAATTTAAACGTGTTCATTAATCTCAAGGAGATACACTAACATGCATTTTTTGTAATTTAGATAAGAAACCCGCCTATGATGTCCTAACGGAGTAGAACCGCACTACAATTAATTGGTTGTGCAGAATGCGTCGGCTCGACCCGGGAAGGACCACGCTCTCACACATGACCGGCGCAAAAGAACAGTTCAATGTTTCTGTGTTTCGTATGATGATTACAAATAACTGAAGAACCTTTTCACCGATAACAAAGCATTCTGAGTCCTCAAGGGTGACAATAGTAATAATAATAAAGCTCTCGTATGTCACCTTTATTCTACAAAAATAAGAAGGTCAGGGGAAGCGAAATCATAACAATAACGATATCTTAGATTAGCACGAATACTACACATTTTGGGGATTTTCGTGAATGGTCGTTTTGCTAAAATTTTATTTTACCGACGTTTCAAGTGCTTTCTAGCACTTATTGTAACGCAGAGGGGGTTAGAAATGATTGACATCCTAATATTATTGTTACTTGGCTACCTCGTTGGTTTAGTGATCTTAATCGCGATTGATGAAATAGAAATAGAAACTTTTTTATTCAATGTAGATTATAACAATACTTATTGAAAGTCACTTTTTTAATTTGCCACTGGTTCGCAAAAAAAAAACCTTTGTCCTGGGAAGAATCAGCAAGAAATCCAGCGGGACTATTTTTTTCCAATAATAGCTTACAATTAACAACACAAGACAATAATGATTTCTTAAATTTACGCGAACACTACACATTGAATAAAACTAAATTTACAGATATTATCGCGTTTAAATAAAATCCGTAAATTTAGTTTTATTCAACACAAGACAAATTAGAAATAGCTTGGTAGCGATCACCCTTCCCAGGGGTTATTATCATCCATAAATTCCTTAATATTATAATAACCCTATTTATACAAACTTAGTTTAATAACATTTTTGAACTTTGTGTATGATTTGAAATTGTATACTTGGGGAGTGCTTTCAGCCGGGATGGAAGATGTGATTTAGATGTGGATAGGCGTGTCGCTGCCGGAAACAAAGTCAATGGTGCCCTGAATGCATTAGTCAAAAGGCAAGGCGTGGTGAAGAGTGCACACTTTGCACTACATAACGCAGTGTTGGTACCGACTTTGTTATATGGCAGCGAAACCTGGGTATGCCAGAAGAAGCATAAAAGCAAGTTGAATGCAGTGGAGATGCGATCTCTTCGTAAAATGTGTGGCGTTACCATAGCCGATCGAAAGCGAAACGAAGAGACTCGCAATATGGCAGGATTGAAAGATGACCTTATCACAAAAATTGATAGAGGCGTACTCCAATGGTTTGGGCACGTTGAACGAATGAGTGAAGACCGAATGGTGAAGAAAATATATAGAGCGAAAGTAAATATTAAAAGGTGTCGAGGTAGACCGAGACTAACTTTCGAAGACCATGTGAGCAAATTGCTCGAAGAGGGGAAGGTCAAGAGTACTCGGATACCTAGACGTGCATGTATGAAGAAGTTAATGAACCTGAAAGAAGCGAAAGAGGTATGTAAGGATCGTGACACTTGGCGATCTGTTCTCTCTGGCTACCCCGTTAGGGATTGTGCGTGAAGATAAGTTTGAGTTTAAGTAAGTTTAAAGTTAGCAATTACTCTATATATAATCATAATTTAAAATTATATTTATTTTTGTTGTAACGATTTGCTAATTAGGACAGGCAAAGTTCTTATACCATACAGCCTAATCTGATGTAAATTTTGTTAAATCTTTAATTCCT
The DNA here is from genome assembly GCA_907164705.1 of Parnassius apollo. Lineage (NCBI taxonomy): Eukaryota > Metazoa > Arthropoda > Insecta > Lepidoptera > Papilionidae > Parnassius > Parnassius apollo. The sequence goes on from CAJQZP010000458.1 coordinate 117,129, forward strand.
GACTTCATACAGTAGTATGACTGAATAAAAAAACGACGGGTTGCACTCGGGGAGTGCCGGCAGAAGTGACAACTTGAATATTAACGTTGTGCATTTTTGATATTTTGGAATGATTAGGGAATAATTTTGCACGAATTGCTTTATCACACACGAACATTCGCGCAAGCGCCCTGCAGCGCCTAAACGAAACACAACAGCAGGCGCAGACATACATTTTCGTCGCGCCGTAGAAAGAGAGGGGGATACTTCCTCTCCTACGCCGCGCCGGCCGTCTCTCTCTCTCTCTCTCCATTCGTCTTACGAATTTTCGATCAGGTCTCGTGTCCTGACGCGAGTTTAACATTTTTTTACGAATTACAAAAAGTGTATAACGCCGCTAAAGAAGTTTTCACTTCAAAACTTGTTCAGGCCTTCAACCTCTATATTTTTACATATTTTTCATTTGTAGATACAAAATATATCAACAAAAAGTTTGGCGGTTCGACATTGTCCTTTATACCCGAATGCTAAGGAAGGGTTATGTTTAATGCAACTTTTTTGTTATTCTATACATCATACAATATATATTATAATGTTGAATAACATTCGTTTATGGGGAATTCAAAAATGTTTATTTGAATTAAGAAATTAGTCAGCCTGTATATAGATTTTAAGAACACTATATTTGTGTATGATTATATAATAAGGATAAGAAACAAAGTAAATGTATGGAGTCCTATGAAAGCGTTGTCACTGTAACTAGAAAGAGACTGTACCGCATTTGCTGCCTTCCTACTTTCTTTCTTTTAAAAATTCAATTTTAAGTTTAAATATTCAGCGCTAAAACAATTATACGCACATGTCATTCCAGTTATTATAATAATTTTATGAGCTAACTACACTTTGTATCCTATCTCTTTCTCTCGCAGGTTAAAACCTACAGATTTATATGTTTGACTCTTTTTAGTGTCGTTTTTTTCGTTTTATCGATTTTCAAATCACAATGATTCTAAAGAAGTTTCATTTCAAGTAGTAAATTTGCACAAAAATTAATGAGCACACTATTGAGGCAATATATTTTATACATTGTAGAAACTGATAAAATGTTATTAAAAGTAATTCTTCAATTACAATATTTTGTAACAAATAAGTAATTTATCTCACCCTCATTTGGTGAACGTAAAATAATAATTAATCCCCATTAAGAGAATGAGTTTATGTAGCGTGACAGCCGCCTTTGTAAGCAGTTTTGACTGTCGGCGACACCGAGCGATATTGAGAAAATACTTACATGTCTAGGAAATAAAATGTTTTAGAGACATGCAATCGCTCCATAATCCTTCCACAAATACGAGGACGCTCCGAAAAGTAAACGTAATTAGAGAGCGACAATGGCATGGACATTAGAAAGTGATGTAATCAGGGAGTGACATGGACAGCTACATCACAGAGCGAGGGAGTAAGGAAGCGACATGGGCAGTGCTAACCTCGTGGTCGGCGCTGGGCAGCGCCAGCTTGTGCGCGCGCGTGGCCCGCGAGAGCACGGCGGCCGTGGTGTAGCCGTCGATGGCGGCGGCGGCCAGGCGGTTGAGCAGCTGCTGCTGCTCCACCACGTCACGGCCGTGGCGTCGCAGCGCGGCCTCCACGCCGGCGCCCAGCTCCGCCGCACCGCGCGCCAGCTCGCGCGCGACTGGCACCAGCGGCCCCGCCACCTCACCCTCCAGCGCGCCGCTCCCCGTCAGCCCCACCGCGCGCCCCGCCCGCCGCCCCGCCTCGCTGAAGATCAGTCCGCGGTTCGCGGCCGGGTTCTTGAACGCGCGCTGCAGCTCCTGCAGGTGCGACCCCGCGAACTGGATGCCTACGGAAACGTTCACTCTAAACCGGTGCTTTTTAACATTTTAGTACCGAAGGACTATTTATTCATTTTTGTGTTGCTATGGACTATTAACTTTAGACATATTATAACTGGACGTAGTTACGCAAAATTAGAGCAAAAGTTGTGTATTCAAAAGTGACCCCTAACATCTAATCTTTCATAGAATTAAAAAAAAATCACCAAAATATTTGTCAATAGTAAGAGTCGTTATCACGAAAATCGACCATTTTTTATTAAAACACGTACCACACTTAGAAACTTTTTCTAGAAGACTTCAAATGTCAATATTTTAAAAATAGGCTTTTGTGGGTTTTAGACAATAACATCAAAATAAGAATAAGACATATTTTTAAGTTTGTTCTTTAAATACAACAAAAAAGTTGTAATGATATAGTGCACTAATGTAGCAGCACCTAAATGTTAAGCTGCAACAACAGTGCACATCGGCCATCATCTCTAAATGTTAAGCTGCAACAACAGTGCACATCGGCCATCATCTCTAAATGTTAAGCTGCAACAACAGTGCACATCGGTCATCATCTCTAAATGTTAAGCACAACAGGCACCCCTCATCTCTAAATGTTAAGCTGCAACAACAGTGCACATCGGTCATCATCTCTAAATGTTAAGCTGCAACAACAGTGCACATCGGCCATCATCTCTAAATGTTAAGCTGCAACAACAGTGCACATCGGTCATCATCTCTAAATGTTACGCTGCAACAACAGTGCACATCGGTCATCATCTCTAAATGTTACGCTGCAACAACAGTGCACATCGGTCATCATCTCTAAATGTTAAGCTGCAACAACAGTGCACATCGGCCATCATCTCTAAATGTTAAGCTGCAACAACAGTGCACATCGGTCATCATCTCTAAATGTTAAGCTGCAACAACAGTGCACATCGGCCATCATCTCTAAATGTTACCCTGCAACAACAGTGCACATCGGTCATCATCTCTAAATGTTAAGCTGCAACAACAGTGCACATCGGCCATCATCTCTAAATGTTAAGCTGCAACAACAGTGCACATCGGCCATCATCTCTAAATGTTAACGCTGCAACAACAGTGCACATCGGTCATCATCTCTAAATGTTAAGCTGCAACAACAGTGCACATCGGCCATCATCTCTAAATGTTACGCTGCAACAACAGTGCACATCGGCCATCATCTCTAAATGTTAAGCTGCAACAACAGTGCACATCGGCCATCATCTCTAAATGTTACGCTGCAACAACAGTGCACATCGGCCATCATCTCTAAATGTTAAGCTGCAACAACAGTGCACATCGGTCCATCATCTCTAAATGTTACGCTGCAACAACAGTGCACATCGGCCATCATCTCTAAATGTTACGCTGCAACAACAGTGCACATCGGCCATCATCTCTAAATGTTAAGCTGCAACAACAGTGCACATCGGCCATCATCTCTAAATGTTACGCTGCAACAACAGTGCACATCGGCCATCATCTCTAAATGTTAAGCTGCAACAACAGTGCACATCGGCCATCATCTCTAAATGTTACGCTGCAACAACAGTGCACATCGGCCATCATCTCTAAAAAAATTATCCGCTTTTTACATATATGAGAATAGTATGATTCTTTCCCTAATCATTTTCCGTCCCTTCAGAAACCGCCAGTAATCCACGGACCACCGGTTCTAGTTTCTGCGTCTCGACGACCGTTCAAAAACTTTGCAGTACATACGAGGGTAACACTGAAAGTTTTTAGAAAATCAAAATCCGAACAAACTAGCTAGCAAGTTATTAGTTTTATTGTATCTTTACAAAATAGTATCCTACTGGGAGGTCGCTTCTACCGAACTTTTTCCAAGACAAGTGGCATTCAATTATTAGTGTACCACTCTGCAGTAACTGTTTTTCAATCCTCTAAAACAATTGTTGCGTAATGACCGGTCCTTCCGAAGAACGAGGCCACCATCTTTTTTCCCACGCTTCGACCTCTCTTCACTTTGGTTGGCAACTCCTCGGAAGGAAACACCCAGACAGCAGACTGTCTCTTAGTTTCAGGACCATAACAATAAATCCAGCTTTCGTCACCTGTAAATATGTCGAACACAGCATTTGAGTCACCTCCGTTAAATCTTTGAACCATTTCACGACACCAGTCAACACGACAGAGATTTTGGGCCTCTGTCAATTTATGAGGTATCCAACAAGCACAAAGCTTCCTGACCGCTAAATGTTCACGGAGGATTTTGTGCATTTGACTCATACCAATGCCTAAGCTTGTCCGAATCTGCTGATAAGTCGTCACTCTTTTATCAGTCTCTATCATACGCCGCACAACACTGATGTTATCTTCAGTCGTCGCCGAGGCCGTCCCTTACGCAGATCATCGGTGAGATTAGTGCGACCACATTTAAAATAGCAAAACATGTGAGCATACTTAATAAAATTCTGAAACATCTGTATAATTACCATGTTTTATGCAAATAAAGACTATTATTGTCTGGGGGGCATCTATATAGTTTTCTCATCTGGTTGGGTTCTATAAATATATAATTATAAATGAAAATGAAGATAAACATACATAAATATTAATAAAATAAATACAAAAATACATAAATAAATAAAAACCCAACCAGATTGAAGCCCTCGGCAGGGGAGACCAAACGGCCAAGGATTAGTGGGAAAGGGAAAGAAACCGGCGGACGATGCGGGCGGTATCGAGGAGCACCGCCTGCTGCATTTGAGCCTCGAGCGGTCCGTCACGGAGTCCCAACCGCCTCAGATGACCCGAGAGGCTGACTGGGATTAGCCCATTCGCAGAGACGACTACAGGAATAATTTCGGTCAGCAGACCACCTCACATGTCGGTCACCTCGTGAGCCAGGTCCAGATATTTTGTTTTCTTATCTGATTCGGCTCTCACTAGGTTCTCGTCATATCGCACCTCCGATAAAATAGTGTTACAACTCGAAAAAGTCGAATTTTGAGTTAAATATACAGAAATACTTAAAATTTTATGAACTATCTTCTCCAAAATAGTTACATCTGTAACACTAAAACTCGCCGCTAGATGAAGTTGTAACGGTACATGACTATAGCATTTTGACTCGAGAATGATCTCTATTAGTGTTACATTTAGTGTTATAAAAGGTAGACGTGCGTTTGTTTAGACAAGATGTGTTACATATCAAAATACAACAGTGATTTAGACGGGTAAAGTATTTTTGCTTACATCAATTTTTCTAATGAACAGTTACAAGTCGAATTATTACAGTTTATTGTTCAAGAATTGAATCAAACTAGCTCAATATTTCTATTATAAAGTGATATATTTTGTATTGTATCAGTATTATGGATGCGATTTATTGCAATATTGTTTTACTTTTCACGTTGTAACAGTATTTGACGAAAAATTTATATTTTTTGTCTGAATATTTCGATTTGTAACCTTGTTTTATAACAAAGTTTAGGTATTCTTGAAATATTTGCTGTGAGTCTGATTTATGATTCTAGGGCCAAAATGAAACGTAATGACGGAATTTTGCGTTTAGCTCTAAAGGATAAAAGAAATATACCCGCCGAATATTATCAAAAGATTGGGGGAACAAACTTTCAAGCTACGATGCCTACTATACTTACCTACTTACCTTACCTACCTGTTTTTACCATGTTATTTTTGTCATTTTAAAAGTTAGTAGCATACGTTATTTTGTATAACGAACTAATTGAAGCGCCTAACTTTATGTAAACAAGTGAATTTCATCATAGGTTCGTGTTAATATTTTTTTCAGAATCAAGAGAAAAATCGGATTTTGATATTATTGACAATCTATCAGAAACCGGGAAAATTGACTTCGATATACCACAATGTAACCTCGCAAGAGCTAATCAAGATTTCATAGCTATTCCCGAAGCTGATAGTGAAAAAGGTTTTTTTTATCGTGCAATCGGAGCAATGTTGGCTTTAATTTTGATGTCTGAAACGATGTGCTAATTTAAAAATGTGTTTTACAGAAAATAAGACAAGAATTAATTCCAGCAAGAACATTACGGAATTTGAAACACTGTGAACATTTCAAAAGCTATCCCATCGAAAAAGTTAATTTCGATTTGCCAAATATTCTTCAGACTCAATGTGAAAAATATGGTAGTATTTTATTGTGCAATTGATATAAAAGTTTCCTTTGTTTAGTAATCATTATAATTGTTGATTCGATTTTGCATTTACAGATATAACAATAAGTAATTCTGCCACTTACAATACTGAAGTGATACCATCTACAAGTTCAATAGAGGTTAAAGACCAGAGTTCCAAGCAAATCGAGAAGCCTATTGATGACTCGTCAACCGATTCTTCTTCAGATACAGAAAGTACATGTTCTTCAGACACTTCTAATTCAACTTCAAATGAGGATAGTGATAATTCGGTGAAAGATCCATATTTTCAAATTGAGTAACGTCGTTCCGTTAAAATCTCTGACGATTCCGACACTGAAGACAACGTTGGTAACCAAGCTAACTTCGAAGCTTCCCCTGCAGCTACATCTTCAGTATCAACATTGTACTCAAGCCTAGATGACACGATACCAGACACGAAAAAACGAAGTAGAAAACGTGTAGCTAAACCAACTGAATGGTTACAAAATAAATGTAAAATCCTCAGAAATCCAGGATCTGACTACCACTAAAACAAAGGTGACGAAGGATGCTAGAAAAATGTTGAATTTTTCACCGTGTAGCGAACACTGTCGGTTAAAGTGCAAAGAAAAATTTTCAGAAGTAGATAGAGAAGATGTTCTCACTTAAATATATTAACCGCCAAAGAGATTTTATCAACAGGCATATGGCGCCAATAAAGCGAAGATATAGATACACGACTACTCTAAAAGGGAGACAATTAAATCATGCATTTTACTCGACCAAAATGGGATGTCAAATCCAAATCTGCAAGACATTCTTCATGAATACAATAGACATGTTACATGCAGAACTACGTTTCGGTACGGGTAACATTAAATTGAAAGACGTCAGGGTCGTTATATTCATGAAAGAAACACCTTGTGTTTTTTATTACTAGAACTCTTATGAAGACGAAGGATTTTCGGAAGCTAAAATTTGGCGAATCTACCCTGAGATTCTGCCCGGACTAAAACCTGCTTACATTAGACAGCTCTCAATAAGCGAGAGGAAGAAAGCTGATTTGATGAGTTTGATTAATAGTAATCATATACCACAGTTTTATGCGCCTTTTTTAGAACCAACTGTAATTGAATAAATACCAGTAATTTTTTGATAATTATGCACCCTAATTAAAAGATGACTGAAACTTGGATTTTATCTGTGATTTTGATTTTATAGTGATGATTACAGTTCCTAATGAGTATTTGAACATTATTTCATTAAGGAGAACGTTAAACCAAATATTATTTAAGCGTAACTTAATTAAGTACTACCTGAACTTGTACTGTAAAGTGATTCGACAAAATTGTGATGCCTAGAATAGTTTACATTTTTATTTTAGTTAAAATTTTTGAATATTTATGTTAGTAAAAGTTCAAATAGTTATCTAAAATACTGTTACAATTAGGAATTTTCAGGTAATTTTTCAGTAAATTTGAAAAATAGCATATGTCATTTAAACATATTTTTTGTAAGCTTTTCAATTGTATATAATTTGTATTACTTTATAGTAATACTACAAGAATAAAGACTGTATAAAAAATCCATGAGTTTATTTTCGCTTTTCTAAAGATCCAGGTTTTTGAAGTTGTAACCCTGTTTTATCGGAGGTGCGATATGGAATGGTAATGTAGACCAATAATATCCTTGACTGTGCCTGGTCCACCAGTACAATATCAGATTTATTCGCTAGAATAGACCTGTCTGTGATGATAGCCCGGTCCCAGTGGAGCCTGGCGTGATCATTTTATGAGCAAGACTTCCGGCAAGTACTTGTAATACGGCAATTTCCGGTCCACGAGACCGTATTTCAGAGCGAGCTCCTGGTGAAGAATTCTGGCTACTAGGTTGTACCTGTGCAAGTACTCAGAGTTAGAAAGCGCCGAACAACCGGAGATGACATGCCTAAGCGACTCACCGGGATGGCGACAAGCTCGACAGATGTCGACGGTGCCATCCTTTAGGATGTATCTCCGATAGTTGTTGGTCTTAATAACCTAATCCTGTATAGCACAGACAAAACCCTCGGTTTCTTCGAAGAGGTCACCAAAGCGTAACCAGTGGAGGGAGGCTACTGTGTCTACGAAAGGCTTATGTAGAGAATTGTAGGACCTCCCGTGGAGCTCCTTCTCCTTCCATACGGTCCACATGAAGCCAAATACAACTTTATGTTAGAGCGGATTCAAAATAAATTTATTAGATTCATGTACTTGAAACAATTCGAAATTACGCTATTCTTTGTTGTATTTGAGTATTAAACCAAAAGACGCGGCATCACGAGGCATCGCGAGGCGCACCCCGCTGCCAAACGTACGAGAGTCCGACTCATGCCCGTTATATAGAACTAGTTGCTCCGCGTCGTGCGCCATTCCGCAAGTGATCGTGCCAGTCAATGGAGATCCGACAAAAATGCCGAATTGCAGTGTATTTTCATGTAAAAAAAAAAACAATAAAAAACCTGATATCTACAAAACAACGTGACTTTTCATTTATGAATAATTATCGTTAAATCTCTTATTTTATTAATATTTTCGTCAAATACCAAAGTGTTGTCATCATAGATCATGAAGTGAAAAATGAGCTATTTTTAACTAAATATAATTTACTACACAAAATAAATCTGTTAACGAAAATTTATTCCCTATTAACTTAATCAGTTTGTGTGGAATAATAATCATAACAAATATTCAGCTCAATCTCAACACGATTCTGAATAATATATATGTATTTTATTATAATCGATAACTAGTATTTATCAAAATATTATATAAAATAAAGGCCAAATAAGTCGAATCGACACTTGCCACTTGCTCGTAGCAAAAGTATGCAATTTTTATAAAATAAACTGGTATCACTGCAACCGAAAGTACTGCAATGTAGTGATGTACGCCACAAGTTTAGCTACTTATATAAGTTAATTAACCATGCGGGTTTGTCTGCCGAACCGATTTTTAGCTTTTGTTTAGATTTTATAATAAAGTATCACAAAGAGGAATACATTTTTCTATTATTGGTTGGATTTTACATATTTCTAAGAGATTCTCTTAGGCGGCAGACTTATAGATTGCAGCTTGTAGAAATCATGCATCTTGGATACCTAAAAGGACTAGCAGTACTTACTCCGAACATTTTGATAAATCAACCCCAAGCTATAAATAAAAGAAGGTTAGCCGATACTGCTGTACTAACCTTGAACTTGTGAGAGGTAATGTCTAGCTGTAATTATATCAATAGATTAAATATTTTTACTATTACCCTTGACACCATTATTATTCTGTTTGAAAATATTTTAGAATTTCGATAAGTTTACAATAATGACTTCTTATATTTACGCGCACACTACACATTAAATGGAACTGTACGGGTTACCGCACATATTTTATGTAATTTTAATTCAATGACTCGTTTATTTAGGTCACGCAGAAACAATGCATTTGTCACTTGCGAAATCATGTAACTTCCGTACTTTTGTCTATACATCAATTTATAATTCTTTACAATAAATTCAGTGTTAGATCGACAAAAAAAAATAATAATAATATGATAACAATTCAAAGTACAAAAATAAAATCGTAAAATAATATAAACAAAAATAATATAACGAATTCCTTAAATATTTCATCACTGCACTACACTTGTGATGGAATGTCCAGTCGCACGGATCGCGGTCTCGTCCTTGGCGCAGGTTCCTGGTCTCCGCTCGTGACTGCCGCCATAGGAATGGAGATTCGGGAGTGTTTGCCGTCGTGTTCAGTGCTCTCTTGGTTCTGCGCCCTCGGATAATGATGTAAATGGATGCCGCTAGTATGATCAATCCCAGTATTGCGTACATAACTGAATATTGATGTATGTCATGTACGCTGAGTGGTGCGCTTTCTTGTTCTTTGAGGTTTGTAATCTGAGCCTTCATACGACGCCACTCGTCTCCATGGTCTTCGGATGTAAATTGCTCGAAGCCTGAAGTAGTATTTAGGATGGAATTCAATATGGAAGTGTCTGATGGGATCGGTATGTCCTCTTAAACTTGAACTTGGCTCAAGTAGTTGTTGTGACCAAAAATAGAAAAGATGTCACTCTTGATGGTACAACCTTGACCGATTTGTAGTAAGCCATTCCCGGTCAGTGACTTCATTATCATTCCAGTGTCAATGCAAAATATGCGCACTGTGCAGGAACTAATTTTACGGTTTTACCGCGTTTAATTTTGACTTTTCATTTCTGACGTTTCGGGTGCTTTACAGCATGACCTTTAATGTATCGGCCGCGACTTTGACAAAATGCGACACGTGCCGACGCGTCGCAGCACAAAAGCGACGGTATCTAAGCGATCAGATTATACACCAAGGAAATTGTTAAATAAAGAAAGAAAAACCGACAAATTGAAGAAAGCTATCTTTTAAAGAGACAAAACTAAAACTGAAAAACTGCCCAGAACTAAATATTCCTCAGAGTTAAGATTTTTCGCCCTAACACTTAATTATTAACCAAAAGTAGTGTTGCCCAAAATCGGTCTTGGTCTTGCAGTCTTGGTCTTGTTCTTGCATTTTTGCATGACCAAGACCAAGAAAAAGACCGCCTAATTTTAGCAAGACCAAGACCAAGACTGACCGTGCAAGATTTGAGCAAGAACAAGAGTAAGCCTGCGAGACTCTTGCGTCTTGCAGTTAGGAATGAGTGTCGTTTCAGGGAGTATAGGAGTTCGGGTATACGCTTAGGGACTATATGAGACGCAAAAAATATACAGTGTGTCCGGTTACCGGTGTCGGAGATTTTAATGCTATAAAATATAATCAATTTCATCGACAAATCATGTCTCAAATCTCATTTAGACCTATCTGTATTTAAATGGCAGCCATTTAAATTTTTTAGTGTCACCACCTCGACCCCGCGCTTTAAAATTACAATATTCACCGATGTTGAAGTCCTACATTCTTAAAAGATATCTCATTGGATAGATAAAGATACGCGTAATAAAATTGTATTTAGATCCTAAAAAGACTTCGGAAAGAAATCGGTTATTTTTTCACATTTTCGTCTTTAATGAAAAAAGTAAGTCATTTACCTAATGATTTTTTACATTAATCAGATAGATCAGAACATATCCTAACCAAAAACATAAAAATCTTAATTGTAACCAAAAAAAATCAGTATTATAACTGTTTGAATATGACCTTTGAAAAATTTGTCGCCCTGGTTGCAGACAGACAAAGTGAATTGATGAGAAGAGTGAAACACAACATTTCAAAATGCACGTAACTAAAAAGTTATTTATAAAAACTGTTTGAAATGACCTCCGCGATGTTGGAGACATGTTGTAGGCCTTATTGCCACATGTTGAGTTGCACGTCTGATCATCTCCCGATCTTGTCGCAATTCATTTCCAACTTCGATTATTTTATTAATCAACTCTTCTCGTGAGTTTGGCACGTTCGCATAAACTGTTTGCTTCATAGTGCCCCATAGAAAAAAGTCTAAGGGAGTTAAATCCGGTGAACATGGAGGCCAAGCGATCCTTCCACCGCGACCAATTCACGGCGAATAATTTCGCACATTTACTGCAAAATGTGCAGGTGCACCGTCAAGTTGGAGAATCATCCTTGCTCTGTGAGTTAATGGAAGCTCCATTAATTCTTCCAAAAACTGTGTTTGCAAAAACTCTAAAAATCTTGGGCCATTCATAGTTTCTGGTAAAATTATCGGCCAATTAAAATATCGTCTTTTATTCCAGCCCAAACGTTCACTCGAATTTCATGTTGGAAAGTATTTTCTCTAACAGCATGAGGGTTGTTTTGAAGCCACAGATACTCGTTACGGTGATTTGTATAACCCGATCTCGTGAAAGTGGCTTCGTCAGTCCACAAAATTCTTTTTAAAATATCTGCATCTTGTCTTGTTCTTCTATTGATCCACGAACAAAAAACTGCCCTTATAGCATAATCAGGTTCGCGAATGTCTTGTACCCGCCGAAAATGGTAAGGATACAAACCTTCCCTCTCTAAAACTCTCCACACTGACCATTTTGTTAAATTAAGCATATTGCTTATTCGTCTTACACCGAGTCTGGGATCTTGTGTAATTAAACGTAATATCTCTTCTTCCTCCTCAGGTGCCACAAGCCGAAATCTTTCAATAGCGGGTCTTCTGATCCCAAGTTCAGCTATCCGCAAATGTATCCTTACAAAAGTGCGAGCATTTGGTGTAGGCCTGTTGGGAAACATTCTGGCGTACTCTGTGACAGCTCTGTTTGCGTTGCCGTTGCACAATTCATACACATATATCAACGACATGCTGGTTTGAGTATTTACCATCTGCCATTTTTGAAAATATCAAAATAACTAGAAACTTCACCACAAACTTAAAAAGTTCCACAAAACGGATTTTTTTTTTAACAATAACAACAACAAGCGATCTTAGAGGGGCAAAAGTAGTGTAATCACAACGCGTGGCGAGGGACGACTGTTTTTGTTGTCCCAAGTACACTTGTTTAGAACATCAAACAATGGGCTTTGGGTTTTTCTACCTGCTCTTGAACTATCATAAATGATCCTGCACGTGCAGCCTGCTTTTAAGAGGTTGTGTTTGATAAAGTACAATTCTTAAACTATTTAATTTACAATTAAGATTTTTATGTTTCTGGTTAGGATATGTTCTGATCTATCTGATTAATGTAAAAAATCATTAGGTAAATGACTTACTTTTTTCTTTAAAGTCGAAAATGTGAACAAATAACCGATTTTTTTAACATTTTTTTTCTTTTCTAAGTCTTTTTTAGGATCTAAATACAATTTTGCAGTTAAAAGTTTGCTTTTATTTTATTACGCGTTTCTTTATCTATCCAATGAGACATCTTTTAAGAATGTAGGACTTCTACATCGGTGAATATTGTAATTTTAATGCGCGGGGTCGAGGTGGTGACACTGAAAAATTTAAATGGCTGCCATTTAAATACAGCTAGGTTTAAATGAGATTTGAGACATGATTTGTCGATGAAATTGATTATATTTTATAGCATTAAAAGCTCCGACACCGGTAACCGGACACATTGTATAAAAAAAAATTTGGAAAATTGGACTTATACGCATTACGAACAATACCATAAACATAGCGGATGAAAATATCCATTAAAAGAAAAAACAGTGCATCCCTAGTTTTGACCATCGGCACTTTGATAGTGCGCGGCGTCTTGTTGTCGGCATCATCAAAGGTCGAATACTGACCTGTCAAAGAAATTTTGCAGCTATTCGGAAGTACAAGGTCAAGATACACGCGCCGGCGGCTTCTATTGATATCGTATTCAATCGTCGCCGCCGCGCCGCACGCACTACATTTGACACTGTTTGAATGCCGCCACAGAGTACATGTTCCAAAGAATAAAATAAGTTTCCGGGTGCTCAGAATAGACGCGAATACATTATGCTGATCTCGCAAGGAATATTGTAATTAGATAATGGTAAGGATAGGTAGATACCATAATAATTCATTCTAGTAAGTAATTATTATAATATTAACTATATGGGTTTATAATAATTACTTACTATTATTATTATTACCTAATAGATAAACATGTTCAATAAGTTCACTGCAAATCTCGATTTTTGGAAGTGTGTGTTTTTGAACACAAAGTGTTCGAATATGTCGTCACCCATTTGATAAATATTGTAGACACTTTTAACACACTTGAAACGTGTAAACATTTTGTACAATGCTAATCGAATAATATAAAAAGTGTGCATATTAATAAAAAGCGTAAAATAAGATCTATGTACTTTTTAGGAGCCCGCGTAGCTCTTAGAGAACCGTTTAAAGAAATTGATTGCATCGAATTGATGTAAATAATAGTGATTTGCACAATTTTAATAGTAGAAATAAAAATAAAATCACAATACCTGCTTTCCAGTTACACAAAGTATATAATGCGGGTTGGGTTTACAATTCGGTCGCCTGAATATGAAGATTCTGTCAATGTGGGGGAGTCAAAGGGGTTTATCTGAAGCACCCCCACTCAATTTTTTCTGCCGGAGCAGCGTCGAAGTATTTTTAATTATTTTTTAAAAATATTGGTAAATGACTAATTTAATTACGTTTTTGACATTTCATCTGTCAATGTCATATCGATATATAGTATTGAATCGATCTAGTGAATCGATATTTCACCCTAGAGAATCGAGATCGAATCTTTTTCTGTTTTATTAAGATTTGCAAAATTATTTACAATTGGTTGAATGTACCCCAACTCGTAAAGAATGACAGTTTTTAATTTAATTATTCAATGTTATCTGTACTTTATTGTATCTTTTGATATCGTAAATATAAACTTTTAACGCAAATAAAAAAAAACGATTTTTGCGAAATCGATCTTTAAGATTTCGATTTTTTTGTGAATCGATTCATCTAATTTCGATTTGAATCGATTTAAAAATATGTAAAATTAAATCGCTATGCCGGCCATTTTGTTGACAGCTTTTCGTCATGGTGTTGCTTCAGAGTTTCAGAATTTTGGTGAATAGTGAAATATTTGTGGCGGCGGAATACTGCTAAATATCGCAAAGATCTTTTCTTACAAATGGTGGCAGCCATAAATTATGTTTATAAATTAAAGTAGTTACGAAAGTTAATAATTTGGTGTTATATCGAGTGCAATAGCGAGCGAAGCGAGCCTGGGACGTGGAGCACCCCGACTCGGACAGGTTAGGTTAGAAGAGGATGACGGGGTCGTGTGAGCGAGCGAATAGACCCCGTCATCCTCTTCGTGGTTATTTTTTTGTAAACCACTCAGAAGTAGGCCGGACTTCCCTCGACTGCACCACGTTAAGTGGCGTGGGGCTTCCATCCCCCAACTCTCTCTCCCCATAAATCAGGTTAAAATTGTCATAAAAATTACGAAACATAACCTCAAAATGAGATTTTTAAAAATAAATGTTCTTGGGTAGCGATATACGCTTTTATAATAAGATTCCAAAAGAAATGTTAGATCTCTCACCTTTTCAATTTAAGTCAGACAAAAATGCTTGGAACTGACCTCTCGTACTACACAAGACTAACTAGAAATTTCTAAACCGATTTGGTATCTACATATACATTTGACATTTTATGTTTGACTTATCGCTTTACATAATTATAGAACTATTGCAAAAATATTTTGAAAAGAGCAACTACTGAGTTTCTTACTTTCTTCCATGATTCTTCTCAACAGAATCAGAACCCCTGGACATGGAAAGGAAAAAATTGGGGAAAACAGTGATTATATGACTATTCAAAAGTATATTTTTAATGCCTACTTGAATAAAACATACTTGAATTTTGAATTTCAAACGAGTGAAGGCAAATTTAATATAATTAACGTAGATTAATTCAATCACAAGAAGAACATAATATACACAATTTTATTTACATATTTACATTTCATTTTTACGTAGGCACACTATTCCTATCTGGCAAGGCATCTACTTTATTAATCTTCTGAAGAATCATTAATTTTATCAAAGGATGCCGAACTTTCCTTTGTCGGTCTTTCGGCGTGTACTTACAAATAGTAGTATGTATTTTAATTCCAGTCATTCCCAATTGAGCTTTGCTTCGAGTCTAATGTATTAATTGTTTTTACTCTAATCCTTGTTGTCCTCAGAGTGATAAGTTTACAATTTGACATGAGTGACGAAGAGTCGAATAGTTCTAGTCGGAGTAGTGAGAGTTGGAGTTATAGATCTAAAAGTAAATTTGATGAGTTTTTCGACATAATTCATGCATCCCAAATTGCTTTGTGTAAATTATGCCAACATAAAAACGTTGAAATAAAAATAAAAAACAGAAACACTTCAGGCTTAAGGAAGCATCTAATATCTTTCCACAAAAGGAATCACAAATATTTCTTCCTGAAAAACCAAAATTAAGTGGAGATATCACAAGGTTTTTAATAACCACCGTAAAAAGTGGACAGGTAAGAAAAAATATACTTATCACACAATTACATAACACATATATTATGTAAATAGCGGCCGCCTGCGATTTCGTCCGCGTACAATATCTGATTTCCTATGAGATTTTGAAATTTTCAAAAGTCTTACCTAAGTATAAAGAGGCTATATAGGTAAAGCTTGACTATGCAAGTATTTATTATTTAAAACTAATAAAGTAAATGTCGATCTTCATATCTATACTTTAAAAATATAGGACTTGCATGTAACCATTTTACCCCAATTTCACCCCCTTAGGGTTAGGACTTCGTAAAACAGCTTATTCAGGATTTTATTATTGAAAACTTATAACTTTAATGCCGATTTTCGTGTCTCTAACTTCAAAAACGTAGGACTTTCATACAAACTTCCAACTCCCATTTCACTCCCTTAGGGATATATTTTCTCAAAACCGTTTCTTAACTGATCTCTATGCCATAAAAGGAACTTACCTTACAAACTTCAAGTTTGTATGTTTTTTATAGTTCTTGAGATATCGTTATAGTCAGTCAGTGAGTGGTAGTTATATATATATATTTATATATATATATATATATATATATATATTATAGTGTTAAATATGTATTTATAATTCACTCATATTTTCATTTGTTTTTATAATCGGTGAGACACATGATTTACTGTTTTATTTCAGTCTGAAAATAGCAGTGACAACATCACGACAGCTACAATTGATTGGATGGTTAAAAAATATCTTCCCTTCTCATTTTTCGATGACGAAGCTACACAAGTATATTTTCGATCAATTTGCCCAAATATGGTGTTTCCTAAAAGGTCCACACTTAGAAGGAAGGTCAAAGAACGGTTTGAAGAGCTTCAATTGAATATTAAGAAACGATTACAACAATTTTCATCTAAAATGTCATTTACCATTGATGGATGGACGTCAATTGCTGGTAGGAGTTACTACGGGGTCACTATTCATTATATAGACAACGAATGGAAGTATCGATCTGTAGTCCTTGATTTAATACCATCACGCGGTCGACATACTGGGGAAGATATTGCAACGATTTTCCACGAATGTTTATTGGAATATGACATAATTGATCAAATACAGGGTATCACGGTCGACCACGCACCTGCAAGTACCAAATTTATGTATGAATCGGACAAACAGCTGTAGCACACTTCGATTCAGACAATCAACATTTCTGGTGCTTTGCTCACATTTTGAACCTTGGTGTACAAGATTTATTAAAGACCTTAGCATTACATTTCATTCATTCGACAGGCCTGTTGGTCTAGTGGTTAGCGACCCTGACTGCTATGCCGGAGGTCGTGGGTTCGATTCCCACCCAGGACAAATGTTTGTGTGATGAGCAACGATCATTTGTTCTGTGTCTGGGTGTAATTTATCTATAATATATATGTATTTAGAAATATATAAGTACGTTTATCAGTTGTCTAGTACCCATAACACAAGCTCTGCTTAGCTTGGGACTAGATGGCGTTGTGTGATAGTTGTGTGGAATATTATCATTATTTATTATCATTACACAGTGAAACTGACAATAAGGGACAAGAACAGCAGTATGAAGATAATGAAGACGAAACTGAGGAAGATGAAGAATATGCGCCAAATATTGCTGACTCACGTACAGCTATAACAAAATTACGTAGTATTTCCAGTAAAATAAAAAGAAGTGAGATATTGAAGAGGAAGTTTCAGTCTGCTTGTGAAGCAGCTAGCGTGCCACCTAATCTGAACCCCATACTCGACTGTCCAACGAAATGGAATTCCACACATGATATGATTGGATTTGGTTTAAAAGTGAGGACTGGCATTAAAATATTGTGCACTTTTGTCACCGAATTGAATGATTTTCAAATCACAGATAGCGAATGGCAAATACTCGGCAAAATACATAAGTTTCTAATAAACTTTAAACTTTTATCAACGAAACTTGGTGGAGAAAAATATGTTACATTACGCTAGTCATTGTATCATTCAATCTCTTGCTCGATAAAATTGAATCCATGGTAAAACAATTAGATTAGAAACCTAATCGATCCGAAGTGGATGAAAGGCTCATTCTGGGTTTTCAAGCAGCTCGAGACAAAATGCTTAAACATTATAAAAAGAGCAACTGGATTTATTGTACCTCTTTAATTTTAGACCCAAGGCATAAGACTCAGACTTTTGACATGACATTATGGGGGAAGCAAATTAAAACAGAAAGCCTGCGCAAATTTAATGAACTTTATAAAGAATATAAAAGTCTACATTCAGTGAATACATCTGTAGAATCACCAAGAAATGAAAAGAAAGTATGTGAATATGAAGACGTAATAGACTTTGAGAAATTGTATGCATGTCTCTCGACGTCATCTGGATCTGGATCTTTTCATCAAGGCTTAGTTATAGACTATATATAACTCGAAAAAACTGTTAATTAGCTGTGACCCGAGCTGCGTGAGTGAGGAGGACTGTGGAGAGGGCGCCGTGCACTTAGAGTTGAGTTAGATGAGTGAGGTGTGGTGAGTTGTGATAAGTGGGTATGCGACGTGTAGGTGGAGCGGTAGCGATATGAGCGAGGGGCGACGTGCCCGCCACCACGCGAGCGTGCCCTGCGAGCCGGACCAGGACTGCGTGCACACATCCGTGACTGCTACGTAAACTAACGTCTAATCAAATGGAATGCAACCCTATCCTACAGTGCCCGCGAAGAGGACTGTAAAAGGGGATGGCGTTATATATGGACCCGAGAAGGCAGGGTGCTTGCACGTCGAGAAAGTGGGTCACTATGGTATCGTATTAGGTGTGTAGAAGACAAACTGTGTTTTCGGTTAGTACCATCATTCCAAATTGTATTTTTATATAAATCAGTGAATTCTATATATTTTATGTTATAATATTACGTCTATCAAGGACCATTAAACCTTTTTATATATATTTATTTACTATTTTCTATATTTATTGTCAGTACTCTCTTACTGGTTTCACATGAATGCTATTGTTCGGATAGAATGAATGATGAATGAATAGTCTACTACAGCTATTTTATATTAACTGTAATGTCTGTGAATCACATTTAAAAGAATCTGTTCGCTACCGCCGTACTCCAACTCTAACGAGTTACTGTGCAGTGGCGGACTTTGTTATACTCGTAGAGCTGCAGCTACACTGTGCTTGTAGCACGAATAGGTCGGCTCCACCAGGTTACGACGATGCTCTCATACAATACTAACGTAAAATAGCAGCTTAATGCTGCTGTGTTTCATATGGTGAGTGCAGATCCGGAGACCCTTTTTACCGGAAACGAGGAGTTCCATCTCAGTCCTTTGAGTTGACAACACATCTAGATCTCTAGGAACCAAAGCATCCACTTACCGTCAAGTGGGCTGTGTGCTCGTTTGTTACCCTTATTCTATAAAAAAATTATTACAATTTCTACTTAAATATTATGTTTTTAAAACTAACATAAAATCTCATAACAAAGACAAATTTAAAGTTGGGCTGCTAAAAGCCAAGTCGTTACGATGTTGATGTAATGACAATGAACGAGGCGTGGTCGCGGGCAGGCGGCGGGGGGGAGGGCACTACCGGCGGCTGCGGCGACGCCCGGGGCCCCCCCCCCCCCGCCCGCCTGTACCGCACCTGGCACACATGTGGCTCCAGCTTACTGTAGCCGGTAACAAAATTGTTTGCGAAACACCTTGCTTTCCTACAGATCAATTCATACGCGTTATCAATCTCGAGCTTTCAATGCGAGCAAGTCAAAGT
Organism: Parnassius apollo; assembly: GCA_907164705.1. Classification (NCBI taxonomy): domain Eukaryota; kingdom Metazoa; phylum Arthropoda; class Insecta; order Lepidoptera; family Papilionidae; genus Parnassius; species Parnassius apollo. The sequence continues at coordinate 136,846 of CAJQZP010000458.1, forward strand.
ACTTGATTCTTGGCACACAACACCAAATACAAAACATCGTAAATAAGGGACAGCATGTATGGATTCATGGTGAAGTAGTAGATAGAGTAAAGGAAGCTAAAATCCTTGAATTAATTGTATATGATGAGCTGAAATTTGAAAAACATATTTCTGAGGTTCCAAGGAATTGTTTCCAACCATTAAAAATTCTTTGTCAAATTAGGGGCAGCTAGCTAAGTATGAATATTAGGATCCAGCCAGTTGACTCCCTGGTGTTGTCGAAATTTGACTACGTGGATGTTGTATACAGTCCTCGCTTACCTATTCGAATAGAAAAAATATTCAGAGTTCAAAATGCATGTGCATCGTTTTATTTTAGTATACCACCGCATACTCGTGTCACACCATTTCTTAATAAAGTGAATTTGATAAAAATGAAAGCTAGACGATATTTGCACATGGCTTGTTTATTATTTAATTTATTAAAACATCTTACTGCACCCTATGTCGCAAATAAGCTTACTATACACTAGCGGTCTAAGTGGTCTCTAAAAGTCGCGGTCTCAAAATGCTGGAACGATTTGCCGTCCCCACTGCATAGTCTGTCATTATTATCGAGTTTTAGAAAAAAAATGCAAAATTCATGTTCTCAATCTACAGAAACAAAAATAAACATTATAAACATTATTCACAGCTGCCCCCATACAGACACAATGTACTAATGATTAGCGAACGTCACACCATGTATGTTCTAGTAAATTTTAGTAGTAAGTATTTGTAGTCGTTTTAAAATGATTACATCGTTGGTATTAATAACAATTTGCGATGTGATTATTATAAAATCAGTGATATCTATATGTCGCTTCTCTTCTTTATTATAATAATTATGTGTGTGTGTGTGGCTGCAACAGTTGTACTTGTCGCACGTGCGTGCGCGCTGAGTGACGCACCGAGCACGCACTCGAGGCGCGCTGAGAGCCAGCTGCGTGGACAACACCATGAAATTATGCTGAGTTAATTTGCGATATACGATATTCGAATATGCGAATAATTATACGAAATTATTTTAAGCCTTTTATACCAAACCCGAACACGTAATAAAGTTTTGACTGAATTACTTACATTTTATTTAGGATTTAGTTTCGTTTTAGTCTGTAGTTAGAAGTTGTTTAGTGCATAATATCTTTTGTAACATGTGTGTTGGTGTTTGTTTTAATAAATAATTTTTCATTCTTCCTTTCTATTTTTGTAGAGTTATACAACTTAAGAACTAAGTGCTAAAGCAATAAAGTTAGGCATACACGATGGTGTGTTGCCATCTATCTTCTACCGCGGCCACCACAAACAACGAATAGGAAGTGCAACACACCAGTGAGCGCCACGAAGAGCCGCAGGATGTCGTTGGTGCCCTCGAAGATGCGGAAGATGCGCAGGTCGCGCAGCACGCGCTCCAGCCCGGTGGCCTTCATGTAGCCCATGCCGCCCAGGATCTGGATCGCCTCGTCCACCACCGCCCACGCCGAGTCCGACGCGAACACCTGCATGGTTCACTCTTATTGTGCATTGTCTACACGAGCAAGGTTCACTTACTTGCATATTGTGTTATCTACATGCTTAGATCATACAACGTGTTGTAATGTTAGAGAGGTATCAACGAGGAGACGTAGGTCTGGTTTTAGGTCTTTTATTGGACAACATTATTATTCTCAAGTTAACACTAACATATACGGTTGTGGGAGCTACACTACACCTATATATAGATAAAAATATATACAAATAATAACCGTCATATGTGAATTTTGTGCTAATCTACGATTTTTCTGCCATCAGGGCTGTGTCACTTAGGAAAAATGTAAAATATTTGATTCCTTTCTTAACGTAATTTGTTCGAAAATGTAAGGGTTAATGTTTCTTCACGAAATATTAGTTATATTTTCTATTATCTAAATTAGAACATAAACCAAACTATGGATGTTACTAAAAGTAGAAAAATTTAAAAAAAATTGTGCAAAAAAACCACTATTATATGGTGTGTTTATGCACTAAAGAAACCGATAAAATATTATTTAAAAGTCAATTTCTGAAGTGAAATAACCTTGTGTAACAAGTAGCTTCAGCTCACTATCAACCAGCGACATCTGGTGAGTGTCCAACTATTGTAGCCCTCATTGTAGCCGCGGTGTAAGTGCACGCATTGAGAAATACAAACAAAATCAGGGAATACACATTATTTATATTTCGGCATTTAAAGCATGTCAGTGTTAAAAACATCGAACTGTAAATAACCTTAGAGATGGCCGCCTCGAGATGGTAGTCCTGCGCGCCGGAGTCCATGTTCCCGCTGACCATGTAGGCCAGCGACTCGGTCACGTACTGCAACATGGCCATGCGCGCTAACTTCTCCTGTAAACATAAATCATTACATTGATATTTTCCATAAAACATATTACGTATTTGCCAATATTTGTAATATGCTAAAACTAGATATGTAGCAATAGAAGTAGACGTTTTGCTTCTGCGTTTCATTTCACAATTTGGCGAATGGCTCTGGGGGAGAGCACAGGTCGTGTTGATCTCCAGGGCAAGTCTGTGGAGTTCTTCCTTATTCCTCCGTGGTTGCCGCCTGTTATTTGGTCTGATTCAATAGGAAACAGACAGAATTAAAATACTCAGACGATCCTCTTATCTTTTCTCCCACCCCCTATTTCCCATCCTAGCCCAATCCAAGGTGTCAAGCGTACCGTGCCGATGTATGCATGGCTGGGGGGAGTCCAGTCGCAAACGGTGCCTACCCGAAACCAGGGCAATTCGGGTAGTATTTTAGCCCTTCCCTCGGCATGCGGGGCTCTGCCGGAGGTGACGGAATATTTCCCTAGCTAATCGTGGGACCAAAATTGACGAAAATCGACATTTTTAAAAGATTACCGAAAAATCTCCTCTAATGGAACTATCTGTAGGTTTGGAAGAAGCTCTTTTAGCCTCACCAATATCCTGCAACACTACGCCCCAACCTGGGACAAGCCGTGAAGGCAAGGAGGGCACGTCTGCAGCCGAAGCACAATCGGAAACGAACCAGGGAGGAGAAAAAAAAAGTTTGCTAGGCCTTATAAGCTTAGTGGGGCAGCAAGGAAGACGCACCGACGGCTGATAGATTCTGAGATAGGAGCCGAAGAGGCCCTTTCTCTCTGCCAGAAGCCCTGGGACGAAATTCCTCTGCCCAAACTTCCCCCAGTTCCGAAGGCGAAAAAACGCAGTCGGTCTGAGGAAGAGTCCCCCAAAGACCAGCCCAGGAAGACTGTGAAGCTGGCAACGGGGGAGATGAAGCTCAGCTTCAGTGCCGTAACTGGCTCCCCGCGTGTGGGAATTGGCAATTCGAATCCCATGAGTGTGGACCAAATGCGGCTGGTCCACCGGGCACTAACACGGGCCATCGGTAAGACAGCCTGTGGGGTGCAGCCAGGAAGGGGACCAAAATTTTCGGGTTTCACTCACAAGCCAGGACTGGATTGTGGGTGAGATCGGAAAACTGAAATCCTGGCCGGAGACAGAGCTCACGGTAATACCCGAAGGCGAATTGCCTAAGCCTCAGCTGGGCATTACGTATTTGCCCCGCAGCGAAGCTGACTCTCCGGAGGAGGCGGCTGTGCTGTTGAGGGCGCAAAACGAAGGGCTCCATACCGAGCTCTGGAGAGTCCTCCGTCGTAGGGACGAGGAGAATGGGTTCCTTGTAACCTTTTCTCTGGACGCCTCATCGGCGGGGGCTCTTCGGAACGCACGCGGGAGAGTCGTCCTTGGCTTTAAAATGATAACTTTTAAAGTCAGGGGAGGCTCTGACGTGGCAATGGAGCCTGAACCGCCCCAACTCCGAACCCCCCCAGCCCTCCACATCTCGAGGTGAGACTGAAGCGCCATCAGGGAGAGTGATGAAAACCCAAGGCGCTGATCTCGCCTCGGTCCGACAGCCTCCGCTGGCGTCGTCCAGGAGTGTGGGGGAGGGGAGGTAGGAGCGGTACAATGAAAGTTAAGGCGGGGGTCAAGAGTGCCGGTAAAGGACGTCTTCGTCCTCAACTGGCGGAAAAGACCCCTGCCCCCCACGCCCATAAATGGCTAACCCAAAAGGTAAGACGAGGGTCCTCCAGGCAAATCTTCACCATGCAGCAGCTGCTTCTGCCGTGGTCATACAAGAGCCTTGGACCGATTCTCCGTCCCGATTCTTGTCAATACTAAAGGCAGTAGACCCAGAGCTTGTATAATTTACAATAAAAATATTGAACTTTTTACTGTTAAAGAGTACTGCAATGATGACCTGGTTACAGTCTTCATAAATCTCAAGGGATTCACAGGGGCCAGATCATTTGCTCAGCCTATCTTCCCGGAGAGAACGCAGATCCTACCATCGAGTTAGAGCGAGTGGCGGAGTTCGCCCGAAAACACAACGCCGAACTTGTGGTGGGTTGTGATGCTAATGCTCACCACACAGCCTGGGGAAACACTAACATCAACGAAAGAGGTGAGCTACTCTATTATTTTCTCATCTCTAACCACCTGGTAAGCCTAAATTTAGGGCGTACACCAACCTTTGTTACGCGTGCAGGCAAGAATTGTTAGACATAACCTTCGCTACTAATAACATATCCAGGCGGATAAATGACTGGCATCATCATCATCATCATCATCATCATTACAGCCCTTCACAAGTCCACTGCTGAACATAGGCCTCCCCCAAGTAATGCCACAAAGCACGGTCCTGAGCCACCTGCATCCATCGACTTCCTGCATGTCTTACCAGGTCGTCACTCCATCTAGTGGGGGGTCGCCCTACACTACGCCTACCGGTACGAGGTTACACACTTTTGATAAAAAGTATATAGTGGAATTACACTCCAGAGAATACTGGCTGAATGGCCAGGTTATGTATGAGGTCGGTAGCCTCATATGGTATACTAATGGGTCTAAAATGGGCCTCGACCTAGGCTTTGGAATTTACGGGGAACGCCCCAAATTCAATCAGTATGAATTTGGGTAGATACACCTCTATCTTCCAGGCAGAAATTTTCGCCATACTTCAGTGTGCGGAAATCAATCTGCAAAAACACTATGTCACTAGGTAGGTAGAGCCACGCGGCAGCTTTGCTGTTGCACGTATGGGCCGGCTCAAACCGGGGTGGTACCACGACCTCACAGAATACCGGCGTGAAGTGGAAGCTCTGCTTCCGCATTTCGTCTGGTGAGTGCAGGTGGCCGGAGGCCCAAATCCCCCCGCCCCATCGACATGGTAGCGGAATTAAATAATGATAGACTACCCCAGGAGGGTACCAGCACCCCAGGAGAATCCCTTCTCACTTCTGAGCGTGGGTGCTCAGGCTGCCCCGCGTATTCTGGGGGGGGGCAAAATTCCGCTCAAGACTACAACTCCTCGGGGCAAACGAAGCAACAAGACCAAGGCGACCCCTGCCACGCTATCCGTGAATTTCTGCAATATCAGGGGACTTCATATCATCACTCTAACCTAAACCGTCCACTACCATCTCGAGACGGCGGGGCCGGCTCTGCTCTTTCTGACCGAGACGCAGGTGTCCTCTCCGGCTGATGTCTCGTATCTCTCTTACCCGGTGTACAAACTGGAACACTTCTTTGTGCCTCGGGCTGGAGTTTGCGTTTACGTCAGAGAGGACATCTGTTCTCGACGCCTCGGCAGACTTGAAGGTTCGGACCTGTCCATCCTTTGGCTACGCGTAGACAGCGACGACCATCCGCGCGTCTACGGGTGCCTCTATAGGTCCCATAGCGGTAATGCCGAAACAGACCGACTCTTCGACCACGTCCAAATGGCTACAGATTCGTTGCTACAGCAGATCCCCTCCGCAGAGATCGTGATCCTCGGCGACTTTAACGCCCATCACGCCGAATGGCTTGGTTCACGTTTAACCGATCACGCGGGGAGATCTGTTCATGATTTTGCCTTGGCATATGGTCTGACACAACTGGTTACTTCGCCTACGCGGATTCCAGATGTGGAGAATCATGCACCTTCCCTGTTGGACCTTCTGCTGACCTCTCACCCGGACGGATATCAGATTTCCGTCGACGCCCCTTTAGGCTCCTCGGACCATTGTCTTGTTCGGAGTGTGGTGCCACTCACGCTGAAATCGCAGTTGCATTCTGCAGGCTGCCGCCGTGTTTGGCACTATAGGTCAGCCGATTGGGATGGGATGCGGTCTTTCTTTGCATCCTACCCTTGGGTTTGCTTCTCGCCGGACGATCCCAACGTTGTTGCGGATTCTGTCACTGATGTGGTACTTGAGGGTATGGAACTTTTTATTCCTTCCTCTGTGGTGCCCATTGAAGGCAAATCTCAGCCGGGGTTTGGTCGCTCTTGTAAAATAGCATCATGCTATAAGCAGGAGTGCTACCAAACCTGGGCTGACGCATCAGCGTCCCGGGATGTAAACACCAGCGCTCTAAAAAAGAAGTATAATTCCGCCTCCAGGTCCTTCAAAAGAGTCATTTCCAAGGCAGTCAGAGCACATAGGCGGGGAATTGGCGAGAAACTAGTTCGCCTTCCTTCTGGAACCCGTGCATTCTGGTCTCTGGCCAAGGCTGTCCAGGGGAATTTCTGTCAGCCATCTTTTCCATCTCTGCACAGGGAGGACGACTCACCATACCGCAAAGGAGAAAGCCGATCTTCTAGGCTCTTTCTTTGCGTCCAACTCGACTCTCGATGACGGGGGGAGCACGCCGCCGACCATCCCGCGGTGTGAGTGCTCCATGCCGGAAGTGCAGTTCACACAGCGCTCGGTTCGCAAAGCACTCCTCTCCCTGGACATCCACAAGTCGAGTGGGCCTGACGGAATCCCCCCAATTGTGCTCCAGACGTGGACTCAGGACGTGTGCTCCAGAGTTGGCACCGGTTTTAACGCGTCTTTTCCGGTACTCCTACTCCCTAGGCGTAGTCCCAAAATCATGGAAGACGGCTTTCGTCCACCCGATACCTAAAAAAGGCGACCGCTCAGACCCGTCCAACTACCGGCCTATCGCCATCACCTCCTTGTTCTCCAAAACAATGGAGTCCATTGTAAACTGCCAGCTCATGAGGTACCTTGAGGATCACGAGCTGATTAGTGACCGCCAATACGGTTTTCGCCGTGGTCGGTCAGCTGGTGATCTTCTGGTCTACCTAACTCACAGATGGGCAAAGGCAGTAGAGTCCAAGGGGGGAGGCATTGGCCGTTAGTTTGGACATTGCGAAGGCCTTCGATCGGGTTTGGCACAAAGCGCTTCTTTCGAAGCTCCCTTCCTATGAGCTTCCCGAGAAATTGTGCGATTGGATCACCAGCTTTCTTGCAGATCGGGGCATCAAGGTCGTTGTAGACGGTGCAAGCTCCGATTGCAAGCCTATTAATGCTGGTGTTCCACAAGGCTGCGTGCTATCGCCAACGCTGTTTCTTCTGCATATCAATGATATTGTTACGCGCTCAAGTCGACGATACACTAGCGCCATCTAGTGTCAGGAACGAGAGCGAGGGGAGCATTGAGAAAATGACATCACAAATTACTCAACCGACAGCGCCTAGTCGAAACTCGAACGCTCGGTACCTTGCGCGTGTTTACTTGAATTTAGCAAAGAAAAATTCTGGATATTTCTTTGCTAATTTAAATAAGTAGGCGCTGCAAGACGCGATCGTGGTAGTGTTGATTTGGCGAAACAAGCGAAGCTTCGGAGCGGAATAAAGTGAATTAGTGTGTTTAATTATTAGTGTTTTTAACTTTAATTTGTGTAAAGTAAATTAAAGTGTTAATTTAGGTAATTTTATTGGCAATTTTTATTGTCACGAACCTCAAGCTCGTAACAATATGTTGCAAACCCGTAACATTCATTGCTATGCAGATGACAGCACTGGTGATGCTCTTTACACCGGCCAAGCCAATATTTCTCGGGAAAACGTCTCCGAGTGCCGGGACAAACTTGTGTCTGAAGTCGAGTCTTTGCTGAACAGAGTCTCGGATTGGGGGCGACTAAATCTAGTCCAGTTTAACCCCCAGAAGACACAAGTTTGCGCGTTAACCGCTAAAAAGAACCCCTTTGTCGTATCTCCTCAGTTTCAAGGCACTCCCCTTGTTGCCTCAGCCAGTATCGGAATCCTCGGGATCGACATATCGAGTGACGTGCAGTTTCGTGGTCACTTGGAAGAGAAGGCCAAATTGGCGTCTAAAAAGCTTGGCGTGCTCAGCAGAGCGGGACAGTATTTCATGCCGGCACACCGCCTGCAACTTTACAAGGCGCAGGTTCGGCCGCACATGGAATACTGTTCCCATCTCTGGGCTGGGGCTCCCCAGTACCAGCTCCTTCCACTTGACCGCATTCAGCGCAGAGCGGCTCGAATCGTCGACGACCGAGTGCTTTCCGATCGGCTCGATTCACTGGCACTGCGAAGAGATGTTGCATCTCTTTGCATTTTATTTCGCATATACCATGGAGAGTGCTCTGAGGAATTGTTCGGATTGGTCCCAGCCGCCGAATTTCGTGAACGCACTACGCGGCAAACGTCCCGATACCATCCACACCATCTGGATGCTTGGCGGTCCACCACTGTATGTTTCAAGAGGAGTTTTCTTCCGCGTACAACCTCTCTGTGGAATAGTTTACCACCAGCGATTTTTCCGGACAGATACGACCTTCAAGAAAAGAGCGTACTCCTTTCTAAAGGGCCGGCAACGCACCCGCAATTCCCCTGGTGTTGTGGTTGATCATGGGCGGCGGTAGTCACTTAACATCAGGTGAGCCGCATGCTCGTTTGCCCCATTTTCTATAAAAAAAATATATAATTTATATAAACTCTGATGGTCCAGCAGCACTGCTAGCGCTGAGATCAAACTTAGAGAACTCGAAGCTAGTTGGAGACTGCGAGAACCGTTTAAACGCCCTGGGATGTAACAACAGGGTCGTTTTAAGATGTGTTCTGGGTCACGCGAGTATTGTAGGTAACGGATTTGCCGACAAATTTGCACGGGAGGGCTCAAAGTGCACACAATTTGGACCTGAGCCATTTTGTGGAATCTCAAGAAGCCTTGCCCGATTGACCCTTGAAACTCTTTATCCCTATAAATCACTTAAGATCTGGTCTGACACACCAGGCTTAAAACATTATAAAATCTTAATCCGGGCTTTTGATTGTAAATTCGCTTCAGAAGCCCTGGGATTAAGTAAAAATAAATTGCGCATTCTGGCAAGAGCCCTAACTGGACACTATCGTCTTAAAAAGCACATGTCCGTCCTGGGACTAAGCAACTCAAGGATGTGTCGGTTCTGTTCCATAACGAAAGAAACGCCTCTACACATCCTAACCGATTGCGGACCCTTAATGCACAAACGTAACACTCATCTGGGAAACAAAGTACTCCGCCCAGAAGAAGTGAAATTGCTCACGGCTAAGCAACTTCTTTTATTCATTGAAGACATAGGGCTTAGCAGTGAACTATGGCCATAGCAGCAATCACAATAGATCTTTTAGGTCGCAGTGATACTGGTTTCTTTCCCTAGACCTGCATATCTGCTCGCAAACAATAATAAAAAAAGGCGGTCCAAGGGAACTTCTATCAGCCATCTCTCCCATCTCTGCACAGGGAGGACGACTCACTGACCCATGCCGCAAAGGATAAAGCCGATCTGCTGGGCTCTCTCTTTGCGTCCAACTCGCCTCTTGATGACGCGGGGAACACACCACCGACTATCCTGCGGAGTGAGTGCTCCATGCAGGATGTCCTGTTTACCCGACGCTCAGTGCGCAAAGCACTCTTTACCCTGGACGTCAACAAGTCGAGTGAGCCTGATCGCGTCCATCCCCTCCTATTGTTCTGAAACATGTGTACTCCGGAGTTGGCACCGGTTTTAACGCGTCTTTTCCGGTACTCCTACTCCCTAGGCGTAGTCCGTAAATCATGGAAGACAGTCTTCGTGCTTCCTATCCCTACAAAAGGCAACCGCTCTGATCCGTCTAACTATAGGCCTATCGCCATTACCTCCTTGTTCTCTAAAATAAAGGAATCCATTATTAACAGCCAGCTCATGCGGTACCTTGAGGATCACCTGCTCATTAGTGACCGCCAGTATGGTTTCCGTCGTGGCCGCTCGGCTGGTGATCTTCTGAATTACCTAACTCATAAGTTGGCGGAGGCAGTAGAGTCCAAGGGGGAAGCGTTGGCCGTTAGTTTGAACATAGCGAAATCCTTAGATAGGTTTTGGCACAAAGCGCTTCTTACAAAGCTTCCTTCCTATGGGCATTCTGAGAAATTGTGCAATTGGATCACCAGTTGTATTGTTGATCGGAGCATCAAGGTCGTAGTAGACGGTGCATGCTCCGATTACAAGCCCATTAACGCTGATGTTCCACAAGGATCTACTCTATCATCTCTATCACCAACGCTGTTTCTTCCGCATATCAATTACATGTTGCAAACCGGTAACATTAATTGCTATGCAGACGACAGCACTGGTGATGCTTTGTACACCGACTGTGTCAATATTTCTCGGGAAATCGTCGCCGAGTACCGGGACAAACTTGTGTCTGAAGTCGAAACTATGTTGAACTAAGTTTCGGACTGGCAAAGCGTCGAAATATCATGTCACGTGCAGTTACATGGTCTTAAAAGCTTGGCGTGCTCAGCAAAGCGGGACAGTATTTCATGCCGGCACACCGCCTGCAACTTTACAAGGCGCAGGTTCGGCCGCACATGGTATACTGTACCCATCTCTGGGCTGGGGCTCCCCAGTGCCAGCTCCTTCCATTTGATCGCATACAACGCAGAGCTGTTCGATACGTCGGCGATCAAGCTCTTTCCGATTGACTTGATTCTCTTCACTGCGAAGAGATGTTGCATCTCTTTGCATATTTTATCGCATATACCACAAAGAGTGCTCTGATTTAAAAGAAGTTTTCTTCCTCGCACAAATTCCATGTGGAATCGACTACCACCAGAGATTTTTCCGGACGGATACGAGTTAGGGATCCTCGCACAAATTCCATGTGGAATCGACTACCACCAGAGATTTTTCCGGACGGATACGAGTTAGGGACCTTCAAGATAAGAGTCTACTCCTTTTTAAAAGGCCAGCAACACATCTGCGATTCCCTGGTGTTGCAGTTGTTCATAGGCGGCGGTAATCACTTATCATCAGGTGAGCCGTATGCTCGTTTGCCCCCACTCCTATAAAAAAAAGAATTGTACTAGATGTGTGTGTGTTTCTGACGTGTGAATGTGTTTGTGTGTGTATGTGTGCATGTGTGTGCGTGTGTGTGAGTGTGCGCTGCTCACCTGCACGCCGGCGAAGTCCTGCAGGCGGCGGCCGAACTGCACGCGCGTGGCGGCGTGCTCAGCAGCGGCTCGGAGCGCGGCCCGTTGCGTGCCCGCCAGCGCGGCCGCCATGCCGAAGCGGCCGTTGTTGAGAATGTTCATGGCCACTTTGAAGCCATTGCCCAGGCCGCCCAGCACGTTGGCCACGGGCACGCGCACGTCCTCGAAGTAGACCTCCGTGGTGTTGGAGCAGCGGATGCCCATCTTGTTCTCGGGCGGGCCTGACGACACGCCGCCGAAGCCGCGCTCCACTATGAACGCGGTCACCTGCCCGACACACACCACTTTGCACATTGAAAATCATATTTTTAACAAAAATTTAGGTATAGTGTGTAACTGCTGTCGCCAAACGCTAATCACTTTTTACGACTATCGCACGGATAGGTTGGTTCGACCGGGAAGGAACCATGCTCTCACAGAATACCAACGTCAAATAGAATTGAATTTTTTTTCAATATAGATTACATGCAATTCTTATTGAAAGTCATTTTTTGTTTTACCACTGGTTCGAAAAAAACTTCTGTCCGAAGAAGAACCCGGAAGAAACCCAGCGGGACTTCTTTTAAATAAATTTTAAAGTAAATTAGTAGTCTTACCATCAGGTGAGCCGCATGCTTGTTTGCCCCCTCTTCAATAAAAACAAAAAAGGTCCAACCTATAAAGCCCCACCTCAGAAGTTGTTAGGATGTATATGTTTTACAATTTTATAAAGTCAGCTTTTACTTTTTACAACAAGTTATATTTAAACCCTTTTGAGTGAACTAATGAATATCACAATCTCAAGGTACGAACTTAAAGGTCGTTAAAAGCGTTACGTTAAAAACTTAATCTTCTATTTTCCTAAGAGGTGGAAAAAAGAGTTTATATGGGGCACCCCCAGAGTGTAACCCATGTAACAAAAAGGATCAATTAAATACAATTGCTGAAGGTATTCTATGATATAGATCAACAAAAGGACGTCGAATTAAAACACATCCCCTTTTTTAAGGTCGACTAAAAATGAAATTGCACTACACCACAACCATACTATGCTTTAGATGAAAGTATATACGTATAGTTTGTATGTATGTATGAATGTGGTATTATATATGTTCAACAGTAGATTTGTGGATGGCTGTAATGATCATGAAGGACTGTGAGTATGTGCAGTGGCGGTATACCTCCTACGCCTGGTACCCAGACTAGCGTCAGGTAGTAGTGTAAAAGGTTAGAAACGTGCGGAATTTAGAAATATACGATGGTCAAACATCTGCCAAGGGTAACGATAATGAAAAATTCACAATAACGTGAAAGGTTAACTTTCAGTAGTGAACTTTAATTAACTGTAAATTTGTGAAATGAAATGAAAAATGTGAATATGGTTACAAAATATTTACAGAATTTATTTTAGAAACGGCTTCGAAGCGACCACCTCATTCCCAGGGGTTATTATCAACCATGTATTCATTTATATTATTATAACCCTTTTTATAGTTTTTAATTAAATATTTAAACTTGGTAATAGAGAGGCGTTGTATATTTTCCGGGATTTTGTTGTAATATTGTAAACATTGCCTTAAGAATGAATTACTGACCCCGTGGAATCGAGAAACTGGTATTACTGATGAAGGTATGTAATGGGAGAATTTTGTCCTTTGCGGATGATACAGCTTTGGTTTTCAGCGGCGATAATTGGAAAGATACGTTTGCTTGTGCACAATCTGGATTAAATAGAGTTGTTAAGTGGCTAAGTGGGAACTTGCTAACGATTAATATCGATAAAACTAAATATGTAACATTTGCAATCCGTAATGTCTCTCTCCCCTTAGATGAAAACCTTTCGCTTTTAGCTGATACCTGCGATCTGGTAAATGCATGTAGTTGTACCGGATTAGAAACTGTTGACAAAATTAGATACCTGGGAATAATTATTGACCAGAACCTATCTTTTCGGCCTCATATTGAGCAACTTACGGCTCGTGCACGTAAACTCATATACGTCTTTAGAATACTTCGCCAAATTGCTGAATATAAAATTATACGCTCCGTATATTTCGCCCTTTGTCGATCCATATTCACATACTGTATTTCTGTATGGGGAGGTACAGCTAAATCCTATGCAATGTCTCTGGAGGTAGCCCAAAGAGCCATCCTAAAGGTGGCAAAGTTTCACCATTTCCTTTACCCGATCAGGGATTTATACAAGGAATGGAATGTACTAACGGTTCGTCAACTCTTTATATTGTACACTGTCCTAAAACAACATTCTAATACCGCCTATGACCCTTCGACACAACGTGTACGCAGAAAGGATATTGTTTGTGTCCACCAAAAATTTAGAACAGCATTTGCAAAGAGGTTCTTTTGTTATATTGCACCTTTACTATATAATAGAGTAAATCGAGTCTCTGCTGGACAGAGTCTCTGATTGGGGGCGACTAAATCTAGTCCAGTTTAACCCCCAGAAGACACAAGTTTGCGCGTTAACCGCTAAAAAGAACCCCTTTGTCGTATTTCCTCAGTTTCAAGGCATTCCCCTTGTTGCCTCAGCCAGTATCGGAATCCTCGGCGTCGACATATCGAGTGACGTGCAGTTTCGTGGTCACTTGGAAGAGAAGGCCAAATTGGCCTCTAAAGAGCTTGGCGTGCTCAGCAGAGCGGGACAGTATTTCATGCCGGCACACCGCCTGCAACTTTACAAGGCGCAGGTTCGGCCGCTCATGGAATACTGTTCCCATCTCTGGGCTGGGGCTCCCCAGTACCAGCTCCTTCCACTTGACCGCATCCAGCGCAGAGCGGCTCGAATCGTCGACGACCGAGTGCTTTCCGATCGGCTCGATTCACTGGCACTGCGAAGAGATGTTGCATCTCTTTGCGTATTTTATCGCATCTATCACGGGGAGTGCTCTGAGGAATTGTTCGGATTAATCCCAGCCGCCAAATTTCGTGAACGCACTACACGGCAAACGTCCCGATACCATCCACACCATCTGGATGCTTGGCGGTCCACCACTGTACGTTTCAAAAGGAGTTTTCTTCCGCGTACAACCTCTCTGTGGAATAATTTACCACCGGTGATTTTTCCGGACCGATACGACCTGGGGACCTTCAAGAAAAGAGCTTACTCCTTTCTAAAGGGCCGGCAACGCACCTGCAATTCCCCTGGTGTTGCGGTTGATCATGGGCGGCGGTAGTCACTTAACATCAGGTGAGCCACATGCTCGTTTGCCTCCTCTTCTATAAAAAAAAATCGTATACTGGGTATATACGCTTTAACAAGAGCAAACTGTAAATTTACTATTAAAACATGGTTACTGACTAAAGACTATGATGATAGTGAGGCTCTTATCAAATCAATTTGATCATCCTGAACACGCACGCACGCACGCACGCACGCACGCACGCACGCACTCACGCACTCACGCACGCACGCACGCACGCACTCACGCACTCACGCACGCACGCACGCACGCACGCACGCACGCACGCACGCACGCACGCACGCACGCACGCACACACACACACACACACACACACACACGCACACACACACACACACACACACACACGCACACACACACGCGCGCGCGCGAATGCAAGAATTATTAATTAATAATTATGAAATGTCACAACCAGATAGATTAGTAAATGAAAGAGGTGATTGGGGAACTCGAAATTCTCATAACACCCGTGTAACATCTCAGGGAAGAAGGAGTGCCTGTTTTTCAAAAATTTTATTTAGTTGGTAGTACAGAAATTGGTCTAAAATTTGCGGGGTCTGATGTACTAACAGATTTGAATAAAGGTTAACTTTACTACATTTCATTAAATCAGGAAACACACCAGATTCGACGCTTGTATTAAAAAATAGCAGCTTAATGCGGCTATTGGCTAATGTTTCCAATGGTGAGAGTAGAAAACAGAGACTCTCTTTACTGAAAACAGGCCTCCTCTTCTGCTCCTTTGTCATCCTTACTCTATAAAAAAACCTAACAGTTTGTTAGGATGTGAATACCTAACATACCACATATATTAAACTACCGTTTATTCATTACGTAAACGTACGTATAAAACGTACGGCGATCTTCGAAAGCTTTGGCGCAGCCGAGAGCTTTCGAAGATCGCTGAACGATCGAACAGTTAACAACAAGGAACACTGTAGTTCCGCCATTTCAGTCCGTCCGTTCATCCGTTTGCGGTTTTACTCAGAGACCCTAGGTGCTCCAAATTTGTAATTTGGATTATGATAGATATTAATCACGCCTACAAAACTGTGAAATAAAATCTTAAAAAAACATTTTCATTTTGGGTACCTCTTCACAGGTATATGGAGGATGATTTTTTTTACCCGTCTGTTCATTTGTGTAGGGTATACCCGAAAAAAATATCTCAAATAAAAACACTCCAATAAAAATTTCCCGCCACACGAGAGTATTGCAGGAAGTCTGACTATAGATGAAGTTAGTGGGTATATACCACATTTATTTTGTTTTATATAAAGTTATCATTATTCTGCCCTAGAGGTAATAGTGTTTTTGTTTTGTGATGTTTAGTAACTAAATTGGATAACGAAAAAAACACGATTTAAAACAAATCACGAAACATAAAAACCAACAGTGCTAACGTTGACAGATCTATAGACAAAAAAATAAAATGTCTATGTTGTACTCAATGCAAACACAGATAACAAAATATATTAATATCTATTGAAAATTTTACAGTTTTTGTAACAGTATGTTTGCAGTAAGAAACATCCAACACATAATGTTTTGAAACAAATCGCATAAAATATATAATATATAATACACAACATGTTTTGTTGATGGTCCCGTTCACACTCACAAAAACTTTGTAAAATTTTCAACAGATATTCAAACTTATCTTTCAACATGACAATATTTCTACAAATTTGTTTTCAAACATTTTGTTTCTGTAATTATAAAAATATAATATAGTTAAAATATGTAATGTACAATAAACTGGCAAACAACATGTTCTTTGACTATGCAAACGGTTTTTGATACATTGACAGAAAACAGTGTTTAAAACATGTTTTTTTGTGCAAACTCACGGTAAGTGCGAACGCGACCATCCACAAAACATGTTATGTGACTTATTTTATGCGATTTGTATCAAAACATTAGGTGTTGAATGCTTTTCGGTGCAAACGTAGGGTGAACTGTAAGAAATAAATATTTTATGAAGAAAACGACTTATATGCATTACTACTACAACTTTACTTTTTCATTAACGGGATTGGCAAGGAGGATCTTTCTTACTTACTACTTTCGCTTATTTTTTTAGTTGGTACTTAGTTTTTGTAGGCCTCATTCAAAGTATTCATACAGTCATATAGCCTCATATAGTTTCATTCGTCATACTCATTTTTGGTTTACATGGGCGGCCCTCAGGATAATGCGGTGGTGGTTTACGGGAAGGTTTATTAGGATCACATATATCTTATAGTTGTACTGTCGGGAATATATAGATAAACAGTCAACTATGTATATTATTTTCAAAATCGAAGTTTTTTAAATCTTTTTTGAATACCACTCCCTATAAGTCTGATTTGAAAATAGTCCTTCAGTTAACATCTTCCAATTTGGGCCCATTTTTTAGTTGTTATAACGGTCAAACCATGAATTCACTCATTATCAAGAAAGACCACATATTGTTATGGGTAACTATGGAACCCTATATCTACATTGTGTGTGGCCCAACAAGCACTTTGCCAGTTTTTTTTTTTAATTTAAAATTGAAGTAATATAATCCACAGCATTTAAAACAAAACCACCATATCTATTACACTAGGATCAATTCAGACCGAAGAGCAATTTGCACAGTCACCTCTAAAATTCTTTGTGACAGTTGCACATACATCAAATGTTTCAACCATTAAACCAATAAAGACTTATAGAAGACTTAATAGCTTTTATTTCTGGGTATACTAACTTTATCTATAGTTTTGCCATCTTTCTCAACCGGCGTCTGTGCAAACACGGTCATGATCTCGGCAATGCCACCATTGCTGATCCAGATCTTAGAGCCGTTGAGTATATAATGCTTCCCATCTGGTGACAGCACGGCGCGCGTCCTGTAACAGCGCATTTTATTATTTTTACATATAAAGTTAGCACCGATAATGACGCGGTTGCAATACAAAAACTAATATTTATTAAGACTTCACTGAAAACCAGCACTGCTGCAGTACCTGCAGTAGCATATACTGAGTTGAAATCATTCACAATGGAATCAATCACTCACAGAAAGTAGATGTCTTGCTGAGGTTCATTTTATTTATATTTCGCTTCTTATATCTTGTATGTCAATAAAATATATGTATATGTATATAATGTAGCCGCATTATCTCTTTATCTCTGTGTAAGTTTACGTAGTATGGAGGTGTCTGGGTGTCAGATTGGAGTGTAGGTGATACGCACTTGATGGAGCCGGCGTCGGAGCCCGAGGAGGGCTCGGTAAGGCAGAAGGCGGCGTACTCTCCGCCCGTAACGCGCGGTAGATAGTGCGCGCGTTGCTCTTCGGTGCCGACCAGCAGGATGCCCTTGAAGCCGATGGACTGGTGCGCGCCCAGCGTGATGCCCACGCCGAGGTCGTGCGCGCCCACCACCTCCACAAGTCGCGCGTACTGCGTGTTGTTGAGCCCGAGCCCGCCCAGCTCGCTCGGTACCTGCAGCCCGAACGCGCCCAGCTCCCACAGCCCCGACAGCGTTCTATCCTCGATCTGCGCGTCTGCATCATTCTTAGCCGGGTCGTTCACCTGTGTGTGTTTTAATTACAGTGACAGCAAAATTCAAATAAAACTAACATCAAATACCTGTCATCTGGAATATTACAACACCATTATTTAAAATAAATAATGCATGTAGGCACATTCTTGAACTACACAACTACACATTCTTGACTACTTATATTCAGCAGTAAGAGAGTTCATGAACTAAGCTGTCGCCTTTATTTTCATAGCCTGTAAACAAGTTTGATCACTCACTGGCACTACTAAATTAATACACATATTGGCATAGACTTATTATACTAATGCATATGGACCAGGTCATTGAACAAACAAAATAGCACCGACTCATTGGTGCTAAAATGTTGAATAAAACTATTATTTACGGATTTTATCGCGTTTAATTACTTTATTTATTTTTATTATTATCTCGACGTTTCGGGTGCTTTACAGCACCCATGGTCACGGGGGGGATTGAGATGTTTGACATCCCAATGTCATAGTTAGTCCGGCTACCTTCAGTTTTTTTAATATTAATTTTTGGTCCGATTTACGCAAAACGAGCTTATAGTATCATGAAGTCTTGCAGTGGTATGCTTGGGTTTTGGTTTAATTTTGTTAATTATAGGATCCCAAGCAGATGGTAGCACCCAACCATCTTCTCTGAATTGTATTTTAGAGTTTATGGAGTTAAGGTGGTCAAAAAATGCAGTTACTTTGTTAGATGGTAAAATTGTGAAAGTGTCGTCTACATACCGCTTATAGAACCTTGGATTTACAGGAGCAGACAAGGTTTAACCTTGAACAATTTTGGTTCGCACGGCCATATCTTGTCATTTATATCAACGCATATTGGTGGGAAGAGAAATAAAACATATAACATATAAACACTCACGCCTGTCACCCAGAGGGGTAGGGGCAGAGACTCATCATCATCATCATCATTACAGCCCTTCACAAGTCCACTGCTGAACATAGGCCTCCCCCAAGTAATGCCACAAAGCACGGTCCTGAGCCACCTGCATCCATCGACTTCCTGCATATCTTACCAGGTCGTCACTCCATCTAGTGGGGGGTCGCCCTACACTACGCCTACCGGTACGAGGCTGCCACTCGAGAACCTTTCTTCCCCATCGGTTATCGGTTCTTCGAGCTATATGGCCGGCCCATTGCCACTTCAGCTTACTAATCCGTTGGGCTATGTCGGTCACTCTGGTTCTACTGCGGATATCCTCATTTCTGAGTCTATCACGCAGAGAAACTCCGAGCATAGCCCTCTCCATAGCTCGCTGAGCGACCTTGAGCGTCCTCATACGGCCAGCAGTGAAGGACCACGTCTCTGATCCGTAAGTCATCACTGGCAACACGCACTGGTTGTACACTTTAGTTTTCAGAGATTGAGGTATACCTGACGAGAAGATGTGTCGTAATTTCCCGAACGCTGCCCAGCCGAGTTGAATCCGTCGATTGACCTCTCGGTCGAAGTTGGACTTACCTAGTCGGACTATTTGTCCCAGGTAAACGTACTCGTCAACAACTTCGAGCATAGTGCTCCCCCACAACTACCGGCATAGGTGTGACATGGACATTGAACATAATCTTTGTTTTGTCCATGTTCATCTTAAGACCTATCCGTTGGGAGACACCATTGAGGTCATTGAGCATAGTGCTAAGGTCCTCCAGCGATTCTGCCATAAGGACTATATCGTCGGCAAATCGAAGGTGAGTGATGTACTCGCCATTGATGTTAATACCGTATCCTTTCCAGTCCAGTAGCTTGAAAACGTCTTCCAAAGCAGCGGTGAAGAGTTTCGGGGATATAACGTCACCCTGTCTTACACCTCTCTGCAGTTGGATAGGTTTCGAGCTCTGGTTCTGTACTCGGATAGCCATCGTAGCCCTACTGTACAAACACTTCAGCACTTCGATATACCGACAGTCAACTTGGCACCGCTGAAGGGACTGCAGCACCGCCCAAATTTCGACGGAATCAAAGGCTTTCTCATAGTCCACATACGCCAGGCAAAGTGGCAAATTGTACTCTTCAGTCTTCTGTACAATCTGCCGCAGGGTATGTATGTGGTCTATGGTACTGAAGCCTTTTCGGAAACCGGCTTGTTCGGGAGGCTGGAAGTCGTCGAGTCTGCTTGCGAGACGATTCGTAATGACTCTCGAAAACAGCACGTAGACGCGGCTCAGAAGGGAAATCGGTCTGTAGTTCTTCAAGAGAGCGTTGTCGCCTTTCTTAAAGAACAAGACCACCGCACTTCTGCTCCACGCCTCTGGAGTAGTGCCACCATGGAGGACGGAATTGAAGAGCTTCTGAAGGACTTCAAGTACCGGTGTTCCACCCGCTTTCAGAAGCTCCGCTGTAATTCCATCCTCGCCCGGGGCCTTGCCGTTTTTAAGGTGTTGGAGAGCCATTCTAATCTCGCTCAGACTGACGTCAGGGATATCATCGGAATAGTGTCGGATAAGACTTGCTCTTGGATCGTTACTCACACTTGAGTGTGGCTCCAACGATGATGTGTACAGCTGCCCATAGAACCTCTCAATCTCACTCAAAATCTCAGGTGTCCCGGAAACGATGCTGCCACACTCAGTCTTCAGCTTTGACAGTTGGCTCTTACTGGCAGACAGATCTCTGGCAAAGACTTTGGAGCCCTGGTTTCGCTCGATCGCTTCTTTAATACGAGCAGTATTAAAGTTGCGTAAGTCTCGACGCATGCATTTGGAGATCTGTCTGTTCAGTTGCCTGTATGCTGTTAAATCTGTTGACGATTGCAGCCTCATCTCCCGTCTAACAGCCATGAGATTAAGAGTGTGATCGGAGAGTTTTTGTGTTCTTCTGCGGCGGGTCTTGCAGAACTTAGCTCCGACCGCATGGACAGTTTCCACGAGCTTGTCATTCATATCGTCCACTGCATTGCAATCTTGTAGGCACTGAAAGCAGTTGTGTAACTCGAGCTGAAAGTTTTCGGGATTCTGGATTAGAGCACGAGGGGGACGGAGCGTTGACTTCATTAGACGAGACCTCTCCAACTTAACGTTTAGGTTCAGTGTGCCTCTAACCATTCGGTGATCGCTGCCAGTTTTTACCCTTGCGATCACTGAGACATCACTGAACAGTTGGCGTCTGGTCGTCATAATGAAGTCAATCTCATTTTTTGTCGAACCGTCGGGGCTCGACCAGGTCCACTTCCTGTGGGGGCCGCTTCTGGAAGAAAGAGTTCATCATAAAGAGTCCCTCTTTCTCCATAAAGTCGGCCAGCTGCTGGCCCCTTCGGTTCCGTTGCCCTATTCCAAATTTCCCTAACTTCAGCTCACCGTTTTCTCTTGTGCCTAGTTTTGCGTTGAAGTCTCCCATCAACACCGTGTAGTGGGTTTTGGAGGAATGCATGGCTTTGGAAATATCCTCATACATTTCCTCCACCTCCTCATCGGAATGTGCCGAGGTTGGTGCGTAAACCTGTATGACCTTCAGCGAATACCGTTTGGTGATTCTGAGTATCAGGTACGCGAACCTCGGGGCAGAGACTACAGACTTCCATTTAGCACGATCCTGACACACCTCTCTCGCCTCTTCCACATCCATATACCTACGCATACATGCTCGTCGGTTAAGGGTACTCTTAATTTGGCCCATTTTTAGTATATCGCCAATTTGGTCGACAACTTCCACCTAGGATGTCCCTATCCGACTCCCATTCACTTCTGCAACATATATTTGCTTTGTCAGTCTTTCCGCATTCATTCTTTCTACATGACCAAACCACCGAAGCATTCCTTTCTTAATCCTGGTCACTGCATCATCTTGCAAACCACACTCTTCTTTTATTACACAGTTTCTCACCCTGTCACTCAGATTCAGCCCTGACATACTCTTTAGCGACCGCATTTCTACTGCATTTATTCCACTCTCGTGCTTCTTCTGCCACACCCAACTTTCACTACCATATGTTAAAATAGGGACTAATACAGCATTGTGAATTGCCATACGTGCCTTTTTTGACACTTTCTGACTTTTCACAATAGAGTGTAGAGCCCCATTTACTTTATTTCCTGCATTTACTCGTCGTTCAATATCCTTATCATATCTCCCATACCTGCTGAATACACATCCCAAATACACAAACTCATCCACTTGCTCAATTAACTCTCCCTATTCTTATTTCACATACCGTTTTGGTTTCTTCTCTTTCAAAAACCATCACTTTCGTCTTACTTGCGTTCACTTTCATTCCCCTTTCTTTTAATGACCTGTTCATTAATGTAACCATCATTTGCAACTCGGCCGCCGACGACGCAAGTATGAGTTATTCATCGGCGTACAAAAGGCATTTGATGGTTAACTCACCCATTCTTAACCCGCATTCTTCAACTTTCAAATTTTCCAAACAACTGTCCATAAATAGGTTGAACAGCCACGGGTAAGCTACACAGCCCTGTCTGACACCTTTATGGATGTCAAACCAGTCCGAGTAGATCCCGTTGATTCTAACACAAGCACTCGAGTCCCTATACAGAGACTTTATTGCCTGTATTAAACCTCTCCAGCCCTTAGCATTTCGAGTGAAACTCTATCATATCCGGCTGCCTTACCTACTTTCATGCTTTTCATTGCTTTCATTATTTCATCTATACTTATCTCCCTATCTCTTTCATCTTCTTTCGGAATTTCTATTTCATTTAGTTCACACGTCTCCTCACTCATAAATATGCTTTCAAAATATTCCTTCCATCTCTTTAGACAACACTTCATCATTCAGGATACAGCCATTCTCGTCTCGTATTCAATCTAGGCTGTTATGAATGTCCCCTGGTATTTCTTACGAGTTTCCGGAACATTTTAATATTTGCCTGGAAGTTATCCAATATTCTTCTTTCTTGCTTTTTCCTTTCAACTAATTCTTTTACTCTCTTATTTAGACGTTTAAACTCTGCCTTTTTTCTCTTTTATCTCATCATTCTTACCGCCAGAATTACCAGCTTTGGTCGCTAGTAAATCTAGCCATGCTCTCTCTTCTCATCTCATCCCACCATAACATATTGACTTTCCTTTCATTCGTTCTCTAACACAACATACTTCGGTAGCTGCATCCACTAAACCTTTCTTAACATTATGCCACACATTCTCCAAGTCTAACTCATTCACACACAACTCATCCAAATCACTTATATTTTCTCTCAGTCTACATTTAAGGAGGAAAAGAAATAAAAATAAAAAGAAATAAAAAGTATTTTTAAGGACATGTCAATTATACTAAGAAAAATGGCCATTTTGGACTACGAAAAAACATAGATTGTTCAACATGAGACTGTCACCAAAATGTAGAATATAGTCACTTTAATTAATGGATATCATGAGTTTATTTCTAAACACTGCATATAACACATTACACAAAATACAACTTTCCTTCAGAATGCTGTAAATCTTATTATTGAATGTGTCCATAATTATTCACATATATTTCTTAACAAAGAGTATAAAGTATATAACAGTTTTATTAGAGAAATACATAGATACCAAAGAGTATATATGTATATATTATAATCTAATAAAAAGTACTCTGTGATAAAACTCTTTCAAGTCTAAAGTATAAACTGATTTGGTTTCTGAATTGGGTTTAAATTCCAAAGTTAAATGGTTGCCATTGCAACCATATAAATGTTTGTTAATTATTGAACTAACAAAAACCTCTTATTTTAAAATGCTACAGATTAGTAATAAATCACATATTGCGTAATTAATAGATTCTCTGTACTTTCAGAATATACTGTACTTTGTTATATTTAATTAGCCAGACAAAATGCCATTATATTACATTATATTAGATTTTACTAGTCCATGTATGTTAGGAGAGTGGCTATTGTTTTTACCTTTAGCAACATAGCATCTGTTCCATGATCTTAAAATCATAATAAAAGAAAAAGCTTGAGCACAGCAGTGGGGCATATTACAAGTTAGTGTCTTACTTGTTTTATTTAGCCACATTGATGACTCATTGAAAACTTAAATATGAGGCAGAAATGACTAAAATGTACCTCTTGGAAAAACTTTTCAACTGGTGGCACAAGTTCTTTGAGTGTTTGTAACTGATCTTCAGTAAGGGGCTCAGGAAAAGGAAACACTTGTGCTGTCTCTAGCTGCCCACGGAACAAGTTAAGTGTAAATGAAGCACTTTGACGAGCACTTTTTGCAGTTTTGGGCTTTGGTGCCTCTGATGCCAATCCTCGACTTAATCTGTGTAAAGAATTAATATAATTTTTATAAATAATTTACAGCTAGTCTAAAGTGAAATATTTACTTTTATAATCCCAAATTAAACAAACATCTTTAATCTACATACATACATACATATAATCACGCCTCTTTCCCGTAGGGGTAGGCAGAGACCACTTCTTTCCACTTGCTACGATCCTTACATACTTGTTTCGCTTCGTCTACTTTCATTATTCCCTTCATACATGCTCTATGGTTTAGGGTACTCTTAACCTGGCCTTTTTTCAAGACGTCCCTAATTTGGTCTAGAAAAGTCCGCCTTGGTCTACCCCTTCCAGCACTTCCATTCACACTCGCCTTATACACTTTTTTCGTCAATCATTCTTCATTCATTCTTTCGATGTGGCGAAACCATCTCAGCATACCTTTCTCAATTTTTGTCACTACATCTTTCAGACCACAACGTTTCCTTATCTCACTATTTCTTATCCTGTCACTCAGTTTAACTCCTATCATACTTCTTAATGCTCTGATCTCAACTGCATTTATTCTACTTTCACGTTTCTTCTGCCATACCCAACTTTCACTTCCGTACATGAGTGTCGGAACCAACACCCCCTCATGCACAGCCAAACGAGCCTTGTTAGACACTTTCCGACTGCTCATAAAGAAGTGCAAAGCTCCATTCACCATGTTTCCCGCATTCACTCTTCTTTCGATATCACTCTCACACTTTCCATCTCTTGTAAACTTTGACCCCAGATACACAAACTCTTTCACCTGTTCAATTTGTTCATCTTCAATCACGATATTGCAGTCTGTCACTGCCTCATCTTTTTCAAACACCATCACTTTCGTCTTCCTTACATTCATCTTCATTCCCTTTCTAACAAAAGCTCCACTCATAGCAGTTACCATCTCCTGCAACTCCTCGGCCGAAGATGCAAGTAATACTTGGTCATCAGCATAGAGAAAACATTTGACGAGTAACTCATTCATTCTCAACCCACTTTCATTCGCTTTTAAATCTGTCAAACAATTGTCCATGAACAGATTAAACAGCCACGGTGACGCTACACATCCCTGTCTAACACCTTTATCGATACTAAACCATTCAGTGTATGCCCCGTTTATCCTTACACAAGCACTAGAATCCCTATAAAGAGATTACAATGCTCGTATGAGGACACTGCTCACACCGTTCATGGACAGTGCTGACCACAATTCATTCCTCACCACTATCATAGGCCTTTTCTAGATCTACGAAGGCGCAGTAGACTTTCTTGTTTTTAGCCAAACACTTTTCAGCTATGCACCGCAAGGAAAAGACCTGATCCGTACATCCCATTCCCTTTCTAAATCCCGCTTGTGCATCCCATATTTTCTCGTCTGTTTCATTCACAACCCTTTCAATCAACACTTTCGCATACAATTTACCGACGACGCTAAGAAGGCTTATACCACGGTAATTTATGCAGTCCTGCCGTGACCCTTTTCCCTTATACAATGGCACGATTACGGCTTTGCACCAGTCTCCCGGCACTTGCCCATTTCGCCAGCACAGATTGAAAAGGCGGTACAGCTGACTAGCCACCACGCCCTGTCCAGCCCTCAGCATCTCGACGGTAATCCTGTCATACCCTGCAGCCTTACCTAATCTCATACTTTTCAACGCTTTCACTATTTCATCCATGCTTATCTCATTTTCATCAACATTTATATTCGTTTCCGTGGAAGGTGGCAGATGCTGTACCTGCACTTCCTCTCTTTCAAACAAACTTTCAAAATACTCTTTCCATCTCTTTAACACACATTCTTCTCCTTTTATAATGCTCCCATCTTGACTCCTGATTGTACTCAGTTCCGAGGTAGAAGTTTTTCCTCTGGTTGTTTTGATGGTTTTCCAGAAAAACTTAATGTTTGACTGGAAATCTTCAGTGAGCCTCCTATCGAAATCATCTTTTCGTTCTTCTTTCTTTCTAGACACAGTTTCTTTCGCTGCTGTTTTCAATCTTTTATACTTCGTTCTTGCTTCCTTTATCTCGTCATCCGTTGCCTTTTGAACTTTTTGGTTAGCTTTTGTTGCTAACCAATCCAACCAAGCTTTCTTCTTTTCTTGCACAACCCTTTGTACATCTTTATCCATCCACACATTATCATTCTTTCTCCCTTTCCTTCTTTTAGCTACCCTGCATACCTCAATCGCAACATTTACAACCCCTTTCTTAAATGTCTCCCACAAAAAATCTAGGAGATATTAATTTCTCATTCCTTTCCTGGTATAACATATAATAGGTAAGCATGTTGATTACATCATGTATCTATTGAGACCGAGCAAGACAGGCTTGGCCACATACAACAAAAAAACTTACTGGGCGATCTGCTAATAGCAGCAAATTTTTGTATTGCCATGCGGCCCAACCCAGCCCTGGATACTCATTATTAGAATACATTAGATACAGTTCCTTTTATACGTACAGGTTTTTTCTTTCGCTTTACCCAAAAAATATAGTAAAATACCAATTAATTGAGCTGTGATTGCTCTAATAGAATAAAATTTAGGATGTGTCCTAACTTTAACCTGCTAAGAATCTTAAAGTACAATATAGAGACAATATTAAATCATAAGGGTCTCTGATATTCATTTTTATTGTTAAACATTTTTAGCTAGAATTGATAAAACAAGTGGTTTGTTAAATACCACCATTCCTCACTACTTCGGGAGATACTCATGTCCAGCAACAAGCTGATTGTGGCTGTTTGAATATAGAGGAGAGAATCCTTTTTACACATCATCGAAATATGTTTAGCAGTAGTTAGAATATTATGGCACAAAAAGAAACTGATTTGTCTTGATAATTAACTACTTTGGTTTCATAAAGGTAACAATGATATTTGATATTTTAACTTTTAATGATTATAGGTTTGATCTACTAGATCATGTCTCCCTAATAGGTAAATAAATATATACGAATAAAATTCCAAATTAAATACACATAATAAGATAATGTAAAAATGGTTTGAAATCTAATAAATATTAATTCAAAAGATAAATCTATGTAGTATTGAATGACAAATAGTAATCCAAGTTCGCAATGAGAAATGGATGAATAATGGAAATTTTACAATTAATTTTCACATTCTTCTTTGATTTGTATTACTATATATATATACTACAGGGATGTATAATTTAAGGGAAGTTGATAATACACAAATAGCCCAATAGGGCAATAGTACAAAGTCCAAGGTGAATGTCCTAAGCTGATCTAGGTCACAGCTGATATTTTTCAAGCAGGTGTTTTCTCTGATTTATACTCACCTCTGCGGCAATTGCAACTTTCTCTGAAAAAATCGACTGGCACGCACCACCAATTTCGTTCCTTTCATTTTGAAATATTTATTCCTTATCAACAACTTAAAATTGGTTAAGCTAGATATTAATATAACATTCTTTAAAAAGGGAAAGTAATTGTACTAATAATTAATATATTTATTCGAGACCTCCAGAAAAGAAGTTTAATTAATCCTGCAATCGATTATAATACTGTAGCAGCAATAAAAACCACTTGTTGGTAATGGTAAAGAATTAGTATTAGAAATAGAAGTGATTAGAAGTTAGAACTCTACTGTGCATTTACCAACACAACAATAAAAACGTAGACAAAGAAGTCTACGAAAAAAAAAACTACCTCGCCTTGCCGTGAACTGTCAAAATAATAAGGGTATATATACACACACTTAATTCGTAACAAATTTTTGAAAGGAAAGGTTTCTGGCCAAAAATATCGCAAAGAATGGGAAACGATTTTGAAAATTAAAATTTTGAGATCTTGTGCAACCCGCTGACTATCAGAGGAGCAAGCAGTAACGAGGATTTTGTCGTAGTGGGATGACTTAAAACTACATTTTTTACTTACCAGAGATAAATGTTACACCTCTGACATATTTCACGCAATGTTTTCGGATGAGTCTAATCACCTGTATCCTTTGAGTATTAAGCCAAAGGAGACGGCTGACGGCATCGCAAGGCATACCCCTCTGTAAAGGGTACGTGAGTTCGACTCATACCCGTTATATAAAACTAGTTGCTCCGCGTCGTGCGTCATTCTGAAGTGATCGTGCCAGTAAATCGAGCTCCGACAAAATGTCGAACTGCAGTGTATTTACATGAAAAAACAATCAAAAACGTCAAGTATTCAAAAGGACAATGTGACTTTTCACCTGTGAGTGTTTTTAACATAATATTGAAGTAATTTTATAATTAAAACTCGTACTTGTACTTGTTTGTAGTTTTTATTTAGATTTTATAATAAAGAATTACAAAAAGTAGTAAATTTTTCTATTATTGGTTTGTTCTTACAGATTTCCAAGAGATCCTCTTAGGCGGCAAACTTGGTTTGTAGTTTGTAGAAACCATGAATCTGACACTGCAGTACCAACCTTGAACTTGTGGGAGGTAATGTTTGGCTGCAATTATATTTAGATTAAATATTTTTATTATTACATTTGACACCAATATTATTCTACTTGAAAATATTTTATAAGTTTACAAAAGCATTAACCTATCAAATTTAATTCATACATTTATATACCTATTATTGTAATTTTTATTTACTTTACTCATGTTTCACAAAATAAATATCTTTATATATATATATATATATATATATATATATATATATATATATATATACAGACTGAGACAGGAGACTGTTTGCTAGCGTTGGCCGAAGTTGATCCGATATACAAATCCACCTTGCGATGGTTACGGAAAATGTTGATCCGATTTAAATGAGCCAATCAGAGCACAGCAAACGATAAGATAAACGATCGGATTGGCTGAATGCAACCGCGACGTTGCCGTTTCGTATCTTTGGCGGTACAAGCTACAGATTAAATGCGTGTTATGTAATGCATTCAGGGTGCTGTCTGGTCTACCTCGTTATTGTAATGCGACGGGTATATTCGCGGATGCGCGTGTAGATTGTTTCTACACCACAATGTGTAAACGATTCACATCCCTGGTACTCAGGGTGCGGGCCATTTCCAATGGTATCCTGAGGGCATTTTCTGACAGGTTTGAGGTCAGTACCTGAACCATTGTCATATGGTGCACGTGCTGACTAATCGGGCCTGTCTTATATATAGTTTTAAAATTAGGTAAATAGTTTTAAGTTTTACGAAAATTAGTTTTAAGATTTGTATTATCACTAACATCTATGATCCTTGTGGTCGAAATAAACGACTTTTTTTAACGAATTACTCGAATACGCCCCTTCTTGTAGCGGAAGTGGTGGCAACGGCGACATAAGGTATTCGTCTGAGTGCGTGTTTGCGTGCGTGTGTGTGTGTGTGTGTGTGCGCGTGTGTGGGTGTATGTTTGTGTGCATATGTGTGCGTGTGTGTATGTGTACGTGTGTGTTTGTGTGTGTGTGTGTGTGTGTGTGAATGGGTGTGCGTGTGTGCATGTGTGCACTGTTGTGTTTGTGTGTGTGCGT
The DNA here is from genome assembly GCA_907164705.1 of Parnassius apollo. Lineage (NCBI taxonomy): Eukaryota > Metazoa > Arthropoda > Insecta > Lepidoptera > Papilionidae > Parnassius > Parnassius apollo. The sequence continues at coordinate 166,625 of CAJQZP010000458.1, forward strand.
GTGTGTGCGGCAGTGTGCGTGTGTGAGTGTGTATATGCGTTTGTGCGTGTGCGCATGTGTGCATGTTCGCGCGCGCTTGCGTGTTTTGTGTGTGTGTGTGTGTGTGTGATTACCATAAACCAGTCAACATGTTTTCTACATCTTCCTAATCAAGATTTTTAAGGACGTGCGTGAGTGTGCGTGCGTGTGTGTGTGTGTGTGTGTGTGCGTGTGTGCGTATGTTTGTGTGCATATGTGTGCGTGTGTGTATGTGTACGTGTGTGTGTGTGTGTGAATGGGTGTGCGTGTGTGCATGTGTGCACTGTTGTGTTTGTGTGTATGCGTGTGTGTGCGGCAGTGTGCGTGTGTGAGTGTGTATATGCGTTTGTGCGTGTGCGCATGTGTGCATGTTCGCGCGCGCTTGCGTGTTTGTGTGTGTGTGTGTGTGTGTGTTTACCATAAACCAGTTAACATGTTTTCTACATCTTCATAATCAAGATTTTTAAGGACGCGTTTACAAAATTGATAGGTATAGAATCGAACTATTACATGAGATATTATCATAAGACCTTACCTCCGGTCTTGATGGAGTGACCTCAAAATGTAATTCGGGATTACTAGTGGAACTCTTGGACTAGTAGAACTGGGTGTGCTGAGTTTGGTCTCGTTTTGTTAGTTATGATGAGTCCTTACCTCCGGACTTGCTGAAGTGACCTGAAGGTGTACTTCGGTAACTAACACTGTAACACCTGGACTAGTAGAACTAGGTATGCCGAGTTTGGGTTTGTTTTGTTAGTTATGATGAAACCGTCACAAAACAAAAGTTCTCTTCACTTTGTCTCTAGTAACAACAGGTATCCAAGCTGATATTCGGAAAAATGAATAACCTTGTAGTAACATCTTTAGGGGCAGTATCGATATCCACTTACCAGCCACACTGTTTTTCGCTGTAACCAACTGTACTTTATGTGAGCCTCACTTGCCTTCACGCGGTACCCACTTTACTGCACTCCAGTGCACCCACCACCACCTCTGCCACCTACGCGTCCACATCTACACCGCACCTCTCTCTAAGCTTTCGTTCTCCACCTCCACTACCTCCGTCTCCACCATAAACTCTGCTCCATCCGCCTCAACAATAAACTCAGCTCGCTCCGCCGCCACCTCCACGCGCCGTCACTATTCTTTCCGCCTCCAACACAATTCCCCGTTTCCACTATCTCCGACTTCACCACAAATTCCTCTCCTCCGCCTTCACCACATACTACGCTGCATTCACCTCCGCCTCCACGTCTCCATTCTCCGCCTCCGTTTTCTGGACACACACAAACACGCACTCAGACGAACATACACGCACGCACACACACCCGCACCCACGCACACGCACGCGCATACACACACAAACACGCACTCAGACGAACACACACGCACGCACACACACCGCACGCACACGCACGCGCATACACACACGCGCGCTCTTGCGCGCGCACACTTACTAACACACACACACACATACTAAAAAACACAACAGTGCACACACACACACACACACACACACACACACACACACACACACACACACACACAAACACACAAACACACACACACATACAAACACACAAACACACACACACATACAAACACACAAACACACACACACATACAAACACACGCGCGCACACACATTAACACACGCGCGTTCGCACACATACACATACGCGCGCGCACACACATACTCATACGCGCGCGCTAACAACACACACACACACACACACACACACACACACACACACACACACACACACACATACACACACACACACACACACTCGAGTGACAAATTAATTTGTACTATCCATCATCTTCTAATTGATCTATGACAAATGAATAAATTAACATAAATTCACTCACACGATAACAAAACTCGAACAAACGTCTTTCCACAATAAAACTTGCCAAAGTTTGATCCACAAAATCAGCAGATAACGTATTTTCTTACCTTATTACTATAACGAAGTAGCCTACTGGGTTCTCTGTAACACACAGAACGCGACGTTGCCGCTTCGTGTTCGAGTACCTATTCGTCAATTATGGCTCCGGATCCACTTAGTCTAAGTAAATGTCGCATATAAATTAAATATACTCTGGATCTAAAAAATCATATTCAGTATGATTTTTTCGACCGTTGATAAATCAACAAACGTTGGTCAAATCGCTGACGAGTATATTGAAATCCTGATAGTGCAGATCCACCGACGTCACACGCGCATCAAGAATGGATCAAAGTATGTCAGTTTGTGCGACGAGGAGCTGAGCAAACACATCAAATAGGTGGATCAACAATTGTTCTAACTTCTCACTGGATCAACATTTACCGCAAAAGGATGATTATATATGTATATATATATATGTATATATTTTATATATATTTATTTTAGGGTGATCGTGGTGATTGCACAATATCGTCTACATCGAAAAAAGAAAGCTGGATGTTCCGGCAAAATTCCATAAGTTATCTCAAAAGTCACAATTTCAAAAAAAATCCTTATATAGCCCGAACTAGTCCTACTCCCACTGCGAGTACAAGCCAACACTAAAGGAAAATTAAAATGAAAAAATGCCTTGACATTAAAAACAATAGCAGAAACAGGCTTCACAAGTTTGCAAGAAATACTATGCCCTAACACTTAACTATTACTCATCGAAAGCCTATCGATATGTACGTAAAACTTTTGGAAAATGTTTGCCTGCCCCACGTACATTTACTAAGTGGTACACTACCATCGATCGCCGACCAGGGTTTACTCAAGAAGCGCTGACGGCGTTAAAATTGAGAGCGGAGAGTAACCCTGATAAAAATTTTTATTGTATTTTGGTAATGGATGAAATGAAAATTAAGCAATTGACAGAACACCATGCTAGCAGCCAAAGGCATTATGTATATTACCAAAATGTCTTTTAGAACTTGCATGGTACTCCGTCAATGGTTTTATTTTCATTTCATCTGGTGGAGCGTCGAGCCTAAGGTTGCCGAAGTCTAATTCCCCGGTCGAACCTTAAACCTATTACGCGAGCTATTAATCTAAGTGGACTGTATCTACAAAATGTTTCTACACTTATATAAACGGCGACTATAGCATGCGGTACAATGCACTCGCTCTTCCCTAAAACGAACTATTATTTGCCAAATCGATGAAAGGAATCCTGCTTGATTAGGAGAAAACACAAAATTGGAGCGGGTTAAAACAATTATATCAAGCAGGCAGTATTATTAGGAATATTGACTCACCGGGGTTTCTTCTATTCGGTCGAGCACTATAGCTACGATTCTCCTTCTGGAACACTCCGGAGAGAGGCGGTGCGCGATTATATCTCACACGAGGTGAGGCGGATTTCCTGGAGCTCGACTGCTTCCAGGCTAAAGCGGTTCTACTAGTGGTGTGGTTACAATGACGAGCGCGGCGGGAAGAGAGCGGGCGTCGGTCGCGCGTGCCTTTTATATCTTCGGTTGCGATGATTACGTGATATTCTAGAATCATCTTCTTTCCCTCCCACCCACCACCCCGATGTGTCGATAGGAGGGTATGAATGATATCGTTTTGGAAAGGGATAACCGATTTGGCAGCCTACCGTCAAATTAAATAAATACGAATGGTTTTCCGCGCAACCATCATCTATCACTAATATATAATATAATACCTTGTCAGGGTTACTCTCTAGTCTGAGTTTTTAAGCAGTTAACGCTTTTTTTTGTGTAGCCAAGTCGGCCATCAATTGTACTGTACCACTTTGTTATAGTATGTGATGAAGGCAGACCAATTTCAAAAGTTTTGATATTTCGCTCATAGCTTTCGGTGAACAGTAATGTAAAGTAAAGCAAAACATCTTTCTGGAGAATACTTAGCCCTAGGTAGATGTCACGTTTTATTTTTAAGCAGCTGTCTGCTTAAATTTCACTTTGTTAAACTATTATATAGTGTAAAACTTTTTTCATCCATTCCCAGGCGAGGATGGAATTACAGTGAAGCTTCTGAAAGCGGGTGGAACACCGGTACTTGAAGTCCTTCAGAAGCTCTTCAATTCCGTCCTCCATGGTGGCACTACTCCAGAGGCGTGTAGCAGAAGTGCGGTGGTCTTGTTCTTTAAGAAAGGCGACAACGCTCTCTTGAAGAACTACAGACCGATTTCCCTTCTGAGCCGCGTCTACGTGCTGTTTTCGAGAGTCATTATGCGTGCGTGCGTGCGTGCGTGCGTGCGTGTGGGCGGGCAGGCGGGCGGTCGTGCGTGCGTGCGTGCGTGCTTGCGTGCGTGTGTGAGTGCGCGCGGGCGTGGGCGCAGGCGCGGGCGTGTGCGCGTGTGCGCGTGTGCGCGTGTGCGCGGGCGTGCCTTGGTGCGGCGTCCGCGTGTGCGTGTGCGTGTGCGTGTGCGTGTGCGTGTGTGCGTGTGCGTGTGCGTGTGCGTGTGCGTGTGCGTGTGAGTGTGCGTGTTTTTGCGTGTGTGTGCGTGTGTGTGCGTGTGTGCGTGTGTGCGTTCGTGTGCGTGTGTGCGTGTGCGTGTGCGTGTGCGTGTGCGTGTGCGTGTGCGTGTGCGTGTGCGTGTGCGTGCGCGTGCGCGTGCGTGTGCGCGTATGTGTGTGTGTGTGTGTGTGCGCGCGCGGGTTTGTTCAGTTTATAATACACGGGGATGTTATAAGGGTTATATCATAATGTTAAAAGAAGTCTCTTAAGTTTATGTATTTCCAGTAGGTATATTTCAAGTTTTCTGCAGCAATTTGCCGCTTCAGCAATGCTGATTTATATTTAGCTTTGAAGCTATCCGTACTCATTTTATTTCTCATAGGAGGGGGCAAATCGTTCCATATCCTTGCTGCAACAAATTTGAAACATCCTCTGTACCGAGTTGTTTTATGTTTTGGCATACTTAACATGTTTAACGAGTTCGTACGAAGGTTTCTATGTGAAATGTCTTTGATCCATAGGAGTTTTTCAAATAGGTACTAAGGCTTTTTGTTCCATATTACCCCATGCACTGTACAAGCGTACTGAAGCTCCCTTCTAGCACTTATGTTAAGTAAGCACTTTTTATTTAAGTACGGGGTAATATATTCTCTTTTGGGCACATTAAAACAAAAACGAACACAGGCATTTTGCACTCTTTGTATTGCCCTCTCTGTGTTAAACTTTCGTCTTGGACCAAAGGTGGAACTGCAGTAATTAAATTGAGATAGCACCAGAGTATCACATAAAAGTATCCGTAAATCCTCCTTAAGATATGGTCTGATTTTGCAGAGCGTTTTCAGCTTGAAAAATGCTGTCCTTATCTTGTTATTAACGTGATCAATAAATTTTTGTTCCCCATCTAAAATTAGGCCGAGATTACGGGCAGAGGTTACTTGTTCCAGAATAACATTATTTATTTTAACTTTTTCTCCAACGTCTAATACATTTTTTATTTGGCGTTTAGTGCCTAAGACCAACATTTGAGATTTAGCTGCATTGAGAACTAAAGAATTATTTTCAGACCATGTGTGGATACTTCTCAGGTCATCATTAACTTTCTCAATAGCTTCTCGAGCGTCTTTACTGTGAAACGAGTAGTACAGTTGTGTATCATCAGCATATAAGTGATATTTACAAAACTTCATATGCCTAGGTAGATCTGCTGTAAAAATTGTAAATAGGACTGGACTAAGTAGAGAGCCTTGAGGCACGTCGTGCTGAACTGACCTGAGACACGACCGTTTTTTTTCTCCGTATTTGTCGTCGGTTTCTACCATTTGTTCTCTATTAGCGAGGAAACTGTGAAACCAAAGACATGTATTCTTTGAGAATCCATGGCAACTTAGCTTATGTAAAAGTAGTTCAGTTTCCAAACAGTCAAATGCTCGAAAATAATCAAGTAATACCATTACTCTACTCATCCCCATATCCGAAGCCTCGGTCAAGTCGTCTGTGACATGTAAAAGTGCAGTTTCTGTACCATGACCCCTGCGAAAGCCCGACTGAAATTTAGGCATTATATCTTTGGTTTCTAAGTAGTTCAGCACTTGATTTAATACTACTTTTTCTAAAACTTTAGATAGTACTGGCAAAATCGAAATAGGACGCAAGTCTTTTATTTCAGTAGGAGAATTTTTTTTAGGTATGGGCCTTACCAGCGCTCTTTTCCAACATGATGGAAAAGTATTTGTTTCAATTGACTTATTCAGTATCCTCGTAATAATAGGAAGAGTCACATCTAGAGTCAGCTTAATCATCCCTATACTAAAGCCATCGTGTCCCTCTGCATTGGTCTTTATATTATCAATAATAACTTTTACTTCCTGTTCTGTAGTAGATTTTAGGACCAACATGTCAAGCTCTGGTGTATCAATTAAACTAGTGAAGGTTTTTTGAGCAACTGTTTCGTTACTGACTGGTAAATTCAAAAAGTGGTCGTTGATTTTATTGGGGTCATTAAGATGTTCAGGAATTATGGATTTGTGCATGTAATCAAACTGGGTACTGTTTTTTAAGTTTTTCCAAAGTAGAGTCGGATTTTTCATATTGTTATTTACAAAATTATTATAGTAGGCTTTTCGTTCTCTTTCAATAGTTGCTGTAACAAAATTTCTTAAATTTCGGTAATAATCTTTCGAGCTTAATGATTTCTTTTTTTCTTTCTTCATGTTTGTAATGTCCATGGTACGTTAGGCTTAATCTTTGAGAACAACCTTACGAATTGGTGCATGTATGTCAAATCTGATGTAATTTGGGCCGTCAGGATATTCACAACGAGTACATGTTTAAAAGTGTTAACAATTTCATCTACATTATGTAGAGTATATATAGATTCCCAGGGAATAAGTTTTAAGTCCTCTGTAAACTTATCTTAATTTACATAATATAATGGTCGTTGAAATCTTACTTCTTTATTTAACTTGGGTTTTTTGATATCTAAATCTACAATTACTAATGCATGGTGACTTAAACAGTGGTTATATATCACATCAATATTTTTGCATTTTAAAGGGCTGTCAGTCATAACGAGGTCTATTATGGTTTGGGAATGGTCGGTGATTCTAGTCGGTTCCTTTTCGAGTTGCTGAAGACTGTGATGATAACAAAAATGCTTAAGTTCTTTCACCTTTGAAGAGCTTACACAAGCCATATCAATATTGAAATCGCCCAGGATACATGTGATGTCACATCGTGCCATAGAGTTCATTGTCTCACTAAGTGCATCTAGAGTTTCTTGAACACTAACATACTCCGGTCTATATGCTGTACCGATTGCCATAGTGGTTCCTGGTAGGTGAACTTCTAACCACATTTGTTCCAGTGGAGATCTTGGATGTTCTCGTATCCTTGTACTTATGTTCTGTCTTACATAGAAGCCCACTCCTCCGCCTTTTTTAACCTGTCTTGCTCTATGTATAAATTTGTAGTTCGGTATCACTGGTGCCAGTGCCTCTTCTCCTGCCTTTAACCAGGTTTCATTAAGGGCAAGGATATCAGGCGAATAGTTAAGAAGAGTTACAAATAATTCTTCTTTTCCGGTATTTATGGATCTAGCGTTTAATAACCCTAATCTCAAATAATTTTGGTTTAAGCTAGACATTATCGCGCGTCAGGGTTAATACAATACTGAGATAAAAGCTATAAAGATAAACGTTACGTTGTAAGTGAGTATGATCTATTTGTGTGAATGTGTAGAGTGTGAGTGTATTTGTTTGTGTTGCAAGAATATATCTTAAAAGTATATTACATCTTAAAACATAATCTATATTAATATAACAAAAAACGTTTATATAATAGTTTAAATTAAATGAAATGAGAAGACATATGAGATCAAATATCAGGCTTTCCAAAAACCCTAGAGAGGTCTATTGTCTATGAGGTCTATGAGAAAGCCTTTGATTCCGTCGAAATTTGGGCGGTGCTGCAGTCCCTTCAGCGGTGCCAAGTTGACTGTCGGCGAAGTGCTGAAGTGTTTGTACAGTAGGGCTACGATGGCTATCCGAGTACAGAACCAGAGCTCGAAACCTATCCAACTGCAGAGAGGTGTAAGACAGGGTGACGTTATATCCACGAAACACTTCACCGCTGCATTGGAAGACGTTTTCAAGCTACTGGACTGGAAAGGATACGGTATTAACATCAGTGGCGAGTACATCACTCTCCTTCGATTTGCCGACGATATAGTCTTATGGCAGAATCGCTGGAGGACTTAAGCACTATGCTCAATGACCTCAATAGTGCCTCCCAACGGATAGGTCTTAAGATGAACATGGACAAAACAAAGATCATGTTTAATGTCCATGTCACACCTATGCCGGTAGTTGTTGGGAGCACTATGCTCGAAGTTGTTGACGAGTACGTTTACCTGGGACAAATAGTCCGACTAGGTAAGTCCAAATTCGACCGAGAGGTCAATCGACGGATTCGACTCGGCTAGGCAGCGTTCGGGAAATTACGACATATCTTCTCGTCAGGTATACCTCAATCTCAAACAGTGCGTGTTGCCAGTGATGACTTACGGATCTGAGAAGTGGTCCTTCACTGCTGGCCGTATGAGGACGCTCAAGGTCGCTCAGCGAGCTATGGAGAGGGCTATGCTCGGAGTTTCTCTGCGTGATAGACTCAGAAATGAGGATATCCGCAGTAAAACCAGAGTGACCGACATAGCCCAACGGATTAGTAACCTGAAGTGGCAATTGGCCGGCCATATAGCTCGAAGAACCGATAACCGATGAGGAAGAAAGGTTCTCGAGTGGCAGCCTCGTACCGGTAGGCGTAGTGTAGGGCGACCCCCCACTAGATGGAGTGACGACCTGGTAAGATATGCAGGAAGTCGATGGATGCAGGTGGCTCAGGACCGTGCTTTGTGGCATTACTTGGGGGTGGCCTATGTTCAGCAGTGGACTTGTGAAGGGCTGTAATGATGATGAGATGATGAAACTTTTTTGTTTTCCTAATTTAATTAATATTTTCGAGATAGTTCATTTAATCACTTTTGAAAATCAACAACTTTTTTTAAATAGCGGTTTTGTGATTGAAGCCTTATAATGAAAACAAAAACTTGGTTAACACTATCTAAGACGATAAACTGATAGGAATTTTCTTTTCACAAATCTGATTTTTAAAATAAGTTAACTAAACCTCCTATTTAGATTTGTTAAATGTTTTAAATTTTATCCTGCATAATGTAAAATAAACTTGTAGCAAAATAATAAACTTATTTTCAATAATTTCTAAGTTTTTTTCCGAAGATCATTTCTAAATACTTTAAAAAAAGAATTTCAAATAACACCTTAGTATTATTTATTTATGTATTACTTATAATTAAATAAAAACTTATGCGGACTACGGTGATTTGTTTATCGATAAAAAATATCGACATAGTCCACGCCTTACGTTGCTTAGACAGCGCCAACAGTGTATCGACACGTGTACAATTTGATGGTATGCGTAAACGCGATGAACACAAACGCAAATGCTGTAGTTTGCATTTATAGTGACACGATTTAATTTTGCATTTGTAGTTATGTATACAGTTGTGTGATTTTCTTGCGCCCCCCTGATGTTGACAGAATTTTTGTTTAGGAATTAACGCGCATGGCCTCTCTAGTTGGTTGAATACTCAAAGCCTCTATATCTGTTATTTGAGAAGCGTTTTGAACGACTACCAAATAGGAGTAAAAAGTTTTGAAAGCGAAAATTGTAAACCTGTGGCATTGCTTACCACTTTGATGACGCTTCTACGCTCCGTTTGTGCAATAATTATGATGCCATAAGCAGTGGCGGCGCTAGATCTCGCGTGGACGTCGGCGAAATTAGGTTGGCGAGGCCTCCTTTTTTTCTCAATCAAGAAAATATTAAATTACGTAAGACGAATTATAGTTAAAATAATATTATTAACAAATTTTATTAAACATTTTATTGTTATTAATCAAGTTTTATTGCTTATCTTAAATGATGACAAAACTTACATAAATAGAAGTTAAAATAAAATAACTTTTCGGCTTTTAGCCTCACTGAACTTTTTCAGGATTACATCGTAGCTAATACCAGACGCTATTTCAGCTTCAATTGATAGAACTGCTGACGAAGATAATCTCTCTTGACTTATCGTCCTTCTCAAGTAGATCTTAATCAATTTTAACTTTGAGAAGCTTCTCTCAGCGGAAGCTGTACTGACGGGAACTGTGAGCATGATTCTAATTGCTATAAAAACATTTGGATATATTTCTTCCTTTGAATGAGTTGTTTCGCGTCGTTGATAGAGTCTAGTGAATTTGTTTTTAAAAGTTGGAGTTCTTCATACAGTTCGAAAGGCTGTATGTCGCTATTTTCGCCTTCTCGAAGTATTGTACCTAAATCATTACAATACTTGAGAAGGTCTTCTTTTGATATAGAATTTAAACATCTGATATCATAAATAAAACCAAATCGTTCAAAATATTCATTGAGCGCTTTAAATCGACATTCGGTATCAACTATAATAGCATCAATCATTGTGTTAAAAAAGTTAACTCTGTACTGCATTTCAGAAGATTGAATAGGTTCACCAGTATGTTCATAATCGAACATTCGTTTTCTCCTGGCTGTTCTTTTTTCTTTAAATTGAGTCTCAATTTCGAAAGTACTTATCTCTACAAATAATCGAGCTTATGCGACACTATTGTCAAATCCTGTATTACGGAATTCTTGAATCCAGCTGCAAAATGACCGTGAAGTATCAATAGCGACTTTCAAGTTGACTTGAACCATTTGCCATAGTTTGCTTGTATTGTTCACACGTATTAAAACCTCGTACCATACGTGTATCGCAACAACAAACTCAAAAGTTAACATTTCATTCAAGACTGCGTCACAGTCGCTTAGAGTTTCAGAATCATCACTTTTATTTTTCAGGTCATTCACGCATTCGATAACATCATCAAATTGCAAAAATATTGCTTTTACTGCTCCGATTCTACGCTCCCATCGTGTTTCAGATAGAGTTTTTAATGTCAATTTTAATTTCGTTTTCACAATATCCCAACGCTTATTTGACTTTGAAAACAGCACATAGATTTTATTGATGACGCCACAAAACGTTTTGGCTGTTGTAGAAGAGTTAGCTGCATCCATCAAAAGCAAATTCCAATTGTGACACCCGCACGGCGTAAAGAATGCTCTTGGGTTTATATTAAGTATTCTTGTTAGGTATCAGCTTATTGTAAGGTATCAGCCTTTATGAATACCGACCACATTGGCGCCGTTGTTATATCCCTGTCCTCGACAGTTTTGAATATCTAGACCATTTCTTTCCAGTTCTTGTAGTATGGAATTTGTTAAATATTCTCCCGTTTTTTCTATGGATATAAACCCAACAAAATGTTCCTCTATTACTCCAGTTGAAGAATTGCAAAATCTTAATATTATTGACATTTGTTCAACGCGGCTGACATCCCTGGTACAGTCGAGCAAGATGGCGTAGTATTTTGCTTGTTTAACTCTATGTATGATTTCTTCAATAACTGATTTAGACATTAATGCAATTAATTCATTTTGGACGTCGTGGCTCAGATAATGTTGAGTTAGTTGCTTTTCATTAATACGTTGCATGTGCTCCCGTAGTGTCAGATCATATTTGGATAACAACTTAAATAAATCTATAAAATTGCCACTGTTTTTGCTATCGTTCAATTTAAAGGATTCTCGATGAGCTCTAAATGCCAAATTGTGTGACGCTAGGTAGTTTTTGATATCAATCATTCTTTCAAACAAATTATACCAGTACTTTTGCGATTCTTTAATAGATCTCTCATTATCTTTATCTATTGTTTTTCCGTGTTTGATTCCTTTATAGAATTCCATCCATTTAATCATGCATACCATGTGTCCTTGACTTTGTTCATGTCTTTGATATATCCGACTCAAATCTTTCCAGTCACAACATCCTTCGTTTACCATCTGTAGTATGTAGACTTTTTTCAAATTTGCAGACACAGATGGGTCTGCAAATTTGAAAAACGTCTACATGGAAAGCAATAAACTTTATCTTGAAAAATGGAGTAAACTAACCATCGGCGATGTTGCGTTTCGCCGTTACTTAATTTTCGAGTGGAATGAAATTTAGAAAAATGTCTTTTATTTGCGTCTTTTGGGTAACTGTCATCAGATTTCTTTAGATATTGATTGGGTCCGTTTTGAATTAGGTCATGACGCTGTGAATCGTTTACTGGAAATACCCACTTTCCTGGATCTAAGTATATAAATGACTCTCTTAGATGAACTCCTTCCACTTGATTTTCTGAGTCACACAACGTTTTACTTTGTAACTCTATATTGGGTTCCGACATTTGGATCATAGTAAGTTCGCTCGATGTTGCAGGTAAAATTGTATCAGAACTTCCAAAAAAAGATTCATTTGACTCTGATACTTGCTCAGAAACTAAAGTTTCATCAGATGACTCTGAAGCAGTGACACTTGAAGAAGGTTTCTTGAGAAATTTCAACATGCTGGAACTTAGAGCTTGGTTGGATATAATAGCTTCAACCTTTCTTTTTCTTTTTAATGCTCCGGATTCCCATTTCCTCCCTTTATCTCTATCTCTACTTGGTCCTCCAGACATGATGACCTAAAAATAAAAAAAAACATTGAAATTAAATAATTATTTAATTCGATACCAACTTTTAAAATAGGCCCAGTATCGTTAGTTAATGATAATGCGATACGAGATCTATCGATCTGTAGTTCGATGTTTTTTGTGTAGCAGATTATAAAAAAACTATAGATACGCACGCCAATGCTTTTAATAGAAAACTGATTAAAATTATTTATGTACGTTATTTTGTACTCAAACAACACTAGATTCTAATGCCAAAGTATAAAGACGGCAAGTAAGTTATCTTCATACAAACGAACCACGTGCGGCTTGTATGTGTGCGCCGTAGTACCTATGCGTCGCCGCACGCACACTTAACAAAATCTCGACTCAATTCGAGGTGCGCCAGTCGGGGCTAACATTGCACGAGATTCGCGCGTCACGGCTTTTCAGCACCGCTAAATGAATGAAAAACGTGTGATAATCGTAGGAGAACGTATTGTGTGATTCAATAGACATGTTTGCATTATATGTGTTTGTATTAATTAAAAATAAATACTTAATGGTCATTTATGTGCAAAAAAAAAACATTATTGCCGATTAAAAAAAAACAAAAAGCTGATTAGTATACAACGTGTAACATAATTAACTCTAACCTCTCATGGATATAAATACAACTTCCTGACCCTTACCAATTTATAGGCACTGTTGTGACAATTTAAAATATAGCTAATAGTCACAACCCTAAGACAGTAGGCAATTGTATCGCGGATTGGGCCGGAGATAGCCTACTTCCCCTCTTTATACTATGCTAGTGCGAAGTTCTTTTAATACAAAGTAATTCTGGGGAAGTAGACTAATCTAGATCTGGCGCAACAATAGAAAAACTTGCTAAAAATAATAAAAAAATGTTGAAAATTTTGAGGCTAATATTTTTATAAGCACGTGCGTGCTTATAAACATACTCGGACAGCTAAAGATTTTAGTTCTCCAAAAAAAAAAAAAAAAAACAACTAACATAGGTTGAATTTAAAAACTACAAAAACTATCCACTTTTTAAAATTTCGATAGCCATAAAGAAATACATTGCAATTAAGACTTATAAAAGATAGGAACCTGCTTATACCTATTGATGTTGACAAATACTTTACGTTAAAGTTGTTATAAAAGTTTATATTGAGTTACCTTATCTTATAACCTTCGAAGTGTGAACGAAATCACAATATAAATTAACACTTTTATCCACTAAATTACCACCTGGGTACTGACTGACTTTACAACACAATAAAAAGAAATCTTGTCCATGCGAATCTAGTCTGCGAGTGTTGCGTTGCATTCACAAAATGAATGATTGTTTACGTTTCGCTCGCAGAAGAAATACAAAAATGACACGGGTATTCCCCGTCTCGCGCACGAAGTTGTTAAACTTTCATATTGTTGCCAGACGATTCTACCCGTAAAGTGCTCATCGCAATAAACGAGAAACACACTCACTTAAATCGCGCAAGTGTATGATATTAAAATAAATAATAATGAATAACTAAACTTTAAATAATAAAAAAGTTTTGCGAGGCCCCTTCAAGTCGGTCCCCCTCGGAGGTAGCCGACGTCGCCGACGCCTAGCGGCGCCACTGTTCATAAGCTGTAACTACCAATGATAATTTTTTACGTATTCATATTGAAGAGCATCTTAATCCTGCTCCATTTTTAGGGTATTTATTTCAAACGCAGGCGAGCAAATCAGCATTGACTGTTGAAATTACAAATGCTGTTAGAAAACGGTGCATTGATTTTAACATCAAATTGTTAAAAGGAATTCAGCAGAGACTACCAAGCAACTTCACTATATAAAATCTTTTAGAGAAAATGTCTCAGTTTAGTGTTGAAAACACACTTCGACAAGTAAAAGACAACTCAATTATGTAATCAAGGATGCTGAAACAAATGATAAAATAATTGATAGAAACAGGCGTTACTTTGCGAAAATTCATTATAATAAAGATTTATATCTAATTCGCAACCATCCGCATTAATTAAATACAATGATGTGTCTTACCTGGATTGAAGAGCACCTCCCGCCCTCCCTCAATTGCGTGCACTAATCCCGCCACCACTAGTCCCAGCACCACTACTTCCAACACCACTATTCCAGGAAAGACACACCATCGACGACAATACGGCACGCGTTCCGCCTCTTCACGCGGCATCTTCAGGAGATGTAGACTCTACGATGTCTGACCGCTAAGTGAGTGGCGAGCCAAAACAGCCATTTATACACGCTAACACAACTGCGCCCCACCAAAGTAGCAGGCGACCGCGTCGTGCGATAATAAAACATAAACCTGCGATTATTATAATTATTATGGGGAATATCTATATAGTTTTCTCATCTGCTTGGGTTCTATAAATATATAATTATAAATGGAAATGAAAAGATAAATATACATAAATATCAATAAAATAAAATAAATATAAAAACACATAAATAAATAAAATCCCAACCAGATGGAGGCCCTCGGCAGGGGAGACCAAACAGCCGAGGGTTAGGGGGAAAGGGACAGAAACCGGCGGACGATGCGGCTGGTATCAAGGAGCAGCGCCTTCTGCATTTGAGCCTGGAGCGGTCCGCCACCAGTCCCAGCCGCCTCAGATGACCCGAGACTGGGATTAGCCCGTTTGCAGAGACGACTACAGGAATAATTTCGGTCGGCAGACCACCCCACATGTCGGTCACCTCGTGAGCCAGGTCCAGTTATTTTGTTTGCTTATCTGATTCGGCTTTCACGAGGTTCTCGTCATACGGAATAATAATGTCGACCAAAAATATCCTTGACTGTGCCCGGTCCATCAGCACAATATTGTAGTATCTACCTAGTACCTATACGTATGTTTGGGAATAATCTTAATATATATATATACGTGTCACGTTGTTTGTCCGCGATGGACTGATGGACTCCTAAACTACTTAACCGATTTTGATCAAATTTGCACACAGTGTGCAGTTTGGTCCAACTTGAGAGATAGGATAGTTGTTTTTGCCCATGAGTGACCCACAATTTATTTTTTGCTATTGAGGATTTTTAATAGGACATGACAAAGGGTCGTTGAAAAGGGCAGAACAACGTCTGCCTGGCAAGCTAGTCTAATATATAAACTTATTAATAAAGTAATTACAGACAGCCTTACGTCAACACTCAAGCATTTCATTTCTCTCGTCCTTACATGGCGACCCTGCCAGTCGGTGTGCGCGCGACTCCGCTCGCCGCGTGCACCGGCTGGCCACCGATAGTACAATTATAATAAATACGTAAAAAATTGTATATTAAAAATTATTACACATTCCCGGATTGAGAAAATTAATTAAAGTCGTGTAGAGTCGGCCATCAAAAAGTTATATCATTGTGAATAAATATTTACAAAATAAAACATAAGAAGTATAAAATCAAAAGGCAAAGATGCATCAAAAAGGAGAAGAGAGAATAAGAGAAATAACTTTTTCACTCCGGATAAGAAGAATATTGGTTGAAAAGATCTAAATTGAAGTACGCAATGGTGTTCACATAGGAAATTTTACACTGTCAAGATATATACACAATTTTCAAAAACTCGTAACAACCAAGCGAAACAAAAAGGAGATATTTATCAAAACATAAAATTATCAAGAATTTAATCGAGTGGCCAGTTTTTAGGAGGACTGAATTTTTCGTGTTCTCCATCTGCAAGAAAACAGACTTTCTGTTATGTTATTTGCAAGAAACAAAAAAAACTTTTTAATAGAGACTATAATGTGAAAAATATGCTTGATGTATCTGCAAAACACTACTGTATAAAATGCAAATTATATGATTATATTTTAAGGTGAGTGATTTTAAATATTTATCTCTTTTAAAATTCTAATTTCATAAAATTAAAAATATAATGACTTTAGTCACCACTCATATTTAGATTGGTTTTTTTTTTTACCGAACACTCAATAGAAAGCAAGTGCATGTACAACATGTAACAAAAGCTCTGTGGTTCCCGTTAACTGCGTTATTGGAATCAGTATCCAAGCATATAGAAATAAATTTTTTTTTTCAAAAAAAAAAAACACTTAAAAAAAATTATTTTAATGAAAAAAAAAATACTTTGCAAATTTTATGTGCAATATTTATGTTTAGCCGAGAATTAAGTAGATTATCAAAGACCCTTCATTACCGTTACTCGTGTGAGTTAGAGGAAATAAAACCACATATAATATGCAAATTATTTTTTTTTCATTAAAATTAATTTTTTTTAAATGTGTTTTTTTGAAAAAAAAAAATATTTCTATGCGCTTGGATACTGATTCTGATAACACACTTAACAGGAACCACAGGGTTTTTGTTACATGTATAATATCCTAATTATTTTAGCGTGCTTATTTTAATTATCTATTTTGTTCTAAAATATTTAACAAAATGAATGAAATAAAAAGGAACTTTATTATATTGCTATCAGATAAACGACAACTCAATGAATAAATTTTGTAAAAGATAAATTGATCGGTGAATAATATTAATTTAAAACGCAGCTTAACTTAGTAACGCAAACTGATATATTTTATTAATAATAAAAATTGCAATATTCTATATAGATATTATTTAAGAATTCATCGAAATGTAATATCATGTTTTCTTTGTATTAACATTGCGCATCAAATTCTAAACAATGCTGACGTGATCTTTTGCATATAAGGCATCGGAATATTACACGTAGTTAATACAGAATGATGCATTAATATACACTACTGTTGTCACCTGATTTGCCTTCAAAATATTGACTTTATACTTCTTCATTTACTTTATCTCCGATTAAAATCCAGTATTTAACTGATAAAAAAGACTTGATAAAATAAACTATTATTTTGTAATACTGTTGGCACGACTACTAACGCCATCTAGCGACGCACCGGAACACCTCACTTTTATCTACAAATCACAATCGTCGTGCAATTAGTTATAAGATCTGTCTGTTTTAAATTTTGATTATTACCTGATACACACTGTTAGCAATAAGACGATTTAAATATAACCAGCAAACGTTCAATAAATCAATCATTGAAGAGCACCTGCCTCCCGTTCCTGTACAAACACGAAACTTTAAAGTAGTTCGATACTTTTTTTTTTGAGATAATTTGATTACTGAATTTAGGTAATGGCTCCAATGACTTATGGACAAATATTAAACAACTTATATAACAAAAAAAAAAATACGAAATAGGATTAATTATATCAAAACATATAGTTTATGTGGTAAGGAAAAAACAATTGTTTGTGCCTTAAAAGTATAAACAGTTTGCATAAAAGAGTAAAAGAAAGGATAGAAAAAAAGGGTTAAGTTAATTTATAGAAAGGAAACTGTATGAGAATGTTGAGGTTTTGATATGGATGTGTGAAAGTTGAAGATAGACTGCGGCAAAGAAAGGAATACTTATATAACAGTATGGATTACAAATGTATATGTAGGATAATGTAAGTGATGTTTAGATAAATAATTAGGAACTATGCAATAATTTTACTAGTTATTGGAATGAAGGAATTAGGCTATCGGACATTATCTTAGCCAATGTTTAGGGCCCGAACTCTGGTTATGTTAATAAACTGATGTGCTTAGTTGAAAGGCAATAGAATGAGAATGAAAGAATATAAAGGTAACCGAAACAGACAAAGATTTATGAAGATAAAAGAAAAAATGACCTTGAGAAATAAATGATGGAGAGATACGAGAACGTCCATCACTGGTAAAGCATATAGTCCTCAAGCAGTGTATGCTTCCGTGATAGGATGATAAAATAAGGAGTTACGGTTACTAGGGAACAATACCTTCAGTACAAGTGATTTACTCATATTAGTACTGTTGGGGACCAGAGAAGTTTTAAATTTGTTACGCTTAATAATGGTACATTGAGGTCACATCCTTCGTTGGATCATGGTGCGAACATAGTTTTCCTCTGTGACAATTGTTGGAGTCCTTTAAAAGTGACTTAAAAAACGTAGACCTCAAGGTTGTGCGCACAACCCAAGGTACACTATTACCTTGATACAGTATGAAAAAAATTATGTAACAATTAAATAAAATGATTATAATACCCAAGTAAATGGGGGGCCCATATGTATGTGTATAAAGTACCCGCATAATAAATATCATGAAATGAAATATAATTAAAGTGAATTGAAACTCCGGTTCCCCATATTTAATAAATAAATACATATATGCGTGAATAGAAAGGAATAAAGCTAGCTAAAAGTCAAAATATTAATTAAAGAAAAATAGAGAAAGTACGTAAAAGATTTATGAAAAGAAATGATAATAAAAAGGCCTAACAATCTACAAAAATACAAGGTAATAAGGGGATCCCCGACCAAATCCAGCGACCAATCGTAAGTGGAACGGGCCCAGCACCGAATCAGGCCGACATTGTAACATTCTGACGCGGCCTGTGGTCAGAGCCCGTAAACCACATCGAGGGCCCTTGGACGGAAGTTGTGGCGAGTCAGTGTGCAAGTATAACGCTCATGGACCCCATCATTATAACGCCGGATGACGTAGCTGAGGCATACCGTAGGACCCCGAACTGGAAAAGTCCGGAACTCGACGGGCTGCATCACTACTGGCTGAAGGGGTTCGTGGTGTGCCACTCTGTGCTCGTCCGGCAGTTCCAAGAGGCTCTCAACCAGAAGTCGCTCCCGAGCCTCTTTACTACTGGGATCACTCATTTGGTTCCTAAAGACCAGGATACCACAGACCCGAGCAAATACCGTCCCATCACGTGTCTACCGACCATATTCAAGACACTAACATCCATTTTGAGCGCGAGAATCACTCGTCACCTGGATTCAAATCAGGTGACGTCAAACGTGCGCTCAAAATGGATGTCGGGGCGGTGGTCGTGAAACCAAGGTACCACTCCTCATTGACGCGGTCATTAGCAAAGTGGTGAAACGCAATCTTCGGAACTTCTCCGCTGCCTGGATGGACTATAGAAAGCCATTTGACTCGGTGCCCTATACATGGCTAAAGAGGGTCCTCGAGCTGTACAAGATTGACTGCACAGTTAGAGACTTCCTTGAGCAGTGTATGGGGCAGTGGAGTACCACCTTTGTCATCTGGGCGAGCGGATGACGGCTGCGGAAAGCCACATAATGATAAGAAGGGGTATCTTCCAGGGTGATTGTATGAGTTCAATCTGGTTCTGCCTCTCTTTGAACCCTGTTAATACTTTACTGGAGGGCTCTGGGAGGAGATTTCAGCTTCGGAAAGGAGGTACAAAAGTGATTCACCTTTTTATATGGATGACCTCAAGTTGTTCGTCTCCAGTCGCTCCCATCTTGTGGAATTGATAAACATTACTTGTGAATTTAGCAATTTCATTGGAATGGAGCTGGGGTCGGATAAGTGTGCGGTCCTCCATGTTGAAAGGGGAAGGGTTGCTAACTCTGAGGGCATAGACTTATCTATGCCCATCAACTTAAGGACCCTTTCCGAGGCTGAAACATACCGATACCTGGGTGTGTCACAGAACATCAGTATCGATGAGTTTAGTTTAGAACATCAGTAACAAAAGTATAGTGGGCGTGGCTTTTTGAGTTCGCTCACCATGCATTATCGCGAAGTGTGCAGCCTCCGTAATTACTTCCTGACAAGATCGGATGATCCATTCTATAAGGACGTCATTTCTTGTGATAAAGGACTTATCCCTTTATCCTTAGCCAACGAGCAATGGCAAGACCCGGCAGTGCAGAACATTTCCGACCAGGAGACCATATGGAAGGAGAAGGAGCTCCACGTGAGGTTCTACAAGGCTCAACATGAGCCTTTCGTAGACACAGTAGCCTCTACTGGCTACGCTTTGGTGACCTCTTCGGAGAAACCGAGGGTTTTGTCTGTGCAATACAGGATCAGGTTATTAAGACCAACAACTATTGGAGATAATCCTAAAGGATGGCACCGTCGATATCTGTCGAGCTTGTCACCGTCCCGGTGAGTCACTTATGCATGTCATTTCCGGTTGTTCAGCGCTTCCTCACTCTGAGTACTTGCACAGGCACAAGCTAGTAGCCAGAATTCTTCACAAGGAGCTCGTTCTGAAATACTGTCTTGTGGATTGGAAATTGCCGTATTACAAGTACTTGCAGGAGCCGTGCTCGAAAATGATCGCGCCAGGCTCTATTGGGACTGGGCCATCATCACAGACAGGACTATTCTTGCGAATGATATTGTGCTGATGGACCGGGCACAGTCAGGGATATTTTGGTTGACATTACCATTCCGTATGACGAGAACCTCATGAAAGCCGAAACAGATAGACGAACAAAATATCTGGATCTGGCTCACGAGGTGATCGACATGTGGGGTGGTCTGCCGACTGAAATTATTCCTGTAGTCGTTTCTGCAAACGGGCTAATCCCAGTCAGCCTCTCAGGTCATCTGAGGCGGTTGGGACTCCGTGACGGACCGCTCGAGGCTCAAATGCAGAAGGCGGTGCTCCTCGATACCGCCCGCATCGTCCGCCGGTTTCTTTCCCTTTCCCCCTAACCCACAGCCGTTTGGTCTTTCCTGCCAAGGGCCTTCATCTGTTTGGGCTCTTATTTATTTGTGTATTATTTATTTATTTATGTTAGTATATTAAATATATATTTATGTGTATTTATTTTTTCCTTTTATATATTTATCCAGCCCAACCAGATGTGGTTACTCTATCAATAACCCCCAATAATAATGATAACCCTATCCCTCGGCCGTTTGGTCTCCCCTGTCGAGGGCCTCCATCTGGTTGGGCTTTTATTTATATATGTAATTTTATATTTATTTTATTTCATTGATATGTATGTATATTTATCTTTTCATTTCCATTTATAATTATATATTTATAGAACCCAACCAGATGAGAAAACTATATAGATACCCCCCAAAAAAATTATAATAGTCGTAGGTTTACTATCGCACGACGTGGTCGCTTGCTACTTTGGTGGGGAGCGGTTGTGTCAGCGTGTATAGATAGCAGCTGTTTTGACTCGCCACTCACTTAGCGGTCAGCTGCCGTAGAGTTTAATTCTCCTGAAGATGACGCGTGTAGAAGCGGAACACGTGTCGTATTATCGTCGATGGTGTCTTTCCTGGAATAGTGATGTTGGAAGTAGTGGTGCCGGGAGTAGTGGTGTTCGGAGTAGTGGTGCTGGGAGTAGTGTTGGCGGGATTAGTGCACGCAATTGAGGGAGGGCGGGAGTTGCTCTTCAATCCAGGTAAGACACATCATTGTATTTAATTAATGCGGATGGTTGCGAATTAAATATTAATCTTTATTATATTAATTGATAAAATTCTGAATCAATGGCATACCATCAACTTTGTTAAATGGCAGAATAAAAAAAAATATCATTAGTTTCTGGGTTGAAGTTTTAGAATATAAAAACGCAGCTGGAATAAATAATTTCCAAGGATTAGCTAATTTTGCAATCTTTCCCTCACTCCAATGCCGTTGTAGAGAGAATTTTCAGTACTATGAATATCATCAAAAGCAAGTTAAGATACAGGATGAACATCAGCGCTTTTAACAGCATTCTTTTTATTAAAAAAAGGCTGAAAGTTATAAATGGACAATGCTACACCTACAAACTCCCAGAAGAAGTAATTGCGGAAATAGGAAAAAATAAAAATTACTCATTTAAACATTCTAAAAAAGAAGGTGGTTGCACTACTGCCATATTTCCGATGCCGTCAACATCAACATCATCGGGAGCAGAAGTTTCGGTGGACATGATGGATGACGAGTTGTTCCTAATTCTTGACGATTCTGTGGAGTTTTAAAGGTTTGATTAAAATTTAAAACTAATAATAAAAATGTAAAACTTCTTAGTAAGAACTATAATTATAATAATATGTTTAAGCTAAAAATTGTTAAAAATAAATGAAAAATTGTTTGTGTTATTATTTCATGTTTATGACCACTTAATGAAAAACTGCGAAGAATAACTATTTTAATAGAATCATGAGAAATCATGACTGAATAGGATCTAGGGAATTCTAAAGAATTTTTAATATACTGAATTCTCATAATCTAGCGAGATTCAATGGTACTTCTAGTGACTTGTCTAAATTAAAGGTGGCAACACTGCTGCCACGTACGTATACCACGGAGTACCTTTGTCGTAGACCACAAACTAATAAGAGTACTAAGTCGTAGACAGAGAAACCTATAGACTTATATAGTCTAGTAGTCTCGTGATTTTTATCGATATTTTTGTACTTATAGTAATGAAACGGATATCATAATGGTTCCGGTAGTTTAAATTTTCATTTATAATGCATCAAAATATGGTTTATTAAAAAACAATCATAAAAGTTACAAAAACTAACTTGTCCCTATTTATCCAGGCCTTGGGGTGATCGGGTCGCCTAAGGGGTTAATAGAGTTTTTCGCTAGGGCTGACACTTTCACACTATAGGTAGGTACCTACCTACAATAACTACCTACCTGGTAGGTAGTGTCTTTTTAGGTTGCGTACTTTACATATACCTACGAGTTTTTAAAGTGTCAGTCTCATAATATAAAATCTAATAAATCATAATTATATAATAATAATCATATATAAATAAAGTTAGAAATGTAGTGAAAAATAAAAATCCATTAATGAAATCAATGTTTTTTTGTTACTTAAAATTAAACAAAACAGAAAATAAATCTTACTTCCAAATAAACATAAAATAAAGTCCTCTCAAATCAAACTTAATTAAAATTTCTAACAGGCAAACTTAAAAATATTAAAAATAGATAGTATTATTTTTTAATTAATACGTAGATATTTATTTAATAATTAATAATAAAATAAATAGTACATATTTGTTTAATAATTAATTATTGAATAAATACGTAAGTATTTTTTCAATAATCAAGTCATAGCTCAAACTCACTAATTTTCTAGAATCTTCAAGATTTCATCACTGTCATTATAGTAATTCTTTTTCTTAGTAACATTTATTTTTTTTGTTTTATGGCTACGGTTTCAAAGTTTGCTTGATTGGAGTTTTCGGAAAAAGTTTTGTTAATTGTTCTGAAGTTATTTTTGTATTACTATTAATTATAATGTTCGGTTCATTTCTAGTGCTAGTACTGGCGTGTTCATTTTTAATTTCTATCAGATTTATTTCTTCTTTCACATTTGTTCCTTTGAAATCTGTAGATTCGCACCAGGGTATTACTATTTCTTCATACAATTGTAAATCTTCTGTTAGCACAACGGGTAATTTTTCAACTTCTATATCACACCAATCACTACGCTGTTCTTGATTATTATCAGATGCGGGCAAATTGTTCGTTTCAGTTATGATTGTTTCGGATGCCGTTGAACAAAATTGGCGATGGCGATTTATTTTCTTTTTCAAGACATATTTTCTTGGTTTTTTTTTCTACACCTTTACCTTTAGCACTTTTTGTGTTATTTATTGTTTGGATTCGTTTCTTTTTTATTTCAGGTTCAGTATCTGTATCAGCGAAAGTTTCTACGTCCTCGTGTGAAACACTTCGACCTGAAATTCGAAAACGTATCTACAAAATATTGTTGTAAGGACATAAAATGTAGGTCATCGTGTGTGTGAGTGTGTGTGTGTGTATGTGTATAATGTTGATTTGTCAAGAATTAGTTATTTACCTGAAATAACATCGATTTTTTTTTATTCTTTGGTTCCTTAATATTTATACTTCCGTATCGTATTTCTTTTAATAAATTTAAAACTGACTTGTCTATAGCTTCTTTAGCCTCTTCATCATTCTGCGCCTCTTCCGGAAATCTTGCCAACACTTCATTAGGATTTAATGGACCTAATAAAGGAACATTCATATAATTATTATTTATTTCAGGATAGGTACTTTAATTTATTAAAGAAAACATAGTAAAATGAATTATCTGTATTCACTATAATGCTTACCAGTCTTACGAAATCCTGCCCTAATATTATTTTCCGAATTTATATTAATTTGATCCATGAGCAACTTTAACATCCTTGAGAAGCAACCTTTTGGTACACATGATAGTGAACGGCCGTCCGTTTTCTTCCATTTTTGAAGAATTTGACGCCAGGCTACCTTCATCGGGCGGAAAAACGCCACATCCAGCGGATGTGTGAGATGTGTTGAATTTGTCGGTAAAAAGATGAAATGAATGTCAAAATTCTTACAGATATCTATTAGTTCTATCGATAAGTGAGACGATAGGTTATCGCCTATCAAGACTTTTTTCCCTTGCTTATTTTTAAAAAATGGAATGACCACTTCCTTGACCCAGTCTTTAAACACTTCTGCATCAAACCTTCCTGACGACGTTCGGTTATATCTTGCGTTTACGGGTCCATTTTTCACCCACGTATCGTAGAGGTTTGTAGATTTATAAACCACATACGGTGGTAAAAGCTCTCCTTCTGCAGTTCCTGGCATCGTCAGTGATATTAAAGCTTTAGAATGATTTAAAACTCGTTCTGGATATTTACATCCTCGCCTCGTTATTACTTTATGACGACCTGGGTCGTTTGACAAATTTGTCTCATCATAATTAATAATATTGCCCAGTGGCAAATTTTCAAGTGACTTTTCTAATTCCGAAAAATATTTATTGATAATGATTGGTGATGTAGCTGCTCTAGCGCGTTTATTGTTTTGACATAGCCTCTCCGAAATTGTACTTTTATGTCGTTCCAAAAAATTGAAGACAAATTATTTTTAAATCTTTTGTGCTGAATCCCTAACATATCTAAATAAATTTTTACTAAAAGTCTTAAATCAGTTATATCTAAAGGATATCCCCATTCAGCACAAGTGTTCAGATTCAGCACAATGTAATCTGCTGTTTCTTTAGTAAGTGCCGTTTGGCCTCCTGGTGACCTCATTAGTCTATTGCTATGCCTCTGTAAAACTGATCTGCTAATATTATATTTTTCTGCTATATATCTGATTGTTGCATGACGATTTAAACCTGTTTCATTACAGTCTTGTCATATTTTTATATTGTTTTCCACCAGGTCTTGGCTTATATACTCGTGGCATTTTGTATTAGAGAATAACTAAAACAACAACAAAAAAATAATATGAAAAAATCAATAAAATCTATACATATACATAGTAGCTTTTGCCCGCGCGGCTTCGCCCCCGCTCTTACTCCCTACTCCACCCTACTATACCCAACCCTACCCTATTCTACCCTACCCTACCCTAGTCCACCAGACTCTACCTTACTCTACCCTAAACTACCCTAATTTTCATTTTTTTCCATAAGAACCTTCTCCTGACATTAACAATTACACAACAAAGAAGGATAAGCGAAATCGGTCCAACTGTTCACGCGTGATAGCGTGACCAAGGGAAATAGGGATTCTTTTTATATTTATAGAAGATGTATACTTATAATGTATAAATAACTTCACGCGTGTTCCCCATAGGGATAGGAAAAAACTACAGAGTGCCGGGGCATGGTTGCGTCGGAAAGGAAAACTTAACCCCGGTATAAAAGCAACGAAGAAACGGGGTGGGTTTTTTAGTCAGTAAGAGTCTGACACTATCTCCCGCTCCGCCCAAGGGCGGGAGATGTCATTGGATGATCTTTACCCACCGGAAAAAAAAAGAGTGCCACCTGCTAATATCAAACAATTTAAATTTAATATCGCCTAAATTATGTAGGTGTCAATTTTTAATTAATATTAATCAACTAATCAATCATTACTAAAATTTAAATAAATGTGTAGGTAGGTAAAGATAGTCAGTTAAGTATGTATTAGGTATCAACACATGTATTAAGTTTAATGTAATTTAGAGATTGTGACAACCCTAGAAACAAAAACCCAATTCACCCATAGCCGTCCCAATTAACCCTAATCGGGTACCTATTAAACCCATTCCTGACCCGATTCTCCTCATCTACGACCCTATACACTCCATAGTTCGACCCTTATCCCCCCAATTATTGTTCAATTCTACTTTAGTAAGAATTTGTTAAATTATAGGAAAAACAATAAGATTATATCACTTACATTATAGCTTAATCCGTTCCCAAACAACTGAAAATAACGGTTAAAACTTCACTTCTAGTACAAATCAAGTAAACACCAGTGAAAATTAAAATGTGTTACGGAGCAAATTTCACACAACTTTGTCCCAATGTTTTGAAGTTCGTTTTTTTTAAATACTTATGACAGGATGGCTGAGTGCTGCCAGATTATAGAAAATCTTAACCAAAATCCTACCACAAAATGTAATACGTAACATAAATGTGTGAATAAGGTCGCAAATAAAACTTGAGGTTTGTCCCAATTCACCCCTTAGACCCTATTCCCCCCATTTTACGATACCAGTTTATTTTTACAAAAATTGCACACTTTTGCTGCGAAGTAACAAGTTTTGATTTGACTTATTTGGCCTTTATTTTGTATAATATTTTGATAAATACTAGTTATCGATTATATTAAATTATATAATATTCAGTATCGTGTTAAAATTGTGCTGAATATATAAATCATTTAACAAAATCCACTACACATCTATATGTAGTGATTATTATTCATCACAAACTGATTAAGTTATTAGGAAATATATTTTCATTAATATATTTAACTTGTGTCATCATCATCATCATCATTACAGCCCTTCACAAGTCCACTGCTGAACATAGGCCTCCCCCAAGTAATGCCACAAAGCACGGTCCTGAGCCACCTGCATCCATCGACTTCCTGCATGTCTTACCAGGTCGTCACTCCATCTAGGGGGGGGGGTCGTCCTACACTACGCCTACCGGTACGAGGCTGCCACTCGAGAACCTTTCTTCCCCATCGGTTATCGGTTCTTCGAGCTATATGGCCGGCCCATTGCCACTTCAGCTTACTAATCCGTTGGGCTATGTCGGTCACTCTGGTTTTACTGCGGATATCCTCATTTCTGAGTCTATCACGCAGTGAAACTCCGAGCATAGCCCTCTCCATAGCTCGCTGAGTGACCTTGAGCGTCCTCATACGGCCAGCGGTGAAGGACCACGTCTCAGATCCGTAAGTCATCACTGGCAACACGCACTGGTTGTACACTTTAGTTTTCAGAGATTGAGGTATACCTGACGAGAAGATGTGTCGTAATTTCCCGAACGCTGCCCAGCCGAGTTGAATCCGTCGATTGACCTCTCGGTCGAAGTTGGACTTACCTAGTCGGACTTACCTAGTCTTCGAGCATAGTGCTCCCAACAATTACCGGCATAGGTGTGACATGGACATTAAACATGATCTTTGTTTTGTCCATGTTCATCTTAAGACCTATCCGTCGGGAGACACCATTGAGGTCATTGAGCATAGTGCTAAGGTCCTCCAGCGATTCTGCCATAAGGACTATATCGTCGGCAAATCGAAGGTGAGTGATGTACTCGCCATTGATGTTAATACCGTATCCTTCCCAGTCCAGTAGCTTAAAAACGTCTTCCAACGCAGCGGTGAAGAGTTTCGGGGATATACATCACCCTGTCTTACACCTCTCTGCAGTTGGATAGGTTTCGTACTCTGGTTCTGTACTCGGATAGCCATCGTAGCCCTACTGTACAAACACTTCAGCACTTCAATATACCGACAGTCAACTAGGCACCGCTGAAGAGACTGTAGCACCGCCCAAATTTCGACGGAATCAAAGGCTTTCTCATAGTCCACATACGCCAGGCAAAGTGGTAGATTGTACTCTTCGGACTTCTGTACAATTTGCCGAAGGGTATGTATGTGATCTATGGTACTGAAGACTTTTCGGAAACCGGCTTGTTCGGGAGGCTGGAAGTCGTCGAGTCTATCTAATAACTTGTGTAGTGAATTATATTTATTTAAAAATAGATTATTTTTCACTTTATGAACTATGATGGCCACACTTTTTATTGGACGAAAATATTCACAAAGTACGAGTTTTAATGATAAAATTACTTTAATATTATGTTAAAAATAATCACAGATGAAAAGTCACATTGTCCTTTTGTATACTTGACGTTTTTGATTGTTTTTTTTTTCATGTAAATACACTTTGATTCAGCATTTTGTCGGAGCTCGATTTACTGGCACGATCACTTTAGAATGATGCACGACGCGGAGCAACTAGTTTTAAATAACGGGTATGAGTCGAACCTTTTACAAGGGGACCCTTGCGATGCCGTCTCCTTTGGTTTAATACTCAAAGCCTATAGACAAATTGACGCGTACTTTCGCATTCGCACACGAAACAGATAGATTTATGCATACTTCTTGCATAGAAATGAAACAGAGGTGTGATTGTTTGTCCCTTTTTCCGTGCCGGTTTTTTTTGTTTAGCAAACTACACTTTGCTAAACAACTTTGACAGTTCGTACCGGTGTAAGGAGTTTACAAGTTGATTTAAGTGAGAAAAAGAGTGTTTTGTGAGCTTAAGATTGGTGAATCTATCTTTTAGTGAAAGAAGGCGTCAATTTGTCACTAGGTTTCTCTGTCTACGCTGAAAGTACATACCATAGATAAATAGATGTGTAGCATCTGTGTACGTACCTACTACCTATACCTCTACAGCATAGAGGAAAGTAATATACTATGGTAATATATCGTACACTCTACAGTCTACAGCTGATTCCTAGAAACGTATCCTCTTAGCTCTTAGTAGTCTGTGCTAGAAACTAGAAATGACGTGAAAGTGTGTACACATTTTTGTACAGTTTTTTGTTGAAAATGTTATTTGAGTTTATTTTATAACTATATTTATGTTTAAGCCACAATGTTAAACATATTTAAAAATATTCTGGAAGCAAAAAAAGAGCTTCTAGTATGTGTGTCCTTGTCGGTATTATACCTAACCTATTATCTAGTGGAAGTAGTCAAGGTAAAATCCATTAACTTATAAAATTTACATTACAGCTACATCGAAAATACTTATTTTGCTATACCGTTCCCGTTACAGCCTATTAATCTCATTGAACGCGGCCTCCCCTTAAATTACCTCATAGGGGGGATATTTGCCTTAGTTGCCACACTTGGCAAGGGGGGGTTGGCAACCGCAGTTTTTTATTTTAGCAATTATTAGAAGGATGCTGCTGCCCATTCCCTGATTAGTTTCCCTCTATCGCCTCTTACGACAACCACGGCATGACATTGGCTAGTGAATGTTCTTACACCCCCACTCTATGGTATTCTGCTATGTTGTCGTTTATTCGTAAGCCTATTTGTAAAGTCATTTACTTTATAAAAAATCGTTATTTCAGAAACCAATCCTGATTTGCCGAAAGGGCGAATTCCGACAGTTACTGGAGGATCATGTTCCTATATTGAATGAATACTATTGGCCTACCATATGGTGTTTTGAATCGCGGTTGCAGACAGTTCTTGGTTCAGTACTTCGTTCTCTGTTCCTGCCTCCATTAAGATTCCGACGGTAACTTGATTTTCATAAAATACTAGCTAGCCTGGTTGATGTGCTACTCTATCTGGTAGATGGCACAATGATTCATGTCTTGTCTCGTCTGCGCTAGCTTTCGTGTTAATATTTTGGGGTTGGTTATAGACATCTGGTACTTGATTTTAATTATATTTTAAGTTTGGGAGGCTTGTCAGGGTTAAGCTTGAACCTCTAACATTGTTTTTGGATGTAGGAAATGTGTTTTGAAGTAATTATGATAAAAATAAATTTCACTGAAAATTGTGTATAATGAAACGCAAGCATGTCAATTTGCTTTTTTTTAATACACGGGCACACTCATAATAAAGTTAATTACTTGGACCCAGACAATCGCATTTTGAATCTGTACTAAAACCGAATCAGCATGCCTTAACTCTACATAGTCTTATCTGCCCTACCTCGAGAGTGTTTTTGTAACACCAAGTGAGACAAGACATATTTAAGTCATTACTTCAATATGTCTATATGAAAGACTTTATTCCCTAAAGTATTATCAAGATATATTGCATCTATTTGGGGGTTTACATAAAGTTATTGTGTCCATATTAGATGTAATTTAACCCCCATTAGCTATTATTTTTATTACTAGTATTGAACCTGATGTGTGAGACAAATTTTCCTTAAATGTTTTATTTTATTGATAGGGGTGATAAACAAGCACACAGTCCACCTAATGGTAAGTGGATACTGTGGCATAGACATCTTCAATTAAGAATCAAAATGTAGATGTGTAGCACTTGTATAGCATCACTATGACTGCTTGGGTGCAGCTCGGCGGCACTGTATTCATACAACGGGCCAATGGCCAGGACCGAGTTGTTGCCGAGCATTGTCCGTGCTATGCAGTCACTCAGTTGCCGCTAATAAGCGGCAACACACTCATATATATAATAATATATATGAGTGTGTCCATACAAAATATATGTAATATTAGTTGACCATGCTACGGTCGCCACTTGGCTCGGACCCTACACGGTCTAGCATGACCCTTTTAGCTGCTATTTCATGCTGGTATTCTGTGAGATAATGGTCCAACCCTGGTGGAGCTAATTCATTGGTGCTACAGTCGTAATATAGCTGTAGTGTGTCTCTAGCACTTACAAAAGTATAAGAATAACGCTGTGCGTGTATAGTGAGGTGCTGCGGCTGTCGGATGGCGGGCAGTTGGCTCTGGACTGGCTGGTGGAGGAGGAGGGTGAGGAGTGGGTAGAGGGCGGGGGGACGGCGGCGGCGGAGCGCGCCGTGCTGCTGGTGCTGCCGGGGCTGACGGGCGGCGCGCACGCGGACTACGTGCGCTGCCTGGCGGCAGCGGCGCGAACGCTGCGCGCTCGCCTCGTCGTCTACAACAACCGCGGCCTGGGCGGCCTGCCGCTCACCACGCCGCGCCTCTACTCCGCTGTCAGCTATGAGGTGCCCCACATAACCCTATCGTTAGCTTCCTTAAATGTTATGTCACCATGTGCAGTGCTTGTCCCAGTTTAGAGATGGGATCATAACCCGAGTCCATCATACCATTCCCAAAAACAATTCTTATGTTTGCTGAATAATGTTTTGTCTGAATATCCTATGTAATTTTTTTACAGAATAATTTTACAAACAAGTACACAGGCAACCTAATGGGAAGTGGATGCTATGTGATGTTGGTGCGTGGTGACGATGGTGCATGGATAGATGCCGTGTGTGATACCCATAGACATTTACATTTATGCATGTAATATTCACTTGAAAAATGCTAGAATATATGACACAAGCCAGCACTGCTACAGTTTAGTTACAAAACTATTTCAAAGTCCATTTTGATGCTATATAACATTTACTGCTTAGAGAAAAATTCTTGTAAAAGATATTTTCTCAGTTCAAGCTATTAATACTTAAAAACAGATCATTTTTAAAACAAATAAGGATGACAATCGAACACATATACCTACTGATAAAATATTTAAAAAAAAGGATGATAAACAAGCACACAGCCCACCTGATGGTAAATGCCACACCTCTTCATATACCCTCGACTAAAAATCAAAATGAAGATGCATTGTCACCCCTGACGACAAAGATGGAATGCATTGTTTTCAGTAGAAGCGTCTCCGGTTACACTCACCACATGAGACACAGCAGTATTTAGCTGCTGTACTGTAGTATTAGTACGTATTATGAAGTGCCGAGAAATGGATGCGAGTCAATGACACGTGACAGGACGTCGCGGAGGCAGTGCACGCGGTGGCGAAGCACGGGCCCGTGCTGGCGGCCGGTGTGTCGCTGGGCGGGCTGCTGCTGGGCCGCTACCTGGCCGAGCACGGAGCCGCCGCACAAGTGCACGCCGCGCTTGTCGTCTCGTCGCCTCTTGACGTGCCGCGAGGTACAGTGTTGTGCAGTGCACACAGTGCAGCAATATGGTGTCCCGTGCTGCCAGGCAGTCTGCTGCTGGGCCGCTACCTGGCCGAGCACGGAGCCGCCGCACAAGTGCACGCCGCGCTTGTCGTCTCGTCGCCTCTTGACGTGCCGCGAGGTACAGGGTTGTGCAGTGCACACAGTGCAGCAATATGGTGTCCCGTGCCGCCAGGCAGGCTGCTGCTGGGCCGCTACCTGGCCGAGCACGGAGCCGCCGCACAAGTGCACGCCGCGCTTGTCTCGTCGCCTCTCGACGTGCTGCGAGGTACAGTGTGGTGCATTGCACACAGTGCAGCAATATCGTGTCCCGTGTCGCCAGGCAGGCTGCTGCTGGGCCGCTACCTGGCTGAGCACGGAGCCGCGCCACGGTGTCGTGTTCGACTTTAAATGTTTTACCTTGTGAAACAGGATTTTTTTTAGTGTTGAGGTAATATTTTCTGTGTTGTGAACTCGACCGAACGAAACGACCTCAAGATAACGGTTTCCTTATACTGCGTAGATTAGAAGAAATGAACATTAATAATTTTAATCTGGAGGTAGCCATGGTTAACTATGACATTGGGATTGGGACGTCGAACATCTCAGAACCCCCGGGACAATGGTACGTCGGGAATATAAAATAAATTAATTATACGCGATAAAATCGCTAAAAACTAGTTTTATTTAAATGTAGTTTTCGCGTAAATATGAGAAATGTTAGAGCCATGCTGCAGCTATATTACGGTTGTAGCACAAATGGATTGGTTTGACCGGGGAAGGACTACGCTCTCACAGAATATCAGCATAAAGTAGTAGCTCAATGCTTCTGTGTTTCGTATGGTGAGTATAAAGAACCGCAGACTAACTAAACTGAACTTACTGGAAACGAGGCACCATCTTAGTAGTATTCAAGGGTAAATAATAGATAAATTTTATTTCGTTTTAAAAAGTAAATGCCTTAGGAACTAGTAGATTGGAACCTCCATTTAAACAAAAAATGCCTGTGTTTGGAGGGTCCGCCTTCACATTACTATATTCATGTTACATGGCAGTGTGGGTAAACATATTCTATATCCTATATTAAAGTTATCTATATATTATATTACTTATATTCTAAAATTAGGACAATCAAACGATAGGAACTAGTCTACTTATAAATACTGTATGGTATGTGAGTGAAAGTTTATTTATTTATGTATACGCGCGCGCGTGTGTGTGTGTGTGTGTGTGTGCGCGTGTGCGGTGCGTGTGCGTGTGCGTGTGCGTGTGGGGGTGTGTGTGTGTGTGTGTGTGTGCGTGCGCTGCGCGTGCGCTGTGTGCGTGCGCGTGTGCGTGTGCGTGTGCGCGTTCTGTCCTGTGTGTGCGCGCGTGTGTGTGTGCCGCGTGTGTGTGTGTGTGCGTGCGTGCGTGTCGTGTGCGTGTGTGTGTCGTGTCGTGTCGTGTGTGTGTGTGTGTGTGTGTGTGTGTGTGTGTGTGTGTGTGTCAGTCAGCCACTTATCATCGAGTAGATTGTGTTGTCGTTTGTTATTCTTATTCAATAAAATAATATTGAACAAAGTCAAAGGCTCGATCATTTTGGTCTTTCGAGCCGAATTGAACTATCGAGCTATGAGTGTATAGTCAAAAAAAGTGCACGTGTGTGCAGGGTCGCAGAGTATCGAGCAGTGGGGGCTGAACGCGGCGCTGTCGTGGCACATGGCGCGGCAGCTGCGTGGCACGGTGCGCGCGCGGCTGCCGGCGGCCGCGGAGCGTGTGCGCGGCTGCCGCTCCGTGCGCGAGTTCGACGCGGCCTTCACGGCGCCGCACTTTGGCTTCGCGTCGCCCGACGCGTACTACAGCGCCGCGTCGCTGCGTCCGCGCCTGCACTCCATCGCGCGCCCGCTGCTGTGTCTCTGCGCTGCCGACGATCCTTTCCAGCCCTTTGAAGGTATGTTTTAAAAATACTTTTGGTGGAAAGGTTATAATTTTATTCTGAGTGAACACTATTAGTCATTATTTTGCTATTAACATGTACAAAACTATGTTTACCATAGGTGTATTATATTTTATATGTTAGATTTGAATTACGAAAATCATTATAAATGTAAAATATGACGACGATGATAACAATAAGCGGTTTGGAAGCATAAAATGTAAGAAGTAAGTTATAATTTTGTGTGGCCAGCGCTGCCAGTGGCGGAGGTGATGGCGAGCTCGAGCGTGGCGCTGTGCGTGCCGGCGCGCGGCGGACACATCGGGTTCCTGGAGGGGCTGTGGCCGGCGCGGCCGCCGCGCACGCAGTACCTCGCGCGCCTCGCGCACCAGTACTTCGCCGCCACCGCGCTGCTGCCGCCACACGCTCCAGCGCCGGCAGCCCCCGCGTTCACTTAACACTAAGCTGTCCAAACACAGACCAAACTTAACATAAAGACAGCACTACCCTGAAACTAAAATTCTTTCATGTTTAATATACAATGTCGCGACAAAACTGAAAAACGATGCGATGACCATGATTTTAGATGCATACGTGCAAGAGTGTGTGTTTTAACAATAACATGAGCATGGTTTTAGAATCACTTGAAATGTGCGTAGCGTTACGTCTTCATCTTCAGTTTGGTCTGACTATAAAAGACAATAACAAACTTAAAATTATGAGAGTAGCACATCGCGAGTTCAATCTGTAAACTTGTTCAACTATTTTATTCTAAATTTGAATATACATATTATGATTTTTAGGAGTTAATAACGCACAACCCACAATACTGTCACTAAAATAAGTCACAAATAATAATAACTATAGATAAATTTAACTGTTGTATCTCTAGACAACATTAACTTTCTTTGAGCCTAAAATACGAGTATTAGTAAAGTTATTAAAAAAATATACAAAAACAGTATAAACCAATTCCATAGCATTACATTTACAGGTTGATAAGTTAAGTTTTTGTTTAATAGATAAATTTACTTTATACAATATATTATTTTATAGAATTAAAAAGCTAAGTTTGACCTAGTTGTTCAATAAAAATCGGTACAGTACAACCTTGAATCAAATTCAAATTGAAAACCTGAAGGAAATAAAAATATTCGTTATACCAATTAATTCGTTACTATAAGGTTTGTTAATTTGTTGGTACCACGATTAGGTTGGTCTGATTCATATTAGCAAGATAAGCAAACTTAAAAAAAAAGTAAAACACATAAAAATCATTAAAAATTAATTTATTATTACAATTTGAATTCCTGGTAATATGATACGATAAATTGAATGTGACTGAACCTGTCGAGACACGAGTTCTTGTTAGATGGATTGCTAGCATACTTTATGCAGCAGAGGTTAATTATACTTTCTGTTTATGTTTTTTAATGATTGAAGAAAAGTTTTAAAGAGGTTTTTTTATAAAAGTTATTCATAATGTAAAGGTATATTTTGTTAAATCGAGGAGATCGTTAGATTGAGGTTCATTATACTAAGGTTGTACTGTATTATGCAGACATATATTCAAGTGCACTTAATTTTTATTAAAAAAAATTAGTAAATGCATGTGCATACACCATTGTCTTACTTATAGCAATGTATGACAATAAGCACAAAGAGATTATATTATCTAAAATTATAATATAAATGAAACATATGTTGTATACGTGCAATTTATTACTGACGAATTTATTAAGGCATGCATATTAACTTTGTACAATTTTTGAATAGATGATTAGTGAAACGCTTCCCACATGACGCTGGCACGGCACCACCGCTGGACTAACACTAAAAGTATTTACTAGTAAATAAAAATAAAATTGCTCAAGTGGTAATTAAGGGTATCAATGAAATTAATTACCGTACGAAGGCAACGCAAACTACAACGGTGACAATTTTACAGTTTAATATAAAAATGTATAGATTCGTGTGATTTTGTTGCCATTCCGATGAATGCTACTAATGTCGTTCACCCGCTGCGCCAGCTGGGACTGAGGTGTGTTTTTTGTTACACAGTTGCATTTAATAATTGAGAAGTTGCGTTTTAAATAAAATTTTATCCGGTATCTGGAGTATTATATAAATACACAAGACAATGCCTCGGTGGATTTTTCCTTAATGTTTTTCAAATTCTTTTCAAACCCTTTTTTATTTTTCTATTTTTAGGTAATATCTAAATATTGTACGTAGTTTGGTTTATTTACTTCTCGTTAATATAAAATATAACTAATATTAGAGAAAGAAACATTAACCCTTACGTTTTCCTAACAAATTAACTCGTTGCCATGTAATTTGTCAAATATTTCACCTGGTTCCAAAGTGACGTTGCCCTGGTGGTAAAAAAGTTGTGAGTGCACTGACTGGTGTTCCGACGTGCAGCGGCGGTGCGCTGGTGCGCTGGTGCGGCGAGCCGGCGAGCAAGCGCAGCTACTTGCACATTGCTATTGCAACTGCACTGCGTAGGTATGTAAGGATATTAAAGCTTTTGCTTGCTGTCTCGTGTAACAAAGTATTATAGTATTAGCAAAGCGGAGGCGGAGAGGACAATTCAATTGAAACTGTGATGTATGTTATTCATTAAATATTTTAAAGTTGTTTCTTATATTACTGTTACGTTGTGTTTGAAATTCACCGTTGCGGTGGCATTATTTTTAATAATTACCATAAAAATTAACCTAGATGTAGAATGCGATTATAGTTTTAAGACTTTCTGTTTAAATTTGTATACAACTTATTGAATTAATTGGCAGTTTTGTTTTGCACAATTATTTACAAAAAAGGTGCTTCAAGGGTATATTCCGTAATGGCTAAGTAATTTATAAAATTATATACATAGCATTATTTATTGTATTTACAAATTTGCGTCCAAAGAGATAATAATAAAGTCTGTGATGTAACGGCACGAGGCACCGCAGCCCCACAGCCGTGGCCCGCGCACATATCGACCCACTTTGTATAGTTTATATGAGAAATAAACTCATTGGAACTAACGTTTATTTTATTTCTGCACACAATCGAATAAATGTAAATACTACAATGTAATACTATGGAGAAGTGTTGAAAAATTTGCGACGGATCGAAACCCCCACACTCGTTCGAGCACTATAAACCGTATAGAAATGTACTCTGTGGTTATGAACTAAGGCGCAGGGCACTAGCTTGTGTCAGTTATAAAGACTAATGGCCCACACACATAGTTCGTTAAACTAATCAGTTGAACTGATCAGTTCAAATGGATTTTTAAGCCAAAGAAATTTCCACACACACGGTCAGTGGAACTAATCAGTTCAAAGTAGGACTGTTGATATTTTTTAAAGTATCGGATTTTTGATATATCGATAATAATTATAAATATATCGTCATAGTCGTACAATAGTGACTGATCTACAGGGCAGCCGTTTCAAATAATTATGTTACATTTTTTAACATAATGTTGCGCGCCTAAGTTGACGTCATGTACCCGGCACTAGCGCCATCTAGTGTCAGGGACGAGAGCGGGGGGAGTTTCCAGAAAATGACATCACTAATCTTTCAACCGACAGCGCCATCTGGTGTCGAAACGAAGAACTAAGCTTTTAGAAGCCGACACTCGAACTTTCGTTGCCTTGTCGATTGGTGCGCGTATTTACTTGAATATTCTGGATGTTTCGGTGATAATGTGTATTTATAGGCGCTGCAAGATGCGATCGGGTAAGTATTGAATTTGGCGAGACAAGCGAAGCTTCGGAGCGAAATAAAGTGAATCAGTTTGATTAATTATTAGTGTTCTAAATTTTAATTAGTGTAAAGTGAATTAACCTGTTAGCTCGCGAGGCCACGCGTAATATGACACTCCCGTTCGCTCGCGACCGTAATGGTGGGAAAATTTGCAAATTAGCAATTTTTTTGCTATATTGCAAATTTTGCTATATTTTCACTTTGAGACAATATTTATGGATAAAACTTACAGGAATTCTTGTTGAATGTATAAACTATTGAATAAAATTATTTTGGTTGCTAGAAATTATAATAAAATTCATAAATTACCTTTTATAGCATGGTAGTAGTATATACTTCACTTTTAGTGCCAAAATTACTACTAATTTGAATTCTACACTTTTGTTTTTGGAGAAATTTATATGAAAATGTTTGGAAATATATATATTTTTATGTTTTATGTGTTTCTATTCGTTACTCATACCAAAATATTAAAATATAAAAAAAATAAAAAAAAATAATAATAATAATATTTATCTGTATGACATTTCGAACAATATTTCAAAAATATTTTTGTGTGAATTTGAAATAAATACAACGTCAAGTTATTTGAAATATGTAAGAAAACTATTTTTACTTACATTTTACACTAAAAATAAATGAGAATTGGAAAAATAACACATTTATGACCCAACCGCCAAAATGGGCGTTTCGTATTTCGAAGTACTTTTGGTAATTTACTTTTCACTTTTTATACCACAAATTATATATCTACGTGTTTACTATATTACAAGGAATATAAAAAAGTATAATGCTTTCGTTTTTAGTCCAGACACAAATATAAAATGTAATTGTGTAATTCCATCCTCGCCCGGGGACTTGCCGTTTTTAAGGTGGTGGAGAGCCATTCTAATCTCGCTCAGACTGACGTCCGGGATATCATCGGAATAGTGTCGGATAAGACTTGCTCTTGGATCGTTACTCACACTTGCGTGTGGCTCCAACGATGATGTGTACAGCTGCCCATAGAACCTCTCAATCTCACTCAGAATCTCAGGTGTCCCGGAAACGATGTTGCCACACTCAGTCTTCAGCCTTGACAGTTGGGTCTTTCTGGCAGACAGATCTCTGGCAAAGACTTTGGAGCCCTGGTTCCGCTCGATCGCTTCTTTAATACGAGCAGTATTAAAGTTGCGTAAGTCTCGCCGCATGCATTTGGAGATCTGTCTGTTCAGTTGCCTGTATGCTGTCAAATCTGTTGACGATTGCAGCCTCATCTCCCGTCTAACAGCCATGAGATTAAGAGTGTGATCGGAGAGTTTTTGTGTTCTTCTGCGGCGGGACTTGCAGAACTTAGCTCCGACCGGACATGGACAGTTTCCACGAGCTTGTCATTCATATCGTCCACTGCATTGCAATCCTCTAGGCACTGAAAGCGGTTTTGTAACTCGAGCTGAAAGATTTCGGGATTCTGGATTAGAGCACGAGGGGGACGGAGCGTTGACTTCATTAGACGAGACCTCTCCAACTTAACATTTAGGTTCAGTGTGCCTCTAACCATTCGGTGATCGCTGCCAGTTTTCACCCTTGCGATCACTGAGACATCACTGAACAGTTGGCGTCTGGTAGTCATAATGAAGTCAATCTCATTTTTTGTCGAACCCTCGGGGCTCAACCAGGTCCACTTCCTCTGGGGCCGCTTCTGGAAGAAAGAGTTCATCATAAAGAGTCCCTCTTTTTCCATAAAGTCGGCCAGCTGTTGGTCCCTTCGGTTCCGTTGCCCTACTCCAAATTTCCCCACCTTCAGCTCACCGCTTTCTCTTGTGCCTAGTTTTGCGTTGAAGTCTCCCATCAACACCGTGTAGTGGGTTTTGGAGGAATGCGTGGCTCTGGAAATATCCTCATACATTTCCTCCACCTCCTCATCGGGATGTGCCGAGGTTGGTGCGTAAACCTGTATGACCTTCAGCGAATACCGTTTGGTGATTCTGAGTGTCAGGTACGC
This sequence comes from Parnassius apollo, assembly GCA_907164705.1. Taxonomy (NCBI): domain Eukaryota; kingdom Metazoa; phylum Arthropoda; class Insecta; order Lepidoptera; family Papilionidae; genus Parnassius; species Parnassius apollo. The sequence goes on from CAJQZP010000458.1 coordinate 206,646, forward strand.
GAACCTCGTCGACACACTCCCAATCGTTACAACGTTGTTGACGAGAGACTTGTGGACGATAAATCCGACACCTCCTTGGGACAGATGGTCGCCCTCCCGGTGGTAGAACAAGTTGCCGAACTCGAGGATTGCCGTATCCTCCTCCTCTCTTCGGACCTCGGATAATCCAATAATATGCCAGCGCAACTTGTCTACCTCTTCTTCCAGCTCCAGTATCTTCTCGTCAGTCCTCAGAGTGCGTGCGTTATATGTTGCCAGGCCGAGTCGTCGTAGGTGGCAACCGAACCTCCACCGGAGATTCTTAGCACCCCCTGCCCCGCCGTTACCATGGTCGCCACCGTAGCCAGGAATAGCGGGGCCGCCGGAGAGTATATTAACTCACTGGAATCTAAAATTGACCTTTTAGAACGTAACTCAAAGGCAACAACAGTTGAAGTACGTAACATACCGCTTAACCAGAAAGAGACAAAAGATGACCTGCTGAAAATCGTACAAGAGGCAGGAAATTCATTAAATCTACCCATAGAAAAAAAAAGACATCAGTGATGTCTATAGAATCAACAAGCAACAACAAAAACAACAAACAAACACTAAAACCACTAATCAAAAACCTGTAATAGTACACTTTAGTGGTATACTCGTGAAGGAAAATTTTATAAAATCTGTAAAAAAATTTAATAAGGACATTCCTGGAAATACACTTAACATACATACATGTACATAAACACTCACGCCTGTCATCCAGAGGGGTAGGCAGAGACTACAGACTTCCATTTGGCACGATCCTGACACACCTCTCTCGCCTCCTTCACATCCATACACCTACGCATACATGCTCGTCGGTTAAGGGTACTCCTAATTTGGCCCGTTTTCAATAAATCGCCAATTTGGTCGATAAATTTTCGCCTAGGACGTCCCTTTCCGACTCTGCCATTCCTTCTGCAACATAAATTTTCTTTGTCACTCTTTCCTCATTCATTCTTTCCACATGACCAAACCACCGAAGCATTCCTTTCTTAATCCTGGTCACAACATCATCTTGCAAACAGAAAAAAACAAACTTAGCACAACGCATTTAAAAATAAACAATACATCCACGCCGGTATTTATCTCCGAAGACCTGACAGCAAAAACCAGGAAGCTTTTCTTTTTAGCTAGAGAATTCACCAAAACGCATAAATACTCCTTCTGTTAGACGTCTAATGGAAGAATATACATCAGAAAAACCGAAAGTATGCCACATATACGTATTGATAACAAAGAACAACTTCTAAAATTAAAAGATAAATGACTAGGTTTATTTAAATCGGCATACTTAAAAGCTTATTCCTTATATTTTAATATAAACATGAGATTAATTCTTACTTATTACAATTTACGATATTTTATAACATGTATATACATATTTTTTGTTGCTTGCACTTCAACTTATCTACACAACACACACTCAATTACATACTCATACAATTTAATTACTTACAAGCTAACTAAAATGATATACATACAAACTATTTTCAAATATTTCAAATATCTTATAAAATACATACCTACAGCTTACCACGTTTTTACATACCATAGATAATATTATCTATATTACTTGCAAGCATAACTATGTTATACTTTAACATAATATACTGTTATTCACAACTTTACAATAGTGTCTTGCTTTATTCCCTAGAATGTAGAATTACCAAAACGAGAAAAAGTAATATAACGAATTATTTATACAGCAGGAACGTTCCTTATGCTCTTAGTGATAAGTATAAAAACTTATCAACGAAATAACTACTTGTCAACGAAATTTTTTATTTTTCGATCAATTCAAGTGCGACATCCTATTATTAAAAATAGTAAAAGGCGCTAACTTAAATGATATCTCTATTGAAATTGATTCACTTTCAGTAGCGAACGTTTATAACTGCCCATCGGGCGGGTCAAGACATTTATCGGGCTGCCCGCCCGATAAATGTCTTGATTTTGTAACTAAACCAAATCTTGCCCTAAAAATAATTCATCAAAACATTCGTAGTATTAACAAAAATTTTCATGAATTTATCACTATGATGAGCATGACTCAGGTGAACATGGATATCTTGGTCTTTACCGAGTGTTGGCTTAAATGTGCTGTAACAACTCCTCATCTTGATGGTTTCGCGTCTTTGGCTACCCGTAATAATCCTATACAAAATGATGGAGTCGTTGTTTATGCAAGGCTAGATCTTAACTGTAAAATTTACGAGCCAATCCTTAGTGAAGCAAATTGCCTTGCGTTATATGTATTTACCGTTCTCCATCATACGCAGACATCAACATCTTTTTGAACAGCCTGGAAAACTTGATATCCACGCTGAGCTCCTATAAAAATATAGTTTTAATGGGAGGTATTAACATTGACGTTAAGGATGATAATCACGACAACTGCTCCCATGAATACCTAAATTCCCTAGCCATGCTAGGTTTTTTACCAGCTCATAATAAGCTGACTCGTTTAGAAAACTGTCTCGATCATATTTTGCTGAAAACCATAATGCAATAACTGACCATGTACCTACTCTTCTGTTACTATATAAAAAGCATAAATGGATACATCATGCCACGAAAACCAAAAAATATTTAAACTTTGTGGTTATCAAACGCGAATTAGATAATTACGACTTTGAAGTCGTTTTGAAAGAATCTGATCCTAATATTGCAACTAATATATTTATAGATATCGTGGGCAGTGTTATAAAGAAACATTCCTCAGCTGAAATTATTTCAAGAAAATTTCGTACAGTCAAACCCTGGATGACACCCGGTCTCATCCGATGTATCCGAAATCGTGATTCTTTACACATAAAGGCTAGAAAGTTGCAGGACAATATCACCATACAAATTACATATAAAAGATATCGTAACTTTCTACAAACTGTATTGAGAAAAGTTAGATCAGAATATGAAAGATGTGAATTCCTTAAGGCAAAAAACAATATCAAAGAAACATGGAACGTCATTTTTTTTAATGATAGATAAATAATAATTACGAACACAAAAAAGATTAGAGAGTCTGCTAAAGATCTTTTAAGTAGTCACGCTAGGGCGACGTTAAATACTATAAATTCCCATTTCGTTCAAGTCGGCAAAAAGTTAGCCTCTAAAATATCGTGGCCTTTAGATGGTTCTCCTCCCATGTCACCTTCATCTAACAATAGCACATTTGTACTATTACCTGTTGATGAGCCACAAGTAGAAAATATCATTAACTCTCTGAGGAATAATTGCACCGTTGGATGGGACGGAATACAATCTGACGTTATTAAATTATCATGTAAAGCGTTAACCTCACCTATAACGCATATTTGTAATACCTCAATTTCAACTGGGGTATTCCCTGACCTGATGAAGAAAGCTGTAGTCCATCCTATATTTAAATGTGGGGATAGGCACCAAGTTCCCAACTATAGACCAATATCGGTGTTCAGTTCTCTATCAAAAATTCTAGAACGCATTCTTAATAATTCTTTGACTGATTTTCTTAGAGATTCAACATCATTGCCGAGAACCAGTTCGGTTTTAGACCTGGTGTTTCTACGGAAGTAATGAACTTTCCCAGACAATAACTGCTAAGCTAGATGAGAAACAAAAATGCTATGGCATTTTCCTTGACCTCTCTAAAGCGTTCGATACCGTGTCTATCCCCATACTGATTTCTAAATTGGAATGTATCGGCATTCGTGGTCTGCCCCTTAGTATTTTCAGAGATTATCTCACTGGAAGGACCCAATGCGTAAAAATTGATGATAACTACAGCGACGAGGAGCATATAGAGTTTGGCGTGCCCCAGGGCAGAATTCTGGGCCCCACGTTCTTTTTAATCTACATCAATGATCTGTGTAGAATTAAGCTAGATAATTGTCGGATCTTCACCTATGCTGACGATACGTCCTTAGTAGTTTGGGGTGTAGACTGGATTCGTGCCAAACATTATGCAGAAAAGGCTCTAGTAGAAGTTATGCTTTGGTTATCATCAAATTTACTGACCCTCAATATCGCAAAGACACAACATATACGCTTTGATCTTTCTAAGACTGCTCCAATTTCTGAAAATGTCAATTCTATCAAGGCCCATCAGTGTTCATAGCTAGACGCAGTTTGTGTTGTGTCTCACTCTCTGCCAAGCCCCAAACTAAATATCTAGGCATCTACATATATTGACGAAAAACTTAGTTGGTATGAACATGTTAACGCGCTTTGCAATGGGATCAGAAGGTTAATTTATATATTTAAGAATCTTCGCCACTCTGCAAATGTGGATACCTTGAAAATGGTTTACACGTGCCTGTGCCAATCCATTTTAATGTACTGCATACCATTTTGGGGTGGTACCCATAAAACAACAATGCTACACCTCGAGAGGGCACTAAGAGCAGTGCTCAAGAACATGATGAACAAACATAGGATGAACCCTACTGTTGACCTCTACAAAGAGTGTAATGTTCTAACAGTGAGGCAATTGTTTGTTCTTCGCACAATGCTTCGAAAACATTTTCAACTTCCTCTAGACTCTAATACCCTTAAGCGTATAAGTTTCCCTGTGTGTCCAGTACCTCTATGTAGAACAGCTTTCGCAGGACGTCACTATAATTCAATCAGTTGTCGTTTATACAATAAGATTAATAAGTCGTTAAATATATACAAAATCAACAAACATGAATTAAAATCTAAAATATCAATTTGATTAAAATCTCTAACATACGAAGATACGGAAAATCTCGTCACAAAATAGGCACCACACATATACAATAAACATACACAAATTATTATAATTTATCTCAAAATCATTATCTCATAACCACTCAACTCACACACACACACACACACACACACACACACACACACACACACACACACTCGCACGCACGCACACACGTGTATATTTTTACTTGTGCATTTCATACTTGTATAATATATATATATTTTGTAAACTTGATAGTAAACTGTTATCTTTATCAGTTAAAATTATTGCGTAACTGCTCTGTACTTAAATCCTTGTACTATGTTTTGGGAGAAGACCCTGACATTTAAGATACAGGCTCTGCCTAGTTTAGATGTCAGTAGCTTCATATTAATTGTAGAAGTACTTAACTGTAAGCTTAATTTTGTTATACTGTTGTTATCGAGTGTACTTTATCTTAAAGATGCAATAAAGATTATTATTATGATTATAATTCGACGAGTAACTAGAGGGTCCGGCCCAAAATGGCCTATGGATAATTAAATTATAACGGCTAGATACGCAAACACAAAACTTACCAAATTCCAGAAGTGTAGGGTATACCACAAGGTGGCGTCAGGGGCAAGTAAATGGTAGTGTGTGTGTAGTGTAGGAAGGTGTGTCCTGTAACCTGACGTCACCGATACAATCAGATAGCAGCACCACGTGTGTTGACCGCTCAACTAGACGCTCACCGCTATCGGAACTCAAGTTCAGCGTCACTTAGCACGAACTATAATCGCGCACGATCTACACCCGGATCACAAAGTTCAACGTTCCACACGACAAAGCAAAATTCCTTCGTACACCTTAACTAATTTAGTTTAACTTTAATTAACTACACAAGCCACTCGTTGACACAAATTAATAGCAATCAATAGTAATAGTCAATCAAACGCAAAAAGCCTCGTTGTCACGTATATTAACGACCAAATACAACAACATGGAGGCCGCCGTGTTCGACGCGGCAATTGTTATCAAAACTCGCGACCTCTGAACGACACGGCTCGCTCACCAAGATAGTTCTAGACCCGTAGGCGCGGCTGCCGGCCGCACACCCTGTCCCCCCGGCTCCGCCCTCAAACCGGTTCCCCGCTCGAGACACGCGCCGTTGTAAGTTGCAAATTGTTACAATTATGCCTAAACAAATATTGTAAGAAGAACAATGAAAGGGTTCTGACTCAGCATGTGTTGCAGAAAATCTACAACGCTGTTATTCTGTCAGCACCCGTATACTTATTAACTATACATAGTATTACGCGTACATCACTGATTATATTACAAATAGCAACTGATTTGTTTGATTATTTATTCAGCCAGTACAAGAACTATTTAATCATTTTTCTTATGAAAGAACGTGTTATAGGCCGCTCCAATCTTCTGTTATTTGCTTGTTGAGAAAATTCGATTATTTTTTGTCGAAGCTCTGCAATATTGGGACTGGTTTCTTTTCTTTTAGATATCTCCAATAAAAAAATCTAATGGATTAAAGTCCGGTGACCGTGCTGGCCATAAAATAGGTCCCATTTATTCTGTAACCACACCACCAACATATCTCATAAAGTTGGTAGTGGTATGTCTTCTAATAAAATGGGCAGGTCTCTTCTTAAAAATTCCAGGTTGACCTGCCCATTTAGTGCTTCTGGAAATTTGAAAGGTCCGATTATGCGCCCGTTAAATAATACCGGTTCACAGATTTACTTTGAATTGATAGTGAGACCTTTCGCCATACTCAAACTATGGATGTTGTGCAAGATCATAAATCTACCTTTCTTGAAAGTGCTTTCATCTGTCCATAAAACATTATTTAGAAAATTTGGGTTGAAAACTGGTATAATCCCGTGGCAAGAGAACCTGCACTTATTGGTGCGTTAGAGCAACCTATGTACAGTTGTCTAAGGTATTCCTGTTAATAATGCAACGTTATGAACAGAAGTTCGCGGATCATTTCGAACCTGATCCAAAACTTTGTCTTCGATATAAAAGTCTTGTCTACCACGTACAGTTATTACGTATAGTATTTTCTATGGAAATTAGGTCTAAAATCGGCCAAACCAGCATTTCGGCGAAATCCAGCGTTTCCAGCAAAATCGGCAAAACGAATTATATTCTTAACATTAATCGAACGGACGATCGGATCGTTTAAAAAAAAATATCTAATTGAGTAATATGAACAAAATCTTCCCTCTGCCGAAAAAATTATACCACAAAAAGTTTAAATAAAAGTACAAAGTATTATACCATTTTGAAATCTACATGAATTGCGCCAACTTTTGAATATAGTTGACAGGTCCATTTGGGTAAATTTTTTTTACAGTGTGAAGGGTCCAATTTGCTCGATAAAACTATAATGTTACATTTTTACACTTTTACGAAGTTTTATGTATTTATTTCTACCAAACCGTAATAGGTATAGAAAAATAAAATTGTCAGGAACAATTAGGTATCGGAGATGTTGCACTATCTCTCTTTAAGAGTTGACTCTGTAATAGGATGCAAAGAGTAAAATTGGGTTGAAGTTGAAGACATCGTTGTATCTTATGGAGTACCACAAGGAAGTGTGTGAGGACCTACGCTTTTTATTATATACATTAATGATCTCTGTAATCTAAAAATTGACCATGCGCACATCTTTCCCTACGCCGATGATACAGCAATCGTTTTTACTGAGAAAAACTGGGCTGATTTGAAAAAAATGCTGAATCTGGCCTGCATTTGATAAGCAACTGACTAAAAAATAATCTCTTGATCCTGAATACAGTCAAAACTAACTACATCTGTTACAGTATTCAAAACCTGACACTGACTTCAATGTATATATCCACTCCTGCAATCCTGATACTGAACCCACTAATTGTGATGGTCCTGAACAGAATTGAAAAAACAAAATACCTGGGTGTTGTAGTTGTAGCGGCTCTCCTGGCATTCGCACTTTGAGCTAGTCTCTACTCAAAGTCTTGGAGTCGGTTCCGTGCTGCTGCGGCGATCGGCGATGTATTGTTTGCATTGCATTAAGCGTAAGTACATACTATAGTATCGTGAATAATCGTAGTATGACGTGTGGTCCAAGAGACTTAAGCGATGGCGGAAAAAGTAGTGATAAACGAGTTTCTAACGTTTATACAAAATAAAATAGACATTTTGGACGAACAAATCATTTTACAAATACGTATTGCTAATTTCACGGACGAGGAAGTGGAAGACGGTAAAAATGTATTATATACATCTTGTGGATAAAGAAACATTCACAGAAAAGGAGATGACAAAAGAAAATAAAACGTTATCAAGCTACTCAAGGAAGTCGATCCTGATGTACAGCCGATTTTCGTCGCAAAGGATTTAATACGCCTCCCTCCTGTTACTTTGGACAACGTCGATGTCACCAGATTATTAAAGGACGTGTCTTGCATGAGGACGGAATTTGCCAAAGCTCAAAGAACTGATATAGACGTTGTCAAGTTATTGAATGATATGAATTATATTAAAGCGGAATTACAAGCTTTAAGGAGTGACAACGTGACAAGATCGGAATTAAATGAGATGGAGAGTAAAATTAGTCACCAAACTACTAAATTGCAGGCCAACAAAAAACAAAACAGTGGACGCAAGCAAGATCCGCAGCAATCGCAGACCGCTCATGACTTAAGCATACAGCATATGCATCAAGCGACGGAGAGGGAAAACGCGTGTACTAAAGTTGCTAAACCGGTTTCGCAGCGTAACAATCAAACGGTTAAGTCATTATTTGAGCCTCAATACCGTGATATTCTTGTAGCGACCAGCACTTCGCAGCGTTTTAAATTAGATTCCGGTAATAGAATCCTTAAGGATATAAATGAGGATGGATTTACAACTGTTGTGCATAAAAAGCACAACAGATCGAAAAATATGCGTGGTTCATCTGAAACGTGTACGAAATTAAAAGTTGTGGAATCAACATGTACTATATACGTGTCACGGGTACGTAAGGAAGTTTCCGAAAGTTCTTTAATGGACTACATAAAAGATAAGGGTGAAAATTGTGTTACTATAGAACTGCTAAAACAATATCGTGAGACAACTTTTAATTCTTTTAAAATAGTTATACCAATGTCCAAAGCGAATATTTTTCTAAGCCCCGATTTCTGGCCGAAAGGTTTGGTATTTAGGCGCTTTAAATAATATAAACCACGCCCCTATAACGAAATTAAGTCAAATTAATAGATAAGTAAATAAATAAGTTATGGATATTCATATTTTACAGATAATTCGTATGGCATCGTTTAATTGTAAAAGCATTAAACGATCCATCGACCACATTAGGTTGTTATGTAAAGAAGTAGATATAATAGCTTTACAGGAGACGTGGCTCTTACGTTGATCTTAAATTTGCTAATAAAATAGACGATAGCTTTGCTTCCTTCTCAAAGTCATCTGTGGATTCTTCGAAAGGCATATTACGTGGTCGGCCTTATGGAGGTCTGACCATATTGTGGCGCAAATCTCTTTTTGAATCTGATGTTGTGGTATCCGTTGTAGAATGCAATAGTAATAGGCTAGCAGCTATAAAACTATCATTTCATAACCGCCAGATATTGTTCATAAACGTGTATATGCCTGTAGACATTGAAGATAATTTGACTGAGTTCACAAACACTTTGAGCAACATGAGCGCTATAATTGATGAATGTGGGGTCGAGGCTGTGTTAATGGTTGGGGATTATAATGCACACCCTACGGCTAGATTCGGGTCTGAAATGTTAGCTTATTGTGCAGAACAAACTTGGAACTGTACTGATATAGACATATTAGGGATCAACTCAAAAACATTCACTTTTTTAAGCGAAGCTTATGGGACGGTTAAATGGTTAGATCACTGCCTGGCTACTTCAGCAGCAAAAAAAATATTTTAAATGTAAGTGTGGACAACAGTGTAAGTTGGTCTGATCATTTTTCCCTTTATATTGACTGTGATATAAATTTAGTATGTAATAAAAATTTTACCTATACAAATAATGATTGTATTCCAGTTAATAAATTTAGACGGGGTCATAAAACGATATTAAAAAATATTCATTAATTTGTTATAGGAAATTAAGTCACTTACCGAAATCTAGTCCCTGTAAAAATTGTGATAATTTTAGTTGTGATAAAAAATGTACTCAAAATTTTATTGATATGTTATATAATTATATTATTAATACTTTACAATGTGCATCTATGAATTGTAAATTAAATGCGTCTGATGCTCCGAAAGGTCGCCGGAAAGGTAAGAGGCAGTTCACTGGCTGGAACTACCATGTGCGAGAATTACACGCAAAAGCACGATTATATTTTAAAGAATGGATAAATGCTGGAAAACCGTTTAACGGAAAAATTTATGACGATATGACAACGACGCGTAGGGCTTTTAAAAATAAATTAAAATGTTGCCAAAATAATCAAGAGATGATAAGAATGAACATACTTGCCACTCATAGAGCAAATAAAAAAATTTTCAAAATTTTGGAAAGCAACAAAAGCCTGCAACATACGTAGTAGCTTGCCAGTTAGCGTGAATGAGATTAATGACAAAAAGGACATAGCTAACATGTTTGCTAATCATTTTTCAATTAAACCAATGCACGTGGAGAGTATTCCCCATGCTCAGTCGACAATCTCCAACGCTGAGGTTTTGTCCTTGTGTGCTAGTGATATCATAAAAGTAGTTCATAATATGAAGCGAGGAAAGTCTCCGGGCCACGATGGCTTGAGTGTTGAGCACCTTCTCTATGCCAGTGATAAACTATTTGATTCTCTAGCATTACTTTTTAACCTATGTATTAAACATACATATCTGCCTGATAAAATGTTACAGACGATTGTTGTACCAGTCGTTAAGAACAAAACCGGTGACCTCTCTAATATCTCCAATTACCGCCCTATCTCTCTGGGCACAATAGTTGGTAAAGTGCTTGACAAACTTCTACAGCCCGAACTTGTGAAAAATATTAGGATAAGTGATGCTCAGTTTGGTTTTCGTGCCGGTGTTTCTGCCGACTCTGCAATACTGTCCGTTAAGCACGTTGTAAACTATTTTAAGACGTAGTACATCTGTTTACGCCTGCTTTCTGGACTTGAGTCGTGCATTTGACCTTGTTAAGTATAATATATTATGGAGGAAAATGCATGAGTCCAATGTACCTGGCACTGTTCTGGGTTTGCTGAGATACTGGTACGAGAACCAGACAAATAAAGTTAGGTGGGACGACACAACTTCTAGTGGCTATAAACTAGAATGTGGGGTACGTCAGGGAGGGCTGACCTTTTCATTCTTTATGTTAACGGCTTGATCGAGGAGCTTAGGAGTACCAAAATTGGATGTCACATTAATGGTATAGCGTTTAACAATCTTAGCTACGCAGACGATATGGTGCTCCTTAGCCCATCGATCAACGGTCTTAGAAAGCTTATATTCATCTGTGAAAATTATGCTCGTCAGCATGGATTAAAATATAATGAGTCTAAGACTGAAATGCTAGTCTTTCGTGCTGGAAAGGGTCCGGGGAGAGTACCGCCAGTAAGCATAAATGGTGTGCAGGTACGGACTGTGAAGAATTTCAGGTACTTGGGTCATATGTTGTCGGAGAACCTGAGTGACGACTTGGATATTGAGCGTGAACGTAGAGCTCTAGCTATACGTTGTAACATGCTAGCGCGTCGCTTTGCCTCATGTTCTGAGGATGTTAAGATTACTCTGTTCAAAGCCTATTGTCTTAGCTTTTGCACCGGACAACTCTGGATAAATTACACCAAAAAATCCTATAACACCTTCAGAGTACAGTATAACGATGTTTTTCGTATTTTTTTGAAACATCCACGGTACTGCAGTGCGTCCACAATGTTCGCAGAGGCTGCCGTCCCAGACTTTTACGCAGTGTTACGTTGTAGAACGGCCAGTTTCTGGGAAACTGTACGTAACTCAACAAATGAATTAGTTAAGGTCGTTGCTCAGGTGTCTCCTGACAATATATTCTATAAACACTGGCAGGGTATGCATCAGACGCTATAGGTGATGAAAAAAATGTTTTAATGTACTATATTTTAACTCATAATAGAGTTTAATTTGTAATTTTGTATATGTATAATACTCTAATTCATTGTCTTTTACGCAAAAAGTACTTAACAAATGTGGGTTGATACCTTAATAAATAAACTTTATATACCTATATTATTATTATCTACCAGATAACGAAAACTGATCTGGATGTTGAATAAAACTAAATTTACGGATTTTATCGCGTTTATTTAACTGATTTTACTTATTTTTAATTCCCGACGTTTCGGGTGCTTTACAGCACCCATGGTCACGGGCGGGACTGAGATGTTTGACGTCCCAATGTAATAGTTAGCCGGGCTACCATCAGTTTTTTAATATAAATTTTTCGATCCGATTTACGCAAAACGAGCTTACAGTACCTCGAAGTCTTGCAGTGGTATGCTTCGGTTTGGGTTTAATTTTGTTAATTATAGGATCCCAAGCAGATGGCAGCACCCATCCATCTTCTCTATTGAAATTAGGATGTTTTTTAATTTCAATAGCCTCACGTATCATCCTTGGTAGGAATCGGTGTTCTTTTGCGAGGACTTGTGGTTTATCAAATCTGATGTAATGGTGGGGATGACCTTGAACATGTTCACAGACTCCAGACTTCCCGGAGCGTCGGTGCTTCACGTCAGCTATATGCTCTTTCACGCGGGTTTTTATCGATCTTTTTGTTTGACCTATATAAAAGAGACCACATTCACAATCTAACTTGTACACTCCTGCATCTTGTAAAGGGATATTACACTTGACGGATGGTAAAAATTGACTAATCTTCTTCGGCGACTTGTAGTATGTTTTAATGGAAGCTCGCTTCAAGATGTAGACAACCTTGTCTGTGACTCCTCTGACATATGGTAGTACAACAGGTACACGCTCGACTGTGCCCGGCTTCACTCGGTCACTGTGACGTAGGCGCGGGACCCGAAGCTTGTTGTCTTGCAATACTTGCTTGACGTGCTGAAGTTCGGCGGCCAGATGTTTTCTGTCACAGATCCCTCGTGCTCTCTGAAACAAAGATTTACCCACGGTAGCTAACTGTGAAGGATGATGGAGATTCACCATTTAAATATCGGTTGGTATGGGTCTTTTTCATATACACAGTGTGACAAATAGTGTTATTAGGATTTCGAATGACTAAAACATCTAGGAAAGCTAAAGAATTATTTGCCTCTAACTTCATTGTGAATTGTATTTTAGAGTTTATAGAGTTAAGGTGGTCTAAAAATTCAGTTACTTTGTCAGATGGCAAAATTGTGAAAGTGTCGTCTACGTACCGCTTGTAGAATCTTGGATTTATAGGGGCAGTAAGAAGGGCTTTCTCCTCGAAGTCCTCCATGAATATGTCGGCGACTATGGGAGATACAGGTGAGCCCATCGCCACACCATCTACTTGCTTGTAGAACTCTTCCTTCCACAATAGATAGCCAGATGTGAGGCAGTGTTTGAGTAATACTGCATATTCAGCAGGCATGTTATTATCTTCTAGCTTCCTAGTCACAATTGAGATGCAGTCTTCATTAGGTAGGCATGTGAATAGTGACTGAACATCAAAACTGACCATAGTTTCATTGTCAGCGAGATGTAGATCTTTTATCTCACTAACAAAATGGTATGAATCCTTTGTGTGTGCTCTGGTATGTCCTTTCAATGGTGCGACAATATTTTTGCCAAGTGTTGTGCCAGCTTATAAGTTGGTGAATCGATCTGGCTCACTATAGGACGTAGAGGAGCGTTTGGTTTGTGTATCTTCGGTAACCCATAACCTTGGTGGTTTGGTACATGATGGTATCAGCGAATTCATGTCGAGATTTAATTTTTCGTAGTATTTCTTAATTAAATCGCCAGTTGCTTTAAGCGTGTTAGTTGTGGGGTCTGTTTCGACCTTTTTTTATGTACTTTCGTCCGATAAAAGCTGTAGTCTTTTAAAATTATACTCTGACGTGTCCATTATTACCGTAGCATGACCTTTATCCGCGCGGAGAATCGTTAGCTCTGGTCTGTTCCGTAAGTTAATCAACGCTGTAAATTCGTCTTTAGGAAGGTTTGGTTTCGGCACTGCACTACGACGTAACAAGGACGAAATATCGGGTTGGGTTTACAATTCGGTCGCCTGAATTTGAAGATTCTATCACTGTGGGGGAGTCAAGGGGGCTTATCTGAAGCACCCTCACTCGATTTTTTGCCGGAGCAGCGTCCAAGTACTTTTAATTATTTTTTAAAAATATTGGTAAATGACTAATTAATTACGTTTTTGACGTTTCATCTGTCAATGTCATATCGATATGCAGTACTGAATCGATCTAGTGAATACCGATATTTCACCCTAGAGAATCGAGATCGAATCTTTTTCTGTTTTATTAAGCTTTGTAAAATTATTTACAATTAGTTGAATGTACCCAAACTCGTAAAGAATTACAGTTTTTAATTCAATCATTCAATCTTATCTGTACTTTATTGTATCTTTTGATATTGTAAATATAAACTTTTAACGCAAATCAAAAAAGATCGATTTTTGCGAAATCGATCCTTAAGATTTCGATTTCTAGTGAATCGATTTAAAAATGTGTAAAATTAATCGCTAGGTCGGCCATTTTGTTGACAGCTTTTTTTCATGCCGAGTTTCAGAATTTTGGTGAATAGTGAAATATTTGAGGTGGCGGAATACTGCTAAATATCGCAAAGATCCTTTCTTACAAATGGTGGCAGCCATAAATTATGTTTATAAATGAAAGTAGTTATAAAAGTTAATATTTTGGTGTTATATCGAGTGCAATAGCGAGCGAAGCGAGTCTGGGACGAGCACCTCGACTCGGACAGGTTAGGTTAGAAAAGGATGACGGGGTCTAGTGAGTAAGCGAAGCGAAAGAATAGACCCCGTCATCCTCTTCGTGGTTATTTTTTTGTAAACCACTCAGAAGTAGGAGCCCCGCAAAGCGGGTCTCCGTCGACCGGACTTCCCTCGGCTGCACCACGTTAAGTGGCGTGGGGCTTCCGTCCCCCAACTGACAATTTTAATCTGATTTATGGGGGGATAGCCCCCCATAATTCAGATTAAAATTGTCATAAAAATTACGAAACATAACCTCAAAATGAGATTTTAAAAAATTTATAAAAAAAAACTAAGCATGTCCGGCAGAAAGGGGAAGTAGGAGGTGACTCTACAACTCCCCCCCTAATTCAGGTAACCGAATTGTAAACCTTACCCGAAATATCTTGACGTATTGCCTCCAAATCTTCCTTACCGATATTATTCTTAAACAGACAATCCTCAATACTGCAGATAATTTCTTCGTACGGGATTTTTCCGCGGTGTTAATGCGAAGTCTTTGAGTATTAAACCAAAGGAGACGGCATCGCAAGGCATACCCATCTGTAAAAGGTACGAGAGTCCGACACATACCAGTTATATAAAACTAGTTGCTTCGCGTCGTGCGCCATTCCGAAGTGATCGTGCCAGTAAATCGAGCTCCGACAAAATGCCGAATTGCAGTGTATTTACGTGCAAAAAACAATCAAAAACGTCAAGTATTCAAAAGGACAATGTGATTTTTCATCTGTGAGTATTTTTAACATAATATTCAAGTCATATTATCATTAAAACTCGTACTTTCTGAATATTATTATCAAATACCAAGTGCCATCATAAATCTTAAAGTGAAAAATAATATATTTTTAAATAAATATAATTTATTACACAAGTTAATTATATTAACGAAAATGTGTATCCTAACTTAATCAGTTTGTGATGAAAATAATCATTACATATACATGTGTAGTGGATTTTGTTAAATGATTTATATATTCATCTCAATTTTTACATGATTCTGAATATTATATAATTTAATATAATCCATAACCATTATTTATCAAAATATTATACAAAATAAAGGCCAAATAAGTCAAATCGAAACTTGCTACCTCGCAGCAAAAGCGTGCAATTTTTATAAAAATAAACTGGTATCACCGTAACCGAAAGTATTGCACTCTAGTGATGTACGCCACAACTTTAGCTATCGATAAGTTAATTAATCACGCGGGTTTGTCTGCCGAACCGGTTTTTAGTTTTTATTTACATTTTATAATAAAGTATTACCAAAAGTAGTAAATTTTTCTATTAGAGGTTTGTTTTTACAGACTTCCATGAGATTCTCGTAGGCAGCAAACTTGGATTGCAGCTTGTAGAAACCACTAATATTGGATAACTTTTTTTTACATGGGGAGAAAATCATATTTTATACCCCAAGCTAACAATAATAGAAGGTTAGCTGACACTGCGGTACCAACCTTGAACTTGTGGGAGGTAATGTTTGGCTGTAATTATATTTAGATAAAATATTTAGTTATTACCTTTGACACCAATATATATATATATATATATATATATATATATATATATATATATACATATATATTTATATAAGATCCTTTGGCACATAAGTAAATTATTTATTTTAGGCTGATCGTAGTGATTGTACAACATCATCTATATCGAGAAAAAAGAAAGCTGGATGTTTCGGAAAATTCCATTAGTTGTCACGAAAGTCACAATTCGAAGAAAATTCCTTATATAGCCCCAACTAGTCCTACTCCCACTGCAAGCCGGGCCACTACGAGCCACTACGAGCCAACACTTAGAAGATACGCCAAGGAAAATTAAACTAAAAATGCCTTGATATAAAAAAACAATAGCATAAAAAGGCTTCAATCGCAAAACGGTATTTAAAGAAAATAGTTACAAGTTTACAATAAATACTAGATTCTCTGACAGAGACATCTTTGATAAATAAAGAAAACAAACAGGTCCTAGAAAAGATAGGAATTGAAGAAAGCGAACTCCTAAAGAGACAATTACTTAAAAGTAAGACTGGAAAACTGCCCAGAACTAATGGTGGTTAATATATCGCATAGCGCCATATTATAGCGCGCTATCTCTTCATAACACATTTATTTATTTATTTATAAGATACATGTCTACAAGCTAACAGATGATAGCATCCAACACACTTGCAACATTAGATACATTAAGTTAAAATTGTCTATTTTAAGTTATAATTAATTTTACCAAATAAATCACATTAAATTAAAATTAAAAAAATAAGTTGAAATAATTGCAGAACAAATAAAATAATAAAAAATATAAAACGAAAATAATCAAATTAATAAAACGAAAATAGTCAAATTAATTAAACAAAAAAGACCAAAATAGTCAAACAAAATAGTATACATCATTATAATAGTAGTTATAATAATCAATGTCAAGAATAAAAATTTATAAAATGTCAATTACAATATTTCTTAATTTACTTATAAGTGTACTCAATCCATCAGCAAATAAGTCAAGATCATCGTACTGAGCAAGTATGTCGCCAATCATTCGTAATGCGCGGATAGTAGGCGCGTGCTCGCCGCGCCTGGTGCGCGCGACAGGGCGCGCTAGCAAACGAGGCCGGCGGCGCGGTGCTAGCTGCAGCCCTGACTCCTGTTGTATATTACGGGGAACTAAGATGCGTACACTCTCTAGTATTTGCGGACTATCGATCTTATGATAGAGTATAGAGAGATAATGTGTCAGCATTAGCATAACCCTCCTAAATTTTAAAGTTTCCATACCAACCATGCCTGATACGAACAAAGAAGGATACAGATGAGGATAGTACCCGTATTGCTTCCGAAAGCACCAACGGGCAAACTTACGCTGTATCTTCTCGACCATAAGGACATACTTGTCCTCAAACGGGTCCCAGACAACAGCACCGTATTCCAGCTTGCTACGAACAAATGCGTTAAACATTATTTTAGCAACTACTTCATTGTTAAATTGTGTTCCAGTCCTGATAACAAACCCTAACATTCTATGTGCGTTCTTACAGATACTTGTCATGTGAAGATGAAAGTCCAATTTGGAATCTAATAACAGCCCTAAGTCTAGAATATTATTTACTCTTTCCAGAGGAGCGTCAAGTAAGCTATATACATTTACAATTGGTCTAGGTTTTCGAGTGAAAGTAATTACTTTGCATTTATTATTATTTAATGGTAATATATTTTCTTGGCTCCAACTCACACAGCATCAATGTCTCTTTGTAAATTTATGGTATCTGATTCAGATTCAATACCCAGACTGAGTTTTAAGTCATCAGCAAAGAGGAGACATTCAGAAAAACAAACGGTGTTAGGCAGATCATTAATAAAGAGCAGGAAGAGGGTTGGACCCAACGTACTGCCCTGACTAACACCTGATCTCGTGAAGTAATCGCTGGAATTATACCCGTTCACCCGCACATAATGACATCGATTATTCAGAAAGCATGCGAAAAACCGAATGAGTTTGAAGGTGAAGCCAATAAATGCCAACTTTTCTAACAATTTGTCGTTGTCGACGAGGTCGAAGGCCTTCCTGAAATCGAAGTATGCCGTGTCTACTTTTTTGTAACTGTCCATCTCCTTATATATGTAGTCTACATGCGCAATTAAGTTCGTAGTAGTAGAACGAGCCTTACGGAAACCTTGTTGGCTATTGTGTAACAAACGCCCAACCTGATTATTAATATGTTTGCTGAGAATAGACTCAAATATTTTGGCAAACACTGATAAGACAGCAATTGGCCTAAATTCTGATACGTTCATACTCCCATCAACTTTCGGCACTGGGGTAACCCTGGAACGTTTCCAAATTTGAGGGTACCAGCTTAGCTAGTGAAAGGTTAAAGAGATGTAAGAGAAGCCCCTCCAGTACAGCTATACAATCTTTAGCCCAGAAACTAGGAATGCCATCAGGCCCACTGGATGAACGCGGTTTGAGACGTTTCACAGCCTCCTTCAAATCCCTCGTATCGACGGCGTTTATAGATACGGACGTAATGTCCTGGTTAAAATGTGCAGCTTGAACAGCCTTAATAGGATCCAAAACGGGTATATTCGGATGAAACACAGAGCTGAAAAATTCTGCAAAGGCATCAGCAGCAGTCTGCCCCTCTACTTCAGTATCCTTATATATATATATATATATATATATATATATATATATATATATATATATATATATATATATATATATAAGTATCCGTACGTCTTCTACCTCCCGATTTTTTGTCTTTAACGTAATCCCAAAATTTGACTGGATCGTTAATAATATTACGTTGTACCGATTTTAGATATTGCCTATATTCCCTATCTATCAGTTTTTTTACCTGCTCCCTATAATACTTAAACATTTGCCTATTGAATTCTTTACCTTCCTTTTTATACTTCTTAAGATGATAGTATTTACTTTTAATATTATTTATAATTTCAGCAGTATACCATTTAGGATATACATATCGGTGATTAGTGGTAGTGCGCAAAGAAACGGGTACAAAGAGATTTATACAGTCGTACAATTTCTCGTAGTACAACTGAACAGCACAGTCAATATCAATCTCTTTAAGTAAATCTGACCAATCTAATTTGGATAAAGCCCCATAAAGACCATGAAAATCCGCCTTGCGCCAGTTCCAGCGGTAGTTCTGCGTATTGGAAAGGGATAAAGTTGGCGAAGCAAGAGAAGAAATGAATTTTGAAAAAGCGAGTAGAAGGTTGATTATACTATCAAGCGCGGGATGATATTCATCAATTTCTACCAGAGGGTCTAAATTTAGAGACACACTTAATTGACTGGGCTCTAAGTTGCTCAGTACGAGATCCAACATACCGCCTCGTCTATTTAACACTGTATTAAATTGGTGGAGCGAACAAAAATTACAAAAAAAAATCAAAGTGGGTCTTTACATTAGCGCTACAAGAATTCAAATTGAAATCACCCAAAATTAATACATTCATGTCGGTGTATGTAAAAATAACATCTTCAATACAGGCCAAAACATTTAAATATTGAACGTCATTACAGCTCGGAGGTAAGTATACAAGACAGCATAATATTTTAATATTTTTGCAATTAATAATTACAAATATTAATTCTTTGTCGTTAGTCATACGATCAATTTCAGTAACAACCCGAACAGAATAACAGTCTCGAACAGCAAGCAGTACACCCCCCCACCCAGTATCGTTCGCTCTATCTTTACGTATTACCGTGTAACCAGGAGGGAAAAGTTCGCTATCAAATACTGAACTAGTTAAAAAGGTCTCAGTCGACCCTATGATGTCAAATTCACTATGTGTAACATTTTTCATAAATGTACTTGTTTTAGATCTTAGGCCTCGAACATTCTGATAAAAAATCCTTAACTCACGTACTCTCGGAGGATGCTTAACATAGCGCGTGTTATGTAAGTTGTCGCCATGGCGCTATTGCGCTATGGCGCTTTGGCGCTATCAAGTATTAATATCTAGCGGCAATTAGTTCTAGCAGCAGCGCTGTTGGGAGAGGACGTGTGACGCAAATTTGATCTCGTAGCGCGCTATTCATTGCGCGAGACCTAATTTAATGTTAGACGTTATTTAGTTAGTGTATACTGTATATTTATAAGTGATCAAAGGACACAGTTGTGATAAAAGAGGCCTAACTAATATTTTTAAATGTAAATAAAATATAGATACAAAAGTGTATATAATAGTGTATGTAAATAATTGATTTTTATAAATACAATAAATAAACTTTTAAATACACCTTTACTTGATTTATAATTTATATTAAGGTTAAAATAATGTTTACATGAATTATAATAAAAATAATTAATTTTATTTCGATTCTAAAAATAAAATTAATTCTATTTTAAAAAGTACATGACTTAAAAATATTTTTAGGATTATAGAAAGTAGTAAGCCTGAATAGTATGAAAAAGCGTGCATTGATTTTTCTTTACCGCTTTATTTCATTTTAGTCTAAAATGCGACTTATTACGAAATAATGTTCTTATATAGCACGCAATCTATCCAATGAACGACATGTAATGTAACGTGCTAAGAGATATAACGTGTTGTAAAACTTAACGCGCTTACCGGCCTCCTACACGCTTTCTTATAAATAGCGCGCTATAACATAGCGTATTTAATAGCGCTCTAGAAATTTATAGTTTTTAGTCTGTAGCGTGCTATTGATTTATAGTCGTTTTGAACAACTTTACCCAGAACTAAATATTCCCCAGAGTTAGGATGTTTTGCCCTAACACTTAATTATTACTCACTGAAATCACTATCACTATGTACGTAAAACTTTTGAACATGTTTTCCTGCACCAGGGACATTGAATAAGTGGTACAGTACCATCGATGTCCGAACAAGGTTTACTTAAGTAGCGCTGACGGCATTAGAATTGAGAGTGGAGAGTAACCCTGATAAAAAATTTATTGGACCTTGGTCATGCATGAAATGAAAAATAAGCAATTGACGAAATACCATGCTAGCAGCTAAAGGCATTATGGCTATGTCGATTACGGGTTCGTAGGTTCGTTTATATCCGATAATTCCGATGAAGCTTCTGACGGTTAGTGTTTTTATTGGTAAGTAAGGTTACGAGCGCTGAATTAAAAGCACGGCTAGTAACACAAGCTTTCTTGTTCACGAAACTGGCATCGAAATAAAGGCGTTGACATGTGATGGTTCAAACACCAACCTCGACATGGCGGAAGAGTTGGGCTGCTTTTAGGTCAGCACTTGTACACTTTACTAAGAAGTACCTAATGGGTACTTTACAAGAAGTATTAACGTCCATTAATAAAAATGCTAAAGCATAAGTAGCGTTCTCCGAATTGTCAGAAATGAAGTCAAATCCATAATTATCATAACCAAACGTCTTTTAAAACTTGCATGGTACTCCATCAATGGTTTTATTTTTATTTCACCTATCATTAATATACAATACAATTTCTTGTCAGAGTTACTCTTTAGACTAGGTTTTAAAACAGTTGACGCTTTTCTTGTGTAGCCAAGTCGGCCATCAATTGTACTATACCACTTTGTGACCACACCACACGTACGTGATGAAGGCGGACAAATTTCCAAACTTTCGATATTTCGCACATATCGTTAAGCTTTCGGTGAATATATAATAATATAAGTAAAGTTAAAGCAAAATATCTTTCTGTGGAATACTTAGCCCTAGGTAGATGTCACGTTTTATTTTTAAGCAGCTGTCTGTTTAAAGTTCACGTTGTTCAACTATGATATTTTGTAAAACTACTTTATTTTCCTAATTTATTAAATATTTTCCAGGTAGTTCATTTAATAACTCTTGAAAATCAACAACTTTTTTAAATAGCGATTTTGTGATTGAAGCCTTATAATAAAAACAAAAACTATAACAAAAACACCATCTAAGACGATAAAGTGATACGACTTTTCTTTTTACAAATCTGATTTTTAAAATAAGTTAGCTAAACTACCCATTTAGATTTATTGCATGTTTTAAATTTTAACCTGAATAATGTAAAATAAACCTGTAGAAAAATAATAAACTTACTTTCAATAATTTCAAACCTTTTTTCTGAAGATCATTTTTAAATATTTTAAAAAAAGATTTTCAAATTAACACCTTGGTATTATTTATCTATATGTTACTTATAATCAAATAAAAACATATGTGGACTATGGTGATTTGTCTATCGATAAAAAATATCGACATAGTCACGCCCTACGTTGCTTACGCATTTAGACAGCGGCAACAGTGTATCGACACGTGTACAATTTGATGGTATGCGTAAATACAATGAACACAATCACAAATGCTGTAGTGTGCGTTTATAGTAACGCGATTTAATTTTGCATTTGTAGTTAAGTATACAGTTGTGTGTTTCTCTTGCGCCCCCCTGATGTTGACAGAATTTTTGTTTAGGAATTAACGCGCATGGCCACTCCAGTAGGTTTAATACTCAAAGTGCGAAGTTCATTCCCTTCGCTAACACCTTTATTGTCGGTTCGTCCAGTGTATTTGACAGATAACGTTGTTTATCGTTTGCGTCTGTGGTCAACGGTTGTGTTTCGTTCTGACGTTGACTTAGATTGTTGGCATTTGATTTGATCGTTAATTTTTGGTATTTTTCTATTTGTTTATTTTTGTATTCATTGTATTTCGATGTTTCTCACTTGTTTAAAGTTTCGATGCAATTACGAGTATTAAAATCAAATGTCGTTAAAACTGCCTTTAGTTCACTGGACAAATTGTCTATGGTGTTGTTTATGAAATGTAGATCGAACCATTTCTGCTGAATCACCGTTCGTAACAACTTTTTTTTTACTTTACTTACACTTACTTTACTTTACAACTTTACTTTAAGATCTTAGCGCTTCCTCGAATGTCCTTTTTTGTTGATATTTTGACACACGTAGGAATGAGATTACGGTCTCTGCATCTCTTCAAGAAATTTAAAGATGATACATATCTTGCTCGCTTGGTTTTAAGATCTTCGAATCGGCGAATTTTATTTGCTATTACCAGTCCGTACTGGTTCACATAATGGTTTCTTAAATTTACGCGAACACTACACATTGAATAAAAATAAATTTACAGATTTTATCGCGTTTATTTAACTGATTTTACTTATTTTTAATTCCCGACGTTTCGGATACTTTACAGCACCCATGGTCACGGGCGGGACTGAGATGTTTGACGTCCCAATGTAATAGTTAGCCCGGCTACCTTCAGTTTTTTAATATTAATTTTTCGGTCCGATTAACGCAAAACGAGTTTACAGTATCTTGAAGTCTTGCAGTGGTATTCTTGGGTTAGGGTTTAATTTTGTTAATTATAGAATCGCAAGCAGATGGCAGCACCCATCCATCTTCTCTATTGAAATTAGGATGTTTTTTAATTTCAATAACCTCACGTATCATTCTTGGTAGGAATCGGTGATCTTTTGCGAGGACTTGTGGTTTATCAAATCTGATGTAATGGTGGGGATGATCTTGAACATGTTCACAGACTGCAGATTTCCCGGAGCGTCGGTGCTTCACGTCAGCTATATGTTCTTTCACGCGGGTTTTTATCGATCTTTTTGTTTGACCTATATAAGAGAGACCACATTCACAATCAAACTTGTACACTCCTGCATCTTGTAGAGGGATATTACACTTGACGGATGGTAAAAATTGACTAATCTTCTTCGGCGGCTTGTAGTATGTTTTAATGGAAGCTCGTTTCAAGATGTAGACAACCTTGTCTGTGACTCCTCTGACATATGGTAGTACAGCAGGTACACGCTCGACTGTGGCCGGCTTCACTCTGTCACTGTGACGTAGGCGCGGGACCCGAAGCTTGTTGTCTTGCAATACTTGCCTGACGTGCTGAAGCTCGGCGGCCAGATGTTTTCTGTCACAGATCCCTCGTGCTCTCTGAAACAAAGATTTGCCCACGGTAGCTAACTGTGAAGGATGATGGAGATTCACCATTTAAATATCGGTTGGTATGGGTCTTTTTCATATACACAGTGTGACAAATAGTGTTATTAGGATTTCGAATGACTAAAACATCTAGAAAAGCTAAAGTATTATTTGCCTCTAACTTCATTGTGAATTGTATTTTAGAGTTTATAGAGTTAAGGTGGTCTAAAAATGCAGTTACTTTGTCAGATGGCAAAATTGTGAAAGTGTCGTCTACGTACCGCTTGTAGAATCTTGGATTTATAGGGGCAGTAAGAAGGGCTTTCTCCTCGAAGTCCTCCATGAATATGTCGGCGACTATGGGAGATACAGGTGAGCCCATCGCCACACCATCTACTTGCTTGTAGAACTCTTCCTTCCACAATAGATAGCCAGATGTGAGGCAGTGTTTGAGTAATACTGCATATTCAGCAGGCATGTTATTATCTTCTAGCTTCCTAGTCACAATTGAGATGCAGTCTTCAATAGGTAGGCATGTGAATAGTGACTGAACATCAAAACTGACCATAGTTTCATTGTCAGCGAGATGTAGATCTTTTATCTCACTAACAAAATGGTATGAATCCTTTGTGTGTGCTCTGGTATGTCCTTTCAATGGTGCGACAATATTTTTGCCAAGTGTTGTGCCAGCTTATAAGTTGGTGAATCGATCTGGCTCACTATAGGACGTAGAGGAGCGTTTGGTTTGTGTATCTTCGGTAACCCATACAACCTTGGTGGATTGGTACATGATGGTATTGGCGAATTCACGTCGAGATTTAATTTTTCGGAGTATTTCTTAACTAAATCGCCAGTTGCTTTAAGCGTGTTAGTTGTGGGGTCTGTTTTGACCTATTTGTATGTACTTTCGTCCGATAAAATCTGTAGTATTTTAAAATTATACTCTGACGTGTCCATTATTACCGAAGCATTTCCTTTATAGCTTAAATCGCACTAATAATTAATCACACTTAACACTTTATTTCACGATCGCGGCTTGGAGCGGCTTTAAATACACCTTTTCCATCGAAACATCCAGAATGTTCCAGCAAATACCGGTCCCGACCGATTAAGTGTGGAAATTTCGAGCGTGGACTTTTCTAGAAAGCTTAATTCTTCTATTCGTTACTAGATGGCGCTTTTGGGAGAGTTTCAGAAAGATCTTGACACTACTATTTCTGATACCAGATGGCGCTAATGCCATCAACTGTGGCGCGCAACTGTATGAAAATTTGTAGGTAATCTACTAAGGAAGCGTTCAACTTCCATAACTTTTCATAACATTTGAGAAAAGAAACTTATTAAAGGAAATAAAAATTTGAAGAGAAACAATAAAAGCAATGAGGAACGATGTAAATCAGTAAAGGAGACAATGATAAAACTAAAGAAAGACCTCAATGTTCTTGAAGACCAATTTCAGGAATTGTGTGTGAAGTTAGTTTATAAGTGGTAGAGCCACGCGGCAGCTTTGCTGTTGCACGTATGGGCCGGCTCAAAGCGGGGTGGTACCACGACCTCACAGAATACCGGCGTGAAGTGGAAGCTCTGCTTCCGCATTTCGTCTGGTTAGTGCAGGTGGCCGGAGGCCCAAATCCCCTCCCCCCTTCAACATGGTAGCGGAATTAAATAATGATAGACTACCCCAGGAGGGTACCAGCACCCCTGGAGAATCCCTCGCTGAGCATCCACGACCATGTTTCTCCATTTCTGAGCGTGGGTGCTCAGACTGCCCCGCGTATTCTGGGGGGGGGGGGGGGGCAAAATTCCGCTCAAGACTACAACTGCTCGGGGCAAACGGAGCAACAAGACCATGGCTACCCCTGCCACGCTGTCCGTGAATTTCTGCAATATCAGGGGACTTCACTCTAACCTAAACGCCGTCCACTACCATCTCGAGACGGCGAGGCCGGCTCTGCTCTTTCTGACCGAGACGCAGGTGTCCTCTCCGGCTGATGTCTCGTATCTCTCCTACCCGGGGTACAAACTGCAACACTCCTTAGTGCCTCGGGTTGGAATTTGTGTTTATGTCAGAGAAGACATCTGTTCTCGACGCTTCGGCAGACTTGAAAGCTCGGACCTGTCCATCCTTTGGCTACGCGTAGACAGCGACGACCATCCGCGCGTCTACGGGTGCCTCTATAGGTCCCATAGCGGTAATGCCGAAACAGACCGACTCTTCGACCACGTCCAAATGGCTACAGATTCGTTGCTACAGCAGATCCCCTCCGCAGAGATCGTGATCCTCGGCGACTTTAACGCCCATCACGCCGAATGGCTTGGTTCACGTTTAACCGATCATGCGGGGAGATCTGTTCATGATTTTGCCTTGGCATATGGTCTGACTCAACTGGTTACTTCGCCTACGCGGATTCCAGATGTGGATGATCATTGCACCTTCCCTGTTGGACCTTCTGCTGACCTCTCACCCGGACGGATATCAGATTTCCGTCGACGCTCCTTTAGGCTCCTCGGACCATTGTCTTGTTCGGAGTGTGGTGCCACTCACGCTGAAATCGCAGTTGCATTCTGCAGGCTGCCGCCGTGTTTGGCACTATAGGTCAGCCGATTGGGATGGGATGCGGTCTTTCTTTGCATCCTACCCTTGGGGGCGGGTTTGCTTCTCGCCGGACGATCCCAACGTTGTTGCGGATTCTGTCACTGATGTGGTACTTCAGGGTATGGAACTTTTTATTCCTTCCTCTGTGGTGCCCATTGGAGGCAAATCTCAGCCATGGTTTGGTCGCTCATGTAAAATATCATCATGCTATAAGCAGGAGTGCTACCAAGCCTGGGCTGACGCATCAGCGTCTCGGGATGTAAACACCAGCGCTCTAAAAAAGAAGTATAATTCCGCCTCTAGGTCCTTCAAAAGAGTCATTGCCAAGGCAAAGTCAGATCACATAGGCGGAATTGGCGAGAAACTAGTTCGCCTTTCTTCTGGAACCCGTGCATTCTGGTCTCTCGCCAAGGCTGTCCAGGGGAATTTCTGTCAGCCATCTCTTCATCTCTGCACAGGGAGGACGACTCACTGGCCCATACCGCAAAGGAGAAAGCCGATCTTCTAGGCTCTTCCTTTGCGTCCAACTCGACCCTCGATGACGGGGGGAGTACGCCGCCGACCATCCCGCGGTGTGAGTGCACCATGGCGGAAGTGCAGTTCACACAGCGCTCGGTTCGCAAAGCACTCCTCTCCCTGGACATCCACAAGTCGAGTGGGCCTGACGGAATCCCCCCAATTGTGCTGAGGACGTGTGCTCCAGAGTTGGCACCGGTTTTAACGCGTCTTTTTCGGTACTCCTACTCCCTAGGCGTAGTCCCAAAATCATGGAAGACGGCTTTCGTCCACCCGATCCCTAAAAAAGGCGACCGCTCAGACCCGTCCAACTACCGGCCTATCGCTATCACCTCCTTGTTCTCCAAAACAATGGAGTCCATTGTAAACTGCCAGCTCATGAGGTACCTTGAGGATCACCAGCTGATTAGTGACCGCCAATACGGTTTTCGCCGTGGTCGGTCAGCTGGTGATCTTCTGGTCTACCTAACTCATAGATGGGCGGAGGCAGTAGAGTCCAAGGGGGAGGCATTGGCCGTTAGTTTGGACATTGCGAAGGCCTTCGATCGGGTTTGGCACAAAGCGCTTCTTTCGAAGCTCCCTTCCTATGGGCTTCCCGAGAAATCATCAATCATGATTGGATCACCAGCTTTCTTGCAGATCAGAGCATGAAGGTCGTTGTAGACGGTGCAAGCTCCGATTGCAAGCCTATTAACGCTGGTGTTCCACAAGGCTACGTGCTATCGCCAACGCTGTTTCTTCTGCATATCAATGATATGTTGCAAACCCGTAACATTCATTGCTATGCAGATGACAGCACTGGTGATGTTCTTTACACCGGTCGAGCCAATATTTCTCGGGAAAACGTCTCCGAGTGCCGGGACAAACTTGTGTCTGAAGTCGAGTCTTTGCTGAACAGAGTCTCGGATTGGGGGCGACTAAATCTAGTCCAGTTTAACCCCCAGAAGACACAAGTTTGCGCGTTAACCGCTAAAAAGAACCCCTTTGTTGTATCTCCTCAGTTTCAAGGCACTCCCCTTGTTGCCTCAGCCAGTATCGGAATCCTCGGGATCGACATATCGAGTGACGTGCAGTTTCGTGGTCACTTGGAAGAGAAGGCCAAATTGGCCTCTAAAAAGCTTGGCGTGCTCAGCAGAGCGGGACAGTATTTCATGCCGGCACACCGCCTGCAACTTTACAAGGCGCAGGTTCGGCCGCACATGGAATACTGTTCCCATCTCTGGGCTGGGGCTCCCCAGTACCAGCTCCTTCTACTTGACCGCATCCAGCGCAGAGAGGCTCGAATCGTCGACGACCGAATGCTTTCCGATCGGCTCGATTCACTGGCACTGCGAAGAGATGTTGCATCTCTTTGCATTTTCTTTCGCATATACCATGGAGAGTGCTCTGAGGAATTGTTCGGATTAATCCCAGCCGCCAAATTTCGTGAACGCACTACGCGGCCAAAGTTCCGATACCATCCACACCATCTGGATGCTTGGCGGTCCACCACTGTACGTTTCAAGAGAAGTTTTCTTCCGCGTACAACCTCTCTGTGGAATAGTTTACCACCAGCGATTTTTCCGGACCGATACGACCTGGGGACCTTCAAGAAAAGAGCTTACTCCTTTCTAAAGGGCCGGAAACGCACCTGCAATTCCCCTGGTATTGCGGTTGATCATGGGCGGCGGTAGTCACTTAACATCAGGTGAGTCGCATGCTCGTTTGCCCCCTCTTCTATAAAAAAGCTGATTTGTTTGCAAGAATAAGAAAGCAAAAGAGGTAAGAGAAATTCAGATCACCTTTAAGAAAGTTTGCCCTGACTCTAAGCTTTTACTTTCAGGCGGCAATACGTGTGAGAAGTTTTCGAAGACGCCTTGCCTCACTCTCGAACTCTAGGAAAATTGTATATAAATTTAAACCCAGAGCCCTGGCTCTGGGTTTAATTTTCATACAATTTTCCTAGAATTTTCCTTGGCTAAATCCTGATTTACAGCCAAAGCGTTCTAAGTTCTTAAAAACAAGAAATCCGCTTCCCACAAATACATTTAGCCGTGGATAAAATGGCTATTCGACAACAAACCGTTTGGAATGGTAAAAAAACTTTAGGTTTAGTAAATTACGGAACTGGAGGCTTAGACGGCGACAGTACTGCTTCACAAGCTTTTGTTTTGTTTGTCTAGACAAAAACTGAAAACTACCTGTCGGATATTTTTTCATTGACGGACTCACAGCTGAGACTAAGTCAAACTTAATAAAAATTTGTTTAAGAGGTGTATTACAAAAAAAAAAAACGCAAAATTACAAGATTCCTCGTTGAAATTATATGTTTTCCGTTCATTGCTTGAAATAACAATTACTTGGTAAAATAATTCGTTTTCTCTACTTCAATAAGCTCATGGCGAATTTTAGATAACTTATTTATTTATTTAGTAATAATCATTCTCCCGATGCATGTTTAGGCCAAAACTCTGAGAGACATGATTTGGGAGCTCTAATTTATAGATTCTATTGAATATCGACCATCGAAAAAAATATTTTTATTTCACAAATATCCTATACTTTAATCATTTTTGAATACATTTTCATTATATGTCTTTCACTTAAAGGAAAAAAAATCGACATAATTCAATTATCTATCGAAAAAGCTTGGATACAAGCCCCAATATCACCTTTCTACATCATTTTGTATAGGAATATGATCTCGTTTTAATAATAAAATGCAGTAATTTGCTCAATCGACCTTTTTATTTCTAATTTTTTACAAACGATGACAGATACTGTTTTTTTTTTGTTTTATTTGTTTTAAAAACATAACGGCAATATATATATATATATATATATAAAACCTACACGGCTTACGAACTAATATTGGCATTAGAACTGCTAATATAATTTGACAGGCGCTTCAACATGCCCCCCGGCGTTGAAAGTCTACCTTTCAACCAGATTCTTCAAGTTCAGGAAGCGGACAAATTTTGCTAAATGATCGGCGAACTATACCAGTCGATGTTTTAATATCCGTAACGGCGTATTAAGGGTGGCCCTTGATACGCCGTCCGAGCCTGGATGGACTGCGACGATGCGACCCATCTTTCACTTTAATGGCGGTGAATTCTCCTTGAGTCCTCCTTTACAGGAACGCCATTTCATCCGCAGTTGAAGCTCTGACATATATTCTTTGCTCCATCTAGCCCAAAAATGTTGACGTAATTGTTCTATTCGTTGAAATCGGGTTAAAGAGCTTACGGAATGATCTTTATAGTCTGGTGTCGGCAAGGAAGTCAAGGGGCGTCCAATCAAAAAATGACCTGACGTTAGTGGTAGCAAGTCTTCAGGATTCGTTGACAAAGGTGTGAGTGGTCTGGAGTTAAGTATAGCCTCAATTTGTATTAATGTGGTATTTAGTTCCTCGTAAGTCAAATTACAATTGCCCAGCACTCTAACTAAATGATATTTAATGCATTTGACACCAGCCTCCGCAAGCCCAGCAAAATGGGGAGAATAAGGCGGTATAAAATGGAAATTAATTCCTTCATTTGCCATTACCTCAGATAAAGAATTACAATACGTTTTAATAAATTTTGAAATGTCATTGTATGCGCCTACAAAGGAGGTACCATTATCCGAATAAATATTAAGAGGTTTCCCTCTTCTTGACATAAATCTGCGCAAAGCTAATATGAAGGTATTGCTAGTTAAATCACCCACTAATTCAAGATGAATTGACTTAGTCGCGAAGCAAATAAAAATAGCTATATACACCTTTACAATTTTACAACCACGGCCATGGCGAGAAACAGATTGAATTGGTCCCGCATAGTCTAGTCCAATATTCTGAAATGGAAAACCAGAAAGGATGCGTTGGTGTGGTAGGTTGCCCATTATTGGAGAGATGGTTTTTCCTTTCATTCTATTGCATCTTACACATTGTCGATAACAAGATCTGGCCAAATTGCGACCTCTAATCGGCCAGTACATCTCTCTTATAGTGGCCAACATTAGCTGTGGTCCTGCGTGCATTAACCTTATGTGCTCATAATTGAAGAGCAATTTGGTAAAATAATGAGTGGACTGTATAAGTATGGGATGTTTTTTCTCATAACAGTAATCGGAATTTTCAAGACGCCCTCCAACACGCATTATTTTATTATCATCGAGAAATACATTAAATTTATGTAACGGACTTTTAGTGGGTAAGCTTTTATTTTTAATTAACATGGTGTACTCCTCAAATGATTCACTCTGAGATATGCTTATAATAACATTGAGTGCGGTTTGCAACTCTTGATTGCTAAGAGGACCGTGAACGGATTGCTTTCTACAATTATTAATAAAACGCAGCACATAAGCAACGGCCCGATTTAATCTAGTATATTTAGAAAAGCGTTTAAATTCAATTAATTTATTACCGCCTAAATCTTCATTGTCGTTAGAATGAATATGTAAGTATTCCGTGGAGGATAACATTTGACGATTTAATCTCAGGCAACTCGTGATACTTAAGAAATTTGCAGGCCAGTGAGAGACCTCTTTCTTTAAAAATTCAGGTCCTGACCACCACTTACTCATGGATGAAATATCCTTACAACTCACACCGCGAGAAATATGATCGGCTGGATTACACTCTGTTGGGACATGCCTCCACTCGCAATTTCCAGTATTCTCTAATATTTCAGCAACCCTATTTTTAACAAAGGGTTGTAGCTTGCTAGGTAACACCTTTAACTATCCTAACACGATGGACGAATCTGTCCAAAAGAAAGTGCGCTTAGCTTGTTGTCTCAGCGATGCTACAACCTTTTGGTAAAGGCGAGCTCCAACAAGTGCACCACAAAGTTCCAGTCTTGGGATTGTTATAGGTTTAAGCGGCGCGACACGACTTTTCGCCATCAATAATTGAATTAAAACCTCACCCTGATCATTAACGCTACGAACATATAAACAGGCGCCATATGCACGCTCAGAAGCGTCTGAGAAAATATGAAATTCTAACAAACTAGGCGAGTCACAAATAATACGACGTGGAATACGTAGAGTATTTAATTTAGGTAAATCGACTATTATCTCAGCCCACATCTTGCTGATTTCTGGCGTCAACTGCTCATCCCACGACAGCTTGAGCAGCCACAACTGTTGAAGAAGCATCTTCATCTTAATTACACAGGGAGATAGAAGTCCTAGTGGATCAAAAATCTGTGAAATCTCAGATAACATATCACGCTTTGTTTTACCTGCGAATGGCCCTCCTATAGGGAAACAAAGTTGGTCAGTATGTGATTGCCAACCAAGGCCTAAAGTTTTAGTCCGTTCAAAGCCACCAATATTTAAATCAAGCGAAGAAATATCATTTTCACTAACCAGTTGAGATTCATTCGACTTCCACTTTCGCAAAACCATATGAGCTGATGCAAGTGTAGAAGTCACTTTACGGCGCAAATCTGTAACCTCGTCATCCCCTCCTGTTAGCAAGTCATCAACGTAAAAATCGTGAATGATCACTTGAGCAACCTTGTCATCGGTACACTCTAAGCCTAATTGTGGAGGCACCTAGTTGCCAAAAAGGGAGCACTAGAGGTGCCGTAAGTTACGGTGTTAAGTTGATAAGCTTGAAGCTGTTCTGAAGGGTTATCACGCCAGACAATTTGTTGCAAGTAGCGATCATCGGGATGAATGACTATTTGCCGGTACATTTTCTCAACATCAGCTGTGAGAACGTATTTGTGTAGCCGAAAGCGTAAAAGAATGGACAAAAGGTCGTCCTGTACCACGG
This sequence comes from Parnassius apollo, assembly GCA_907164705.1. NCBI lineage: Eukaryota > Metazoa > Arthropoda > Insecta > Lepidoptera > Papilionidae > Parnassius > Parnassius apollo. The sequence continues at coordinate 239,584 of CAJQZP010000458.1, forward strand.
GACCTACCATCTGTATATTATTCAATGAAACACCAGAAGAAGTCGGACTGCTAGCATTGAAAACGACTCTTAATTTAGTAGTAGTACTACTTTCCCGCAGCACACCGTGATGTGGTATAAAATGCATCTTACGTGGTAAATTATCATTCTCACATTTCTCCATATGACCCAGACTTTCATACTCTGACATAAATTCTTTATACATTTCATAGAGCTGAGACTGACCTGCTAACCTGCGCTCTAGCGATAGTAAACACTTCTTAGCTCGTGGCCAAGAATCACCTTATACGTCAGGATTATGTTTTAAGGGTATCCTCACACAAAATCAACCATTTGCCAGTCGCGTGGTGTTTTTAAAAAAGTGTTCTTCGCATAATTTTTCTTCGTTTGAATAATGAGGCGCAGGGCTTACCTCTTCGAGGTGCCAGAAGCGTACTAACTGTTTTTGTATATCTTCATCTAAATCTTTACTAGCCTCATCTTGAAAGATTCTTGTAAAATTACATTTAATAGAGTTGACACCCTTCTTTACATATCTATAATCAATCGGACCTGATACTAACCATCCTAAGCTAGTTTCACAAAGAATCGGTTGACCGTCCCCTAATTTTAATCTCTGCGTTCCTATTAAGTCCCAAAAAACGTCAGCACCTATAAGCATGTCAACGGGAGCAGGTGAGTGAAAATTAGGATCTGCCAGAGAAATATTAGATGGAATTTTTAAGTTTGACAAATTAACATATCTAGTAGGTACATTTTCGGTTATTGATGGTAGGACAAAACAATGAAGATTAGTAGAGAAGTTATCATTCAATTATTTTATCGATACCTTACAAATCTTCTTGATGTGTGCCGAAGCATTATTAATACCGACTACCGACTGATTTACATTTAGAGCGGGCAAACCTAGCCTTTGATATACCTCTTCAGTTATTAAACAATCGTTACTGCCACTATCAAGAATAGCACGAGCAATATATGGACAACCATTCTTACCTATAACTTTAATTAATGCCGTCGATAACAATACGTCGCCTCGTTCACTACACGATGCAGTGCATGCAAATGTGCGTTAAGCGCTTATTACATTATACAATTTTTAGGAAATCTAATTAGGAACCTAAATTGGAAGCTAGTGATCACACTACGCTAAATTGAATTCTAAATCGTGACGAAGCGCATTCGTAAAGAAGTATCGACGGGGTTGCACGTTTGATCGATGGCGCCGTATTTATCAAAACAGCAGAAAATAGGACTTGCCTTAGCCATGGTGGGAACAATGGATATTAAAAAAAGAGAAAAGAGTACTTGTCATTGAGAAAAAACTGTCCAATATGAATATAATTATATATTTTTAGATTCTAAGCAGTTTTTTTATAGGATAGGGTGACTAACTAGCACACAGTCCACATGATGGTAAGTAGTTGCTGCGGCCCATAGACATCTACATCTGTCCCCGATTACAAATCAAAATGCAGATGCGTTGTCACCCGTGAAGACTAAGATGGGATGCCCCGTTTCCAGTAAAAAGGGGTTTCCGGTTCTCTACACTCGCCATACGAAACACAGCAACATTAAGGTACTATTTTACGCTGGTATTCTGTGGGAGCGTGGTGCTTCCTCGGTCGAGCCGACCCATTCGTGCTACAACTATACTACTAATATAACTGCAGCATGGCTCTACCACCTATAAAACAGTTTGAATATTTGTTAAGTTTGGTACCCAAACATATTGAAAAAGAAGTTACGATATTTCGATAAAGTGTGAGTACCAAAGAATGTTTGATGGTGACATTACATTTTATAGCCATCGGAAATTAATATTAAGATTTAAAGTACTGCCCTCTGATATCAGACTTCTATCAAAACTTCAAGACATGCGCTTGTATCAAAGCGCGGGCGCCAGCGGGCGCCGACTGGTTGTTCCAAATCGTAACGTTGCGATTACACTGTCCTAAATTGTAAACAATTTAGGAAGTAGAGCGATTGGGACCTCCAATTTGACTAAATCGGATCCTAACTGTTCTAACTACGATTACACCTTCGTATTTCCTAATTAGATTTCCTAAAAATTGTATAATGTAATAAGCGCTTTAGAATTGGATGACGACTGTAAGCCCGTCGAAGTGTTTGTTTGTTCGAAATGACCTTGCATAACAGGCTTATTATTACCACTACTCGTTTTAGATGTATTAATATCTGTAATTGGTTTTGACCGGTAATCTGCGACGTGCACGAGGGTGTTATACTTTCGGTGGCATATTTTACATTCTGGCTTTTTGCAGTGATTTGCATAATGTCCTGAATTAAGACAATTGAAACATACTTTATAGTCTGGCAGTAACTGTAGACGCGCATCGTTACTTAATCCAAGAAACTGAGGACAACTGCTTAACTTATGCTCACCCTTACATTTAGGGCACAGTTTGGCGGAAAAAGCCGAACCGTTTTTATTACCGGTATCCCGAACTGAAAGCATTGCCTTAACTTTTGGAGCATATTTTATAGAAGAATTTAAACGGTTAGTAGCAGTAGAATGAGACATTTCTAGTGTTTCGATTAAATCGGCTCGATTTTTTAAAAACATCAAAAATATATCGAACGTAATAGGTGTATCTTTCGCCAAACGACCTTTAGACTCTTCCCATTCACGATATGTCTTAGCATCTAATTTTTGAGTAATAATATGAATGAGAAGTGTGTCCCAATGTTTAGTTGGCTCACCGAGGGATTCTAATGCACGTAAATTTTTATTTATTTGATCAATGAGACGTTTTAAGTTGACAGACAATTCTTTATTAATTGGTTCTATATTGAATAAGGCTGTCACATGATTTTGAATTAGTAGCCTTTTATTATCATATCTATCACATAATATAGTCCATGCGACGGTGTAATTAGCTGCCGAGAATTAGATTGACTGTATTACCACAGCAGCGGGCCCTTCCAACGACGCTCTCAGATAGTGAAACTTATTTATGTTATCTATCTCGTCATTTGAATGTATGAGGCTCATGAACGTGTCATGAAACTCTAACCAATTATCATAAGAACCACTAAATTTAGGTAGTTGAATAGTGGGCAGTTTAACAAATTTGATTGCCGGAATGAGAGCCACCGTCACTGTTTGCGTCATCTGACTTAATGCAATCTGCTAAGATTCTTTTTGCAAGAGAAAGCGATTTAAAATAAAGGGATTCTAACTCAGTTCGTTCTGATATCTGGGCGTCTATGTTATCAGTATTACACTCGATGGATAATTGTACCTCATCATATCGTTCATACATTGACTCAATCCTACCAATACGTAATTGCAACTCATTTACCTCAGTAGCAGCCAATGAAGATACCTTCAGTGAATTTAAATAATTTGAAAAAGCAGTTATTTGTCCCTTGTAGCTAGCTCGTTTCCTAATTTGCTCCTTATCTTCTGGCATGTTGACTGGGATTGGGAGACTAGTGCAAATGCCTGATAAATTATACAAACAAGAAGTTTATATTTTATAAAATATAATTCATAAGTAGTTTTACACAATTTTGTTTACAGTTATAAAGAAATGAAAACTAATTCCCTTACTTATTTTGATAGTTTAAACCCAATAAAGAAAAAAATTATAATATCGTCAATATAATTTAACTAAGCTTTATAATTTAATTTAATTATGATTTGACGGTTATTAGAAACTATATAAAACAATATTAAATGAATTTTAGCTGATTAAATACTTTAAGTTATACGTAATTATTTTGTAAGTAATTTGGTTGGTACTAACCTGATAAATTAGCAGTCGATTTACACAAAATACTACCTGATAATGAGTGCTGGGTTAAATAAATTAAATAAAAGTCCAATATCTAAGGGGCTAAGATAAGACGGAACCAAATCAAGAGTGTAAAAAACTGCAAAGTGCTTCCAGGTGAAGACTTAGTATCCCAGCACCGAATTCTGCTGGCTGACATCTGCTTAACTGTTCGCCTCAACAAACATAAGGATCGTCCCCCACCCAAAATAAAGTGGCATTTGTTGCATAAGGAGGAGTATGCAAGTGAATTTAGAGAGCTAGTTGTAAACAAGATGATAGAGATGGGTGATATGGAAGGAATGAGTGTGAATGAGTGCTGGAAGGAAATGGCTGATTGTATCCGAAGTGTGGCAAGGAAGGTGTTAGGAGAAACAAAAGGGAAGCGTATGATAGATAAGGATGGGTGGTGGTGGAGTGAAAGTATTAGAGAAGTTTTGAGAGAAAAGAAAAATGCCTTTAAAGAATGGCAGAGCGTAGAAGACCAGAATGATTCCATAAAAGAAAGTAAGAGAGGGGCGTATAAAGAATGTAAGAAGAGAGCAAAGAAGGAAGTTGCTATTTGTAGGGCAGAGGCGCAAGAAAAATTATATCGGTCCCTTGAAAGCCCCGAAGGTCAAAAACGACTTTTTCAAATTGCAAAAGCGAGAGAAAGGAATGGAAGAGATGTTTCACATGTAAAATGTATAAAAGATGATTCTGGAAGGATTTTGACTGACGATGAAAGTATAAAGAAGCGATGGAAGGAGTATTTTGAGAAATTGATGAATGAGGAGAATGAATGGAATGGTATGCTTGAAAACCCACCAGTGAATATGGGCTTAGTGAGAGAAATTAGTGTGGAAGAAGTAAAAATGGCTGTTAGGAATATGAAGAATGGGAAGGCGGTCGGCCCAGATGGAATACCAGTAGAAGTGTGGAAGTTGCTGAGTGCGGATGGATGGAAGTGGTTGAGTTTATTTTTCGGTAAATTGTTGCAGGAAGAACAAATACCTGAGGAATGGTGCAGTAGTATACTGGTCCCCATTTTTAAAAACAAAGGAGACGTTCAAAACTGCAGCAGTTACCGGGGAATAAAACTCATGTCACATACGATGAAAGTCTGGGAAAGAATAATAGAGAAAAGAATGAGAGAAGAGTGTGAGATAACACAAAACCAGTTCGGATTCATGCCCGGTCGAGGTACGACAGATGCCATTTTCGCATTACGCCAATTGTGCGAAAAGTACAAGCGCGTGCATAAAAATCTGCACATGGTTTTTGTCGACCTTGAAAAGGCGTACGATCGGGTTCCCCGTGAGGTTTTGTGGTGGGCGTTAAAGATGAAAGGTATGCCTGGGAAGTATGTGAGGTTAGTCCGTGCTATGTACAGAGCATCCCGTACATGTGTACGATCTGCCGCGGGAACTACGGGCAGTATCGATGTGGCGGTAGGGCTGCACCAAGGGTCGGCATTGAGCCCTTACCTCTTCCTACTGATTATGGACGCTTTGACGTCGGACCTGCAGGATGAGGCACCCTGGTGCATGCTCTTTGCCGATGACATCGTGCTTGTCGGGGAAGAAGGCATCGAGGTACAGAGCAGACTGACGGGGTGGCAACAGAGGCTGGAAAGTGTTGGCTTGAAGATCAGCAGATCCAAAACCGAATATCTGTGCTGTGATTTCGGCGGTCTTTCCAGTCCTGTACCCATGTCGTTGGATGGCGCTATACTGCCTACCTGTTCAGAATTCAAGTACCTCGGTTCCCTCATTCAAGGCGACGGCGGAATAGATAGAGCTGTGCAGCATAGGATTAACGCAGGGTGGATGAAATGGCGACAGGTCACAGCCACAACGTGCGATCCCCGAATGCCAATAAGGCTGAAGGGGAAAATTTACAAATCGATCATCCGACCTGTCGTCATGTATGGAAGTGAATGCTGGGCCGTCAAGAAGAAGGATGAAAATAGACTGCATGCGACTGAAATGGGAATGTTACGATGGATGTGTGGTGTGACAAGGATGGATAAGATAAGGAATGAGTATATAAGAGGAAGCCTGAAAGTAGCGCCAGTGGTAGAAAAGGTGAGAGGAAGCAGATTGGCATGGTTTGGGCATGTGATGCGGAGGGATGAAAGTCATGTCACAAAACGAGTGTTGAATATGAATGTGGAGGGACACATGGGCAGAGGAAGGCCGAATAAAAGATGGATCGATTGTGTGAAGAGTGATATGAGAATGAAAGGAGTAAGTATGGAAATGACGGCTGATAGAGAGGAATGGAACAAGAAGATTTACTGCGCCGACCCCAGATAATGGGAAATGGTTTAGAGAATGATGATGACCTAAGGGGCTAAGACTCCAGATTTCTTGGTTGAATATCTTCACTCCCTCGGTGGTATTTCCACAATGAATATTTAAGACTTCAAAAGCGTATTCCACTGAATAATATCTTGTCCAATTACGTTTTTTCAAATCCGGCTTCGATTTAGGACCATGTATCAATCGACCTTTTTATTTCTAATTTTTTACAAACGATGACAGATACTGTTTTTTTTGTTTTATTTGTTTTAGAAACATAACGGCTTACGAACTAATATTGGCATTAGAACTGCTAATATAATTTGACAGGGCGCTTCAACACATTTTGTAGTAAAATATATACCAAAATAATCATCAACATTTGCTTAAGCTCTACTATGATTTTTACTTTTTAAATCGTTACTATAATATTTTAATTAAATAAATAAATTACTATAATATATTTCATTGCGCCGGCCGTCTGCGTTCAATATAAGTACAGCACGAGCGCTCGTCTTGGTCGGACCTGTATCAATTTATTTCGCGCGCTCCGTGAAACGAGACGTTTCGATATCATCGTATTGTGCGTCGATGGCTGTGCCGTGGCGCTGCTATTTTGTGCTAGAGCATCTTCAACTACGCCCGCTAATTTTAATTGTTGGAAATATTTATTTTAGTACAGTATATTTCAATTAGTATAAAGTTCGCACATTATTATTATACCAGATAGTTAACTCACTATAGTAATTTTGATTGTAGCTGACCTTTCTTACTAGTCCGAATGGGGAAAAATAAATACAAGTATCAATGTGTCACTTAACGTAAAAAAAGAAATATCCTAACACTGGAGAAAAACTAATGGAGAATAAAAATTTCTGCATGCTTGCCACATGGACTGGCCCAGATTATGCAATAAAAGTAATAAAAATCTACAAAGATGACAAAACACTTCTACTACCGCACACCAACTAAAACTTAAAAAACACTAATAATTAATCACACTGATTCACTTTATTTCGCTCCGAAGCTTCGCTTGTCTCGCCAAATTCAATACTGTCCCGATCGCGGCTTGCAGCGGCTTTAAATACACCTTTTACACCGAAACATCCAGAATATTCCAGTAAATACGGGCGCCGACCGACCAGGCGCAGAAAGTTCGAGTGTTGGGCTTCTAGAAAGCTTAATTTTTCTGTTCGATACTTGACGGCGTTGTTGGTGCAAAGTTCAAGATTGACATTTTCTAGGAAGCCCTCCTCGCTCTGTTCCCCGACACTAGATGGCGCTAGTGCCAGGTACCAGTCATCAACTTAGGCGCGCAACAGTATGTTAGTAAAAGTTGGGTATGGTAGAAGAAGCACGAGAGTAGAATAAATGCAGTGGAAATGCGGTCATTAAGGAATATGTTAGGGCTGAATCTGAGTGACAGGGTGAGAAATTGTGTAATAAGAGAAGAATGTGTTATGCAAGATGATGTTGTGACTAAGATTAAGAAAGGAATGCATCAGTGGTTTGGTCATCTAGAAAGAAAGAATGAGGAAAGAGTGACAAAGCAAATTTATGTTGCAGAAGTGAAAGGAAGAGTCGGTAAGGAACGCCCTAGGCCAAAGTTTGTCGACCAAATTAACGATCTATTGAAAAGGGGCCAAAATCAAGAATACCCTTAACCGACGAGCATGTATGCGTAGGTATATGGATGTGGAAGAGGCGAGAAAGGTGTGCCGGGACCGTGCCAAATGGAAGTATGTGGTCTCTGCCTACCCCTCTGGGTGACAGGCGTGAGTGCTTATGTTATGTTATAAAAAGTGTATACTGTCTGAAGTTATTGACTCGAGATAAGTTCGGTCAAGGCCGTTGCGGCAAATATTTTTATAATAAAAAATATGGTAATTGACTGTAAGTACCGATTAAAAAATATAAGTTACAGTTGGTTATTTTATTTATTAAAACAGGTTGCAACCGTATTGTTAATTACAATCTACTTAAAATATAATTTCCTCAACCAATTTTCGGCCACGGCGGCCTGCCTCAATGGAGGCTAGTCATCGGCGCAGGACAGGATTACAGTGCCCAAGTGTATGCGCAAGCACAGGTGCACTCTCTATTCCCTCACTCTCATAATCCGATGGGACGGTAAACCGACACGACCGGAGAGAGATCAGGCGCAGGACCAACGGCTTTACGTGCTTTCCGAGGTGAGACACCGCCAACTTCCCGACTCCGAGAAACTACTGAGAATTTCTTGACGGAAAAACTCAATAATTAATTTTTTGGCCCGGCCTGGGATTAGAACCCAGGACCACATTGATCAGCAGTCGCACAACTACAACCACTAGACCAACGACGCAGTCGATTAGTAAATATAATCGATAATCAACATCGGTTAACAATCGATTACTGTGAAACAATTAAAATATTTATGTGTCCTCCTTTCAAAATTAAGGTTCATAAATAATGAAAAATATATCAAATAGATTATAATAAATTAATTAGATAACATAAAAATGACACACCAAAAATTTTCCATCCACTGAACTCCATCCTAAGAAAACTTGTATAATGGAAGATCAAGATCGTTTAGTCGCTATACTCACAGTACCGTAGTGCGAGCGATTGAAAAGATATGAAATAAAGTGTCGCTCGCGTAGCTCATCGCCTTCACGGAGTCAAATATTATAATAAAATTTGCGTAACGCCGAAATATAAGAGGGCTCTTAACAAAATCCTAATGTTAATGCCGCTAATCTATTAGGTTGTAATCTTAATAACGTCGGAAACTTAAAAACAACCTTCAAACCATCATGTAACATGGATGTCGCCTTTTAACACATTTAAGTCCAAAAGGATGTTTTTTGACCATGATAATCGAGAAGTAAAGTGGCAATTTCTTGTATATTTACTTAAACTACAAAGCAGTGAAATGGTTACTTTTGCAAATAAACTTACACCTAAACATATAGACTTTCGTAATCTAATTATAAAAGTGATGCTCGCCATCCAGCCCCTCAGTCGTAGTGTAGCACATGCATTAATACTGTGCGAACAATTACTTTCCTTAACACGGTTTGTTACGAGTAACACAGAAGTTACAGTACAATTAATTGAATACAGTTTTAAGAAACCACTTTGCACTGATAATAAAGAAATGATTTATTAATTTCTTAATGAAATGAAGAATTATATCCGTTCTTAAAATTTTTAAAATAAAAATAGACGAATTACAAGACAAAAAGTTACTTACATTGAACATAACCAAAAAAAGAACATTACTCAGTCTGCCTTTAAAATTGGGTTTATTATGTATAAATAGCTTGAAATATCTTTACTCAACGTTAGCTGAAACTGGCTTGCTGTAACATATTTCGATGTATAGATTAAGCCAAGGCCATTCGAATTATTTTTCTTATTCGAATTATTTTTCTTATTCGAATTATTTTTCTTATTTGCCGCCAGGGGTGATATAATAACAACCCAAATGTATGACAATTTCAGGGAATTTAAAGAAGAGTGTTAGGACATTTAGAACTGCGTTAAATTAGCTGCTTTAAATTATCAAGTGGTATACACTTAGGACGTTTACCACTTGATAATTTTATAATAAGGTGTACAAAAGATAATATGGGTATAACATCCTAAGACATTCACTTCTAATAAGGGTGTACGCAAAATTGAATTTTATGCCACAGACAGCGCGATCAATTTCGAGAATTGTATCCGAAATGAAGAATATACTAGTTCTTCTTTCTCTTCGAAGCTTCGCGAGAAATTATGCAATTTGGTCACCAGTTTCACGCAGATCGGAGCATTAAGCTATAGTTGAGGTGCATGCTCGGACTCCCTGGGGCCAGTTCCTTCTGCTTGACAGCATCCATCGAAGAGCGGCTCGATCGTCGATGAGTGTTTGTGATGGGCTGTACATTAGGCCCTGAATATTCAAAGGGATGCAACATATCTGCGCGGTCAGCAGCATATTTCAGCCAATTTACCTACCAAGCGTTTCAATAGACATTCTATGGGGAGGGCCATGTTCAGAAGTAGTCTTTGATAAGCTGTAATGAATACATAGATTTTATACTTAAAAATTAAACTGAATCTGTTATCAGTTATTTAGGGATCAATCGTTTTCCAGACTCAAGTAAATAATCTTGCAGCCTAAGTGTGTGCTTACATTCTGTATTATAGGCACAGAATACAACTTGAACTAGAAAGTGTTCTAGTGACTAGTGTTCTGTGTACTTATATACCGAAGTGCCTATAATACAGAATGTAAGCACGCTGTTCTTACTATCTATTTTTGTCCTTTTCTTTCAGACGCAGTAAGGTCTGATAATATTAGGTCCATATCCAGACCTTCATACAAAATATCATGAATTTTTAAATTTCATCGCTGATCTTTGTAATACTAATTCCTCCTCAGTACATCTTACTACTCCTCAGGTGTGGCAACGCATTTGCATTTTGATCCGTAATCGACAATTGTATTAAAATAAAGGAATATTTCAAACAACGAAAGCAATCAAATCAACAGTATATTTCGTAATAATGATTAACATATGAGAGCATCATATAAACGTAGTAGGTTGGTGCGGTCGGTCAGGTCAACAAGAGTCGAGGTCGTGTCCGAGCGCGCGACAGAAGGCGGCGACTAGCTGCTCTGCGCGCTCGCGGCGCAGCTCGTCATGTTCGCGCTCGCCGCGCTCGTCGCGCCGCTCAGCGAGCTCTGCGAGCACGCCGAGCGCGTCCGCGAACGCCTCCGCGCGCTCCACCGCACCCTCCTCCTCCTCGTCGGACTCCGCTCCGCCGCCGTCCGACGACTCTGAATCCTCTGCACCACAATATCACACCACTCCAAAGTTACCCGTGATTTCAGTATTGCAGAAGCAGTCTATTAAACATTTTTATTCATCATCATCATAACCATTACAGCCCTTCACAAAACCACTGCTGAACATAAGCCTCCCCCAAGGAATGCCACAAAGCACGGTCCTGAGCCTGCATCCATCGACTTCCTGCATGTCTTACCAGGTCGTCACTCCATCTAGTAGAGGGTTGCCCTACACTCCACCTACCGCTATGAGGCTGCCCCTCGAGAACCTTTTTGCCCATCGGTTGTCGGTTCTTCGAACTATATTGGTGGCCCATTGCCAATTCAACTTACTAATCCGTTATGCTATGTCGGTCACTCTGGTTCTTTTGTGGATATCCCAATTTTTAAGTTTATCATGCAGAGAAACTCCGAGCATCGCCCTGTCCATAATTTGGTGAACAACCTTGAGTTTCCTCATACAGCCGGCAGTGAAGGATCAAGTCTCAGATCCATAAGTCATCACTGGAAACACGCACTAACGAGCATATGGTTTCACCTGATAATAAGTGACTACCGCCGCCCGTGAACAGCAGCAGGGGGAGTTGCAGGTATGTTGCCGGCCTTTAAAAAAAGAGTAAGCTCTTTTCTTGAGTCTCTGAGTCGTATCGGTCTAGATAAATCGCTGGTGATAGTCGATTCTACAAGGAAGTTTTTTGAGGAAAAAAACTTGTAGTAAGTACGTAAAACTAATCGTAACATAGTGCGCAAGGTATTAAGGCCGCAGAGCTCGTGTAGAGAGAAACATAGAAGTGTTTGCATGTGTATTGGTGCTGAGCGCTGTTGTTTGCAAGTGGTACCTGTATCGCGCGGCGGGAGCGCGCGGCGCGGCGCGCGGCGGCGCAGACCGGGCCACACGTGCGCGTGCAGCGCGCCGCGCGCCCGCCCCCAGCCCCACCCCGCGCCATCCCTCTCCCCCACCTCTGTCGCGTCCCGCTCCCCGCGTAGCGCCACTACCTCGTACCGGCCGCGCAGTGCCCACGACATCAGCGCATCTGTCATTTTTTTATAGAATAAGGGTGACAAAACGTCACACAGTCCACTTAATGGTTAGTGGATGCTGTTGCCCATAAACATATACATTTATCCTCGATTAAGAATCAAAATGCAGATGCGTTGTCGCCCCTGAGAACTGAGATCGTTTCTCTATACACGCCATATGCAATACAGCAGCATTGAACTGCTATCTTACAATAAATCCTATCAATAATGCCTGGGACATGTTACAACAAAAATCTTTCAGAAATTTCCCGCCAAATTTGACGACAGAACATTGAAGTAATATGTACTTACGTACTAGAACAGCTATTTCAAACAAAACATGTGCGCTACTCTGTGTTCGCGCGGTTGGTTTTTTTATCATAGAATAAACATAGGTAGAATGATCAGTACCGACGTAATAATAGATTGTATTGTTAAATAGGTAAATTATATCGAGAACAATTTTCAAATTTTGTCACATATTTTGTATATTATATTTGCTTATTTAATATAATATCACATAATATTATACCACAATTACATTTTAATTATATTTTATATGAATATTTTAAAATGGTATCTATGTCAAATATAAAAAAACATACTATATGTATGTTTAACAAAACTTATTAATATAAAATTTAAATTTCATTTATTTATTTAGATTAGAATAAGTCATTCATAAATGCTGGGCACGCGAGAGTTAAAAATGGACGAATTTATTCCACTTTGACTTTGGTGTGGAAACCTAAAAATAATATAAAAGAATAATGAGCAGATTTAAATAAAAAAAATTGGCCTAATTATGATAACTCATATATGTTTCTACAAAAAAAATGTATAATAATATATTCGTCCTATACTTAAGTAGGTACCCACAAAAATGTCGCATCTGAACAAATTAATTTCATAATCTATATTACATGACACAAGATGGCGTCTTAGGAATAATTTGTTTTATTATTAATTTATAATATTTTTTATTGATTAACTCTTATTAACTGATGAAAAGTAATACCTTGGTTTTTACTGACATTTCTTGAATTATTTGTGCAATATCTAAGTACACACGACGGCATATTTTTTATTAAGAGATTTTTTTAAATCAACACAACACGTGACAACTCTACAAGCGCCTAGCTAGTGACTGATTAAGGTGCGGTGTATGCACCGCAGTTGAGTGGAACAGAGTAGCTGAATGCAGTGTCGCCTCTAGTACGTAGTACATAATAGCTCAATGCCACAGAACAACAACTTTATGAACACTCGAAAGGAACATGGGACCTCATACCGCAACAAGACACTAATAATCGGTTGCTATCACTTCTTTCTAATAATTTAATGTGAAGATGAGATTGACACTTTAAGAAATTGTTACACTATTTTAAATTTGGTATGTGTTATTGTAATATGTGTGCCATATTGAATACTTATAAATAAATCTAACTATTAGATCATAACATCAATTAATACATAGAAAGCAGGGTACCAGCAGTGTCGGCTGTGTCTGCTAGTGCGAGGCGCACGGCACCGCGTCGAAGCACGCTCGCCGCTCGTATTTCGCGCGCTTCTGCAATGTCTGCACCCTGCACCACACAACTTGATAGTCAAAAATACGTACCCAAACAAAATAAATAAATATGGAAGGCTTAACAAAACAAGTCATTTCCATCATTTCCTAATAAATGCAGGCTTACATGTGCGAAATGAAATATTGTGCTGAGTGAACCTGAGTGATGATCAAAAAATGTGACATAGCTCATTAAATTCTATCGTTATATTTGATCTCTGAACTTATCATTGACTAAATCAACTGTACATTCTCATTTTTACAAACATATAGTGCAGTAATAAAAAGCTCTTAAGTAAATTAACAATATAAGATTTTAGGACACAACTAACAAAACAAGAACTGACTAAGTTACAAGTTAGACAAAAAATTTCTAATAAGAATGTTCTATAAAAACATTTAATAATATATTTTAATTTATATAACATTGAAATATATTACAATATAAATCTAGCCACTGGTTACACACTTTACTATCAAGTAATCTCTGCACATTACTTGAAGGGAAAGCTTGCGCATTGCCGTAGGAATCTGACTAAAAACTTAAGTTATCATACAGCCCCATAGTTTTGTGCAAAGAATACAGACTGCAGAGATGACCAGTCACACATACAATGCCTTTAGGAACTTCACCGCCAGGGACGCCACGGATTGACAGTCTCTTGATTTTTATTTACATAAAGTACAAGTAATATGCCAGTAAACAATTTAATCGAAAATACGCGATAAAATCCGTAAATAATAGTTTTATTCAATGTGTAGTTTTTTTTTTTTTTATAGAATAGGGTGACAAACGAGCACACAGTCCACCTGATGGTAAGTGGTTGCTGCGGGCCATAGACATCTACATCTATCCTCCATTAAAAGTCAAAATGCGGATGCGTTGTCACCCGTGAGGACTGAGATGGAATGCCTCGTTTCCAGTAAAAAGGGTCTCCGGTTCTCTACACTCACCATACGAAATACAGCAGCATTAAGCTACTATTTCACGCTGGTATTCTGTGAGAGTGTGGTCCTTCCCCGGTCGAGCCGACCCATTCGTGCTACAACTATACTACTAATATAACTGCAGCATGGATCTACCACGTTAAGAAATCATTAATCGAAAATAGGAAAATTTCTCTATAGTAACTTTTAACGCTCCAAAAAAAAAAACACAAATACTCACTTCATTTTCTGCAAGGTAGATAATATGTGCCTGAGCTTCCACCTCGGGCAGTTCCTCACCATCAATTACAGGCAGCACTCTCACCTGGGCTGTATAATACTTGTTAACAAGCTCCCAAACTCGCCACCCAGCCTCCTTACTTACATTATCTTCTATTTCATTATCAATTAACTCTGAAATTTATGTTTAAAAACATCTTCATACATCATGTACATAATGTCCTCCAAACCAAATTTAAATCATGGTGGCTAGTCTGTACAGAGACTAAACATCTGCACAGGACTGCATTTAGTGCATGAGTGGGTGCGCAAACAAAGGTGCACTCTCTATTTGCTCACTCTTATAATCTAACGAGATGAAATCCAATACAGTTGGAGAGAAATCAGATGAAGGACCAATAGCTTTACAAGCTTTCTGAGGGTCAAGAGTGAAACACCACCAACTAGCTGACACCAAGCTGCAACTAAGAATTTCTTCACAGAAAAACGCAATAAGATTTAAGTTTGACCCAAGATTCATATCAAGAACCGCATGATCAGCAGTTACATTTAAGACACTGGACCAAGGAGGCAGTCCCACACTCATGTACATATTTATTTGTTTAAGTTTTAATTGCACACCAAATACAAAAAGGCAGACTTAATGCAATACTAATGTCACACATTCTGAGAAAGAAATCATGCTATGAAGTAGTTTATTTATATTGACTTTTTTAATATATGAAAAAATATGGTTGACCTTGCAAGCCATCCCTGGAACTTATTTTGTACTTAATTTTTGCTTTTATGGTTTTTAATTTTTTTGAATTTTGAAACGGCTCGACCAATTTATTTGTAAATCTCAATCAGCTAGACGTCTCACTTTCACTTTCACACAAACACTTTTGAATTAAATTAGTTTCGCGGAAATAACGTCACCCTGTCTTACACCTCTCTGCAGTTGGATAGGTTTTGTACTCGGATAGCCATCGTAGCCCTACTGTACAAACACTTCAGCACTTCGATATACCGACAGTCAACTTGGCACCGCTGAAGGGACTGTAGCACCGCACAAATTTATGTATATGTGTATTAAATGAAAAACTTCAGTAATGATGTAAAATCCTAACTTTTCAGGCTTAAATACGAATAATATATATCATCATTATCATCATCATTACAGCCCTTCACAAGTCCACTGCTGAACATAGGCCTCCCCCAAGTAATGCCACAAAGCACGGTCCTGAGCCACCTGCATCCATCGACTTCCTGCATGTCTTACCAGGTCGTCACTCCATCTAGTGGGGGGTCGCCCTACACTACGCCTACCGGTACGAGGCTGCCACTCGAGAACCTTTCTTCATAATATATATGATATAAAGTTACACCCTATACACTTCCCATACCTGGGCACAGGCCTCTTCTTATATCTCAGAGGGTTTGAGGGTCCACCGCCCTGCCTCAATGCGTGCTGGCGAACTTCACATCTTGGGAATAGTTTTTAATTTCTAGACATGCAGGTCTCCTCACGATGTTTTCTTTCACAGCATATAAACTATGTTGTATGATTTGATAAGATGACTCAGCTGTGTATTGTATGAAAAATTGGGTTGTGTATTTAAAATGCAAATACTATACCTGATATTATACTTGCGGCCACAATATTATTAGATGCGCTTAATAGTATAACAGGTAAATTATTTGACGACATAATTATCAAATATGTAAATCGCGGCTGTAAACATTACATCTATAAAAACCGTGTTCCTCTTTGATATTTATTTTCTTATAAACAATGAATGAATAGCAATTTATTAAATATAAAATAATAAGCGATAAATATTGAACAAATGTATTAGTACAATTAAAACGATAATGTTTAAATATTTTCACTATAAATAGTTCATTATAGATTCACGGATTTTTAAATCGCTCTACATTACATGTCACACAAACAATAACATGTCAAACTTAGCTTTCTATTTCTACATATTTATTTGTCTATGGTCAAAATGCCATAAACTTCGAAACATGGAGTATAGACATCTACACTCTATACTTCGAAAACCGAAAAAAAAATTACATGTATCTGACATGTAATTTTTTTTTGGTTTAGCAAAGTAACACAGCAGATATGCGTGTTTGCAAGTTCGATTCACTCAATTCATGAGGTACCCATCGTTCAAGTTTTTTTTTACTTTCCCGATTTGTTACAAGTGGATTAATACAGTTTTATCACTTACCCCGAAGCCTGCAGCTATCTCTGAAACGCTTTGTGATGGATCCGCTTCCACAATAGCCTTTAATTCTTCATTTTCCTCTAAATTAACACAGACCATTGTCTCCGGCAGTCCATGGGGTTGGTTCTGAAGGTCGAAATTTCCAGAACGAAAACATTAAAACCAAGAACGTACCGTGCTTTCTTTTGCGCCACCAGTGCCGTACACACCATTAATCCTTCGAGCTGTTTCTGCAGCACTGATGCCACGGTAGAACTCGTACTCGTAAATATACCGATATTTCATGTTTTCCATTGTGCGGTAATAAGCGACGCCAGAGAAAAAAATAATGAGAAAAAAAAACAAATGAATGACTGTTTTCAAAACTCAAATGTACCAGCTAAATGAATTTTGGAATTCTTAACCAAAGAGGAGATATTTCAGATGAAAGTGGTCAGTACGACAAAACGCTAATTTCATGTGTAAGGACGCAATACTTTTTATACGGGACAGGCGGGTTTAGCACGTAGCGATCGTTCTCCTTCTCTCTAACATCCATGCGTCAGATATCAGTGAAATTGTCAAAAGTCAAAAGCATAAATTACTGTATATATTCCGTAGACAGAAAATTAGAATATATACCATACACGTATAGGATTTAAACTTAAACCATTCTACCCAATGGACGAGTAATGCGCCAAATTATACACAGTAATCTATGCACCAAATGCTACGAACAAAAAAGTCTGTCACTTTTGGTGCGCGGGAGGATACACTACATAGACAGTACTGCACACCTACTCAATAAAATTTTGTGTCATTATGGGTTTTGGCACACACAAATTTAAATCTCCAACACTATTACATTTTACGCACACATGTAGGTTAAACACATCAACATAGAAAAAGTTGTGAGTGTAAGACGGACAAAATAATTTCAATGCTACTATATCGATATTTTGGTATTCTAAAGAGCTATACTTTGGCATGGTTAAACATGAATACCAGAAATAAAATGGCTCTAAGTACCAAAAACAAAAAGTGGAGGAACTTATGTTTTGAATAAGAAGCCACCATCCCAAAAAAATTTAGTTTTTAAATTGACATTTATATTATTACAATAAAATTCTTTTGTAAAACAAAAATAAAGTATCTCAACCTATTAATTAGTACAATAAATATAAAGTAATAAATTTATAAATAAAAATAAAAAATATCTATTTTAGGCTGATATTAGTGAGAACATCGTCTATTTTATAACGGTAACCAAAGAAAAAAGTTACAAATTTGTAAGAACTACTAGATTCGCTGACAGAGACATCTTTGATAAATAAATAAAACAAACAGGTCCTAGAAAAGATAGGAATTGAAGAAAGCGAACTTTTAAAGAGACAGTTATTGCTTGCGTGCATTATTAATGATGGAGTAGAACTAGAAGGACCTGGTTCCTAAGATTTATAGCTCTCTATAGACTCGACCTCCTGGAAAGGAAAATAATATCCTGTTGAGGAAATTATGCACATAATCCAGACGTATAAAATTCCATGAGTTGCCTCAAAAAGCAGTTTGAAACTCAAAAAACATTCTTAATAGTAATGTTGGTAAAGCATTACAGACTAATTTACGATGTTTACTAGGTAAACATTAAAATTGGGATGAATCAAAGTGCATCGCACAGATAGTACTTGTGTGTGTGGGTACCCAACCCCTTTCTCGATTGCAAAATTGTGCCCACCTCATTTTTAAAAAAGGGTCTTTTGGAAATCTGTAAAAGTAAAACGATTATGAGAATATATTAGTATAAAGTATAAATGCAAATTTGTTTCTGTACTATAGTTTTTTGGAATAAAGCTTATTCTAATAATTAATCCAGTGTATAAATATGCCTAATTGCATTTCTTAGACCATTCAACACAATGGACTCGCCTCGCGTGATTATTCCCCTCTGCGCAAGTATTGGATTTTAAAATCTTGTGCGTTTATAAAAACAGTTTACGAATTCGATTTTATCATTACAAGAATCGTTTCCGTCGTTGTAAGTGCTCTTTAAAAAAAATGCCCATTTGTGCGGTTAACGTGTGCAAAAAGAAGTCTAATACTTCAAATTTACAAAAAGATGCAGTTACATTCGATATGTAAGTATTTTTATTGTGATATATGCTTTCTTTCTATTATAAACATTTAAAATAATATCGAACCCGAACCGAACACCTGAGCTTATCACGTCTTTATCCTTAAATGGTCAGGGTCTTGAACGGGTCACCAAATTCAAATATCTAGGCACAATGGTTGACGAAACAGGAGATCACGGCCTCGAAATACGATGCAGAATAGAATAGGCACGCAAGGCCTTTTCGAGAATGAAAAAAGTTGTTTGTGATCGGAACCTAAGGGTTTCCTTCGAACACGCATAGCGCGGTGCTATGACTTTTCTGTACTTCTCTATGGTGTAGAAGCTTGGACGCTGACAGAAAAAAACTGGAAGCGTTCGAGATGTGGGTGTACAGACGTATGCTAAGAATTTCTTGGAGAGACCGCGTACGAAACACCACCGTGCTACAAAGAGTGGGGAAGGTCACAGAGATACTTACAACCATAAAGAGGAGGAAATCAGAATATTTTGGGCACGTGATGTGAAACACCAAAAAATATGAACTCCTTCAACTTATCATTCATGGGAAAGTGGCAGGCAGAAGGAGGTCTGGCCGCAGAAGGAAATCGTGGCTGAAGAACTTGCGCCAGTGGTTCGGGAAGAGCACAAGATCACTATTTAGAGCAGCGGTCTCAAAAGTAGAAATCGCGCTCATGATTGCCAACCTTCGCAAGGAGACGGCACCTTAAAAATAAGGAGTTACATTCCATATGTAAGTATTTTTACTGTGATATATGCTTTCTTTCTATATAAACATTTAAAATAATATCATGAATAATAAATCAAATCCAATCAAATAATTTATTTGTAAAACATAGGTAAAAAATTACAAACTTGGTTGAAAAGGTATGATAAGTAACACTATATTTCGCCTACAAAGGCATACAAATATTTGTTTATCACTATCACCTCGCAATATGAAAATTTATTTTTAACAATATGACAATTTCAATTATAATTCTCACGTTTAGAAATTAGATAATTCTTAACACCATAAAGATAAATAAATCGGACATTAATTATTGTAGGTACTAAAAACCATTAATTTTATCTTCAAAATATTCGTTGATAGAGTAGTATGCTTTATTTCTTAAAAACTCGAAAGCAATTTCTTAAACTTGTCTATGTTATCAGTTTCTTTGATGTTTTCTGGGAGTTTATTGAAAATTTTAGGAGACATGCCCAGGAAACTTTTTGAATACAGGGCTGTTTTATGAAGTTTTGTACGTCGTTTGTTCCTATGTCGTTTATTATTCATCATCATCATCATCATCATTACAGCCCTTCACAAGTCCACTGCTGAACATAGGCCTCCCCCAAGTAATGCCACAAAGCACGGTCCCGAGCCACCTGCATCCATCGACCTCCTGCATGTCTTACCAGGTCGTCACTCCATCTAGTGGGGGGTCGCCCTACACTACGCCTACCGGTACGAGGCTGCCACTCGAGAACCTTTCTTCCCCATCGGTTATCGGTTCTTCGAGCTATATGGCCGGCCCATTGCCACTTCAGTTTACTAATCCGTTGGGCTATGTCGGTCACTCTGGTTTTACTGCGGATATCCTCATTTCTGAGTCTATCACGCAGAGAAACTCCGAGCATAGCCCTCTCCATAGCTCGCTGAGCGACCTTAAGCGTCCTCATACGGCCAGCAGTGAAGGACCACGTCTCAGATCCGTAAGTCATCACTGGCAACACGCACTGGTTGTACAATCTAGTTTTTAGAGATTGAGGTATACCTGACGAAAAGATATGCCGTAATTTCCCGAACGCTGCCCAGCCGAGTTGAATCCGTCGATTGACCTCTCGGTCGAAGTTGGACTTACCTAGTCGGACCACTTGTCCCAGGTAAACGTATTCGTCAACAACTTCGAGCATAGTGCTCCCAACAACTACCGGCATAGGTGTGACATGGACATTGAACATGATCTTTGTTTTGTCCATGTTCATCTTAAGACCTATCCGTTGGGAGGCACTATTGAGGTCATTGAGCATAGTGCTTAAGTCCTCCAGCGATTCTGCCATAAGCACTATATCGTCGGCAAATCGAAGGTGAGTGATGTACTCGCCATTGATGTCAATACCGTATCCTTTCCAGTCCAGTAGCTTGAAAACGTCTTCCAATGCAGCGGTGAAGAGTTTCGGGGATATAACGTCACCCTGTCTTACACCTCTCTGCAGTTGGATAGGTTTCGAGCTCTGGTTCTGTACTCGGATAGCCATCGTAGCCCTACTGTACAAACACTTCAGCACTTCGATATACCGACAGTCAACTTGGCACCGCTGAAGGGACTGTAGCACCGCCCAAATTTCGACGGAATCAAAGGCTTTCTCATAGTCCACATACGCCAGGCAAAGTGGCAGATTGTACTCTTCAGTCTTCTGTACAATCTGCCGCAGGGTATGTATATTAGCGTTTTCAAATATGCTCAAATGTTTCCTTACAAAATAGCTACTTCGAATATACATAAAGATGGTAGGGTCAGAATGTTAAGATCAGTGAAATGCGGTTTGCAACTATCGGTAACCTGCAACTGACATACTGCTCGTAAACATTTCTTTTGCACTCTAAATACTTGGGGAGTTTCCCCAAAATATTATACCATATCTCAATATTGAAGAGACTTATGCATGGTAGGCGGTTATGACTGTTTCACGATTTGTAATTTTTATAAGGTTATGTAGTGCATAGTGGTATTAATTTTTTTATTATGTGTTCAATATGTTTACTCTATGTCATTTTTTCGTCCAGCCAAAGTCCCAGAAATTTTGTGTGTTCTTTTTCGTTTATGATTTTAGTTTTATAGTTAATATTAAATTTTGGTTGTTTTTTCCTTTGTTTGAATGACATAATATGCGTTTTATCTAAATTAATTTTAAGATTATTGTCATTCAGCCAGCTTATTATCCTGTATAAATTCTGAATTATGTCCGATTCAAATGAGACCTTGTCTCGTCCCGTGAATAAAACTGTGCTGTAACAGCAAATAAGGTTATAGGGTGCTGAGTCACTTGGGGCAAATCATTGATATATATATTAGGAATAGTAATGGACTGAGTACGCTTCCTTGCGGCACCGTAGGTTGTTTGCTTTTGTTGCGAAAGGTATGGTGTAAGCTTTAACACATTACCTCTGATTCCATATTTTTTCAGTTTAAGCATTAATATATTTAAATCAACGTAACCAAACGCCTTGGTCATGTCCATGAACAAGGCGGTTGTTGGTGAACGATTATCCATACCGGTGATCACTTTTTCCATAAACCCATACATGGCCATATTTATGTTTTTACATTTTCTAAAACCATATTGTTCGTTGGCTAAGATGTTATTATTTTCTATATAAGAATATAAGTTGTTATATATTAATTTTTCTATTATTTTGGAGAATATTGAAAGCAAAGCGACAGGCCTGTAGTTTTTAGGGTCATGTCTGTCCTCCTTTTATATAAAGGACTTATAACGGATATTTTTAAACCACTAGGAAAAGTACCATTTTCTACATATAAATTCACTACGTAACTTAGAACTGGGGAAATTTTAACGGCCACTAACTTAACTATATTTGTGTAAATAAGTATTACGCGATTTTTACGTCAAATTAATGTTTTTTTTAATCGTTTAGTATAAACCTTAAGCTTTCTCTTATTTTCCTTAGTAAGGTGTAGTCGAGAATGCCATAGCTTTCTCGTTTAAGTATACAACACAATTTAATACCATTAGTAACCCAAGTAAGTTTTCTATTTATAAGAATGCATTCATAAACACTATTAAAACTGAGACTTCTGATGGCATTTTTAAATTTATTTAAGATCTTTATGCTGTAATCCCGTTTTAACATGAACCAATGAGAGATATATTAGTAGTGCAGTTATATTAGTAGTATAGTTGTAGCACGAATGGGTCGGCTCGACCGGGGAAGGACCACGCTCTCACAGAATACCAGCGTGAAATAGTAGCTTAATGCTGCTGTATTTCGTATGGTGAGTGTAGAGAACCGGAGACCCTTTTTACTGGAAACGAAGCATTCCATCTCAGTCCTCACGGGTGGCAACGCATCTGCATTTTGATTTTTAATGTAGGATAGATGTAGATGTCTATGGGCCGCACCAACCACTTACCATCAGGTGGACTGTGTGCTCGTTTGTCACCCTATTCTAAAAAAAAATTGTTAACAGGACATTTTAAGACTTGAACTGTATGATTTGATATCCTCAGATCTATCACTTCACCTTTGCTGCCTCTTATATTATGAATTATATTATCAATACACTTGCCACTCTGTAAACGTGTAGGCTCGCAAATACTCGTCCGTAAGTTAAAATTTAGCAATTTATTTTCTTATTCTGTAGAAAGCCGTGAACTTTGTAAAATATCTATGTTAAAATCCCCATATACATATTATACATATTATAAGTTTTTTCTTATAAGTACTACAAAATTTGTAACACACCTTCAAAGTTATAGAAAAACGTAGTTACGGCGTCTATGCTTTCTTTCGGAGATCTATATAAACATACAATAATTATACCCTGTTCTATTAATTCCACACCACAACACTCCACAATGTTAGGGCAGGAATATTGATGTAATTCGACCATTTTGTATTTCAATTTGTTATTTATTAAAACACATGACCTTATTCTTCTGTTATTTCTGTTCGCGTATGTTGCTAGTTGAAAATTAGCTATGTTCAAATGTATATCATCACCATTTTTCATGTTATATTACCGCTTTTTTTAATTGATTATTACAATGTATTACATCAGTTTGGGTATGTTTATGTTGTGTATTAATTGGTAAGGATTTGTGAGAAATATCTTTATTATATAGTTCAAAGTTCAGTTTATAATCTAAATGTGATACTTCTTTTAACAATGTTTTACAAAGATTTAAGGTAAAATGTTTTATATATGGTAAATGATTACTGTAACACATATCAATAAATGTAACGTTCGTGTGTTTTTGTAAATATATCTGACTAAGTAGTTTAATTTATTTTCATTCAAACTCCTGTTATAGGGTATTTCCAACACTATAATCTTTGGTTTTGTTAATATTTGTAATCGAGAACTATACCGATAATATAATCGATTATATAATATTTCATAAAAATCGTAGTGATAATCTAAATGTGAGAAGCGGACTCCTCACGAGATTAGTTATATATTTATTTTTTAAAGTCAACCTTTAGCTATTACAAATTAGGTTTAAATTGCACACACAAGCCCAACGGCACTCCTTACGAGACTAGTTTATATTAGCAACATACAAACAATAAAAGTGTAACGAGACTACTTAACCCTGCAGTAGTCGCGCCTTATAAAGTAACGTAAATGGTCGCGTGGATTACGTATGTAGTCCAATTTAAAATAAGAAAAAAGGCTTAAAATATCAACTAAAATGTATTTTTATTTTATTATAAATATGAAACAGGGTAACATTTCATCAACGGTTAATCATATTTAATAAACGAAAATCATTTATACGGGCTTTTTTATTAAAATTATAATATTTAAAAAATCACATTAATTTCAAAGTTAGATCACAAATCAGTTAACGTATTTTTTCTAATTTGGTTCCAGAAGTATCTAAATTTGAAATTATTTTACAGTAGTTTACTATTTTAATCCACACGACCACTGTAGGATTAAGTGTTTAATTGAAAATGGTGTCATATGGATGTGTGATGTGACTGTGATGTGCGGATTAAAATTTATCATCAAACACTCAACTAAAGAAGATTACCTATTATTATATTAAAAGTATTAATGAACAATTTTTGTCGTTAGATTAAATAAATTGAACAAGAAAATTTAACTGTAGATATTTCTATACTAAAACTTCCTTCAATTAATATATTTTAAATATATTTACTTATTTTACTTGTTATCTAAATGATACCCGCGACTTCGTTCACGTGGATTATGGAAAATTAAAAATTTCCTGTTTACTTTTTAATTTTCCGGGACAATATGAGTTCAACGACCAGTACTCGCTTTGTATAATCCGGAATCAGAAACACAACTCCACACTAAATTGGGCGTTGCAGGTATAGTTTTACAAAAAATAACATTATTGTAAGCAAAATATTAAATTAATATAATTGTTATTTTCTTATGCCCCTATTACACTACCCTGAATCAGGGCCCTGAATGAGGGGTGGGCGTGGCCCCTAATTAGGGACGTCACTTATTACAATACCCTCTCCTAACCCTTACTTAGTCATAGGGATGGACAAGTGATAAAAGTTGGCTGCCGAGCTCCAACGCGTCAAGCAAGTTTTGCATGAAAACAAGCTTCGGATCCCGCGCCTACGTCACAGTGAATGAGTGATCCAGGCCACTGTCGAGCGTGTACCTGCTGTACTGCCATATGTTAGAGAAGTCACTGACAAGATTGACATCTTGAAGCGCGCTTCCATTAAAACATACTTCAAGCCGCCGAAGAAGATAGGTCAGTTTTTACCATCAGTCAAGTGTAACGTCACTCTGCAAGATGCAGGAGTGTACAAGCTTGACTGTGAATGTGGTCACTCCTACATATGACAAGCTAAAAGATCAATTAAAACCCGCGTTAAAGAACATATAGCTGATGTGAATAATCGACGCTCCGGGAAGTCTGCAGTCTGTGAAACGGAAACAGAAACAGAAACTATTTTATTCAATGTAGATTATAACAATACTTATTGAAAGTCACTTTTTTCATTTACCACTGGTTCGCAAAAAACCTCTGTCCTGGGAAGAACCAGCAAGAAACCCAGCGGGACTATTTTTTTTTCCAATAATAGCTTACAATCATGTTTTTTTTGTTTTAAAACACTTTAACTCCACACTAGGATTTTCTTTTGAATCATGGAGGCAGTTTACATACATAAATTTCACAAGGACAAACATCCAGACCCGAAACAATTACTTGTAGGCCATACAAATACTTGTTCCGTGCGGGATTCGAACCCGCGGCCCTTGGCCCTTAGCGCTGTAACTCATTGCTAAGCCACTGCGCCACGGGGCCGTCGAACAATTTAAAATTAACAACACAAGACAAATTAGAAATAGCTTGCTAGCGATCACCCTTCCCAGGGCTTATAATCATCCATAAATTCCTTAATATTATAATAACCCTTTTTATACAAACTTAGTTTAATAACTTTTTTGAACTTTGAGTATGACAAATTTTGTATATTTTCTGGGATTTTGTTGTAAAAGCGTATAAAGCGCCGCCGTAAGTATTTACAGAATGAAAATCACTTATTTTCGCAAAACTACTTTTATTTTTGTGTACGTACATTACATTTTCATAAATGTATTTAGAGGTCAAAGTTAATATATTGATTTCCTTAAATTTTTGTCTCAGTGACTCTTTTGGTTTTAAATTATATATTGCTCTAATGGCCCTCTTCTGTAAAATAAATATAATTTCAGTGTCAGTCGCGTGTCCCCATAGCAAAATACCATACGACATAATGCTATGGAAATAACTAAAGTAAACTATTCTAGTTGTTTCAACACTGGTAAGAGTTCTAATCTTTTTTACAGCATATGCTGAAGAACTAAGTCTGCTAGCTAGTTTTGATATATGGGGAGCCAATAAAGCTTTGCGTCTAGTGTGATTCCAAGAAAAATAGTGGTATGAAGGAGTTACGAATTTCATACATTTAGTTTTAGTTCCATTTAAATGCAAATTATTAACATAAAACCAATGACTAACTTAGCTATAGCATTATTTGAATTGTGAACACGTAAAGGATCGCCCCCGCTCTCACTACATCAGATTTGATAGACCACAAATCCTCGCTAAAGAACACCGATTCCTGCCAAGGATGATTCGCGAGGCCATTGAAATCAAAAGACATCCTCATTTCAATAGAGAATATGGCTGGGTGCTACCTGCTTGGGATCCTATAATTAACAAAATTAAAACCCAACCCAAGCATACAACTGCAAGACTTCAAGATACTATAAGTTCGTACTGCATAGATTGGAACAAAAATTAATGATTTTAATCTATGAAAACAGCGGTTAACTAACATCTAGACGTTGAACATCTCAGTCTCCTCCGTGACCATGGGTGCTGTAAAGTGCTAGAAACGTCGGGTATTTAAAAAGTTAAATATACGCGATAAAATCCGCAAAAACTAATATTATTTAAATGTGTAGTGTTCGCGTAAACATAAGAAATCATTATGTGAAAAAAGTATATATAATTATTGAATCGGTATTTTTGAACAGTGTCCATATAATTGCGTGATAAATATCGATATATCATGTTTTGCATGATGTAGTAGGATAAGGGTCAAAATTTTATTACTGGACGTTTTGAAGACGAAAAGAACACGACAATGAGGATCCGTAATGTTTTTAGTTGAGAATGTGTGCAGTGCAAAAATTTTTGTTCTACGACAAAAATTGATGAAGTTATGACCAAATTACTGGCAAAGTTCACTGTCCGCCGGGCTTGGTAGCTGTGACGTCACTGTGATGGTCGTCGCCAGTTAGCCGTTAGCGACGATAAGGCGCTTAGTGTTTTATTTAGTAAATTGATACTTTGAAACAAATTAAGTGTCCGATTTGTGTCTAATTCACCTTTCTAACTATGTATAAAATATTGTATAGTGCCCAAATGTACAAACACTTCCATTAAAACGCCAGAAAAACTATTTTTGCTGCTATAAGAGTTAACGTTGAAATAAGCATAGGGAAGTTTTTTTTATTATGTGCGAGCAGCTATGCAGGTCGGGAAAAAGACCAGCATCATTGCGCCCTAGAAGATCCATTGTGATCGCTGCTATGGCTATAGTTCACGGCTAAGCCATGTGTCTTCAATGAATGGAAGGAGTTGCTTAGCTGTGAGCAATTTCACTTCTTCTGGGTGGAGTAAATAATTTCCCAGATGAGTGTTACGTTTGCGCATTAAGGGTCCGCAATCAGTTAGGATGTGCAGAGGCGTTTCTTCCGTTATGGAACAGAACCGACACATCCTTGAGTTGCTTAGTCCCAAGATGGACATGTGCTTTTTAAGACAACAGTGTCCAGATAGTGCTCTTGCCAGAATGCGCAATTTATTTTTACTTAATTCCAGGGCTTCTGAAGCCCCCCCCCCGAACGGGTTCCCGCCTTGTCGTGGCGGGGGGGGGGGGGGTTAGTAGCCGTGGCTTGATCTCCCACGGTGAACAAAGAGGAACCCACGTGGCTGGCCCGAGGTGAAGGGCCGGCCTGAGGTGGCCACTCCGAGTGGGCTTGGGGAGCCCACTTCGGATGAGTGCTGGTGGACTGCAGCGAGTGGGGACTCGCGCACCCTCTACCGCTGCAGCCGAGGTGGAGTCGCGGAGGAAGAGGAGTGTTGGTATGGCGATGCGCCACTCGCCCTATCCTTCGCGACTCAAACGGGGCCGCACCGGTGATGCGGTGGTGGTGGGGCTGCGGGGGGAGAGGATTGTCGGTATTGCGAGGCGCCGCTCTCCCTACCCTCCGCAGCCGAATCTTGGTTGGCGGCGGAGCCATAGACCATATCCGCCGCTGGGGTCGGGAAGGCTAGTACTTCTAAGTGCTCGTTTTTCCTGGCCCCATGGCCTTTGTGCATCGGACGCGGGGGCGTCTGTTGCACAGACGTAATTGGAGGCCGTGGAGGAAGGCGCGCCATGTGTTCTGGTGCGCCTTACCTGGGAAGGAGAACGGGGAGGAATTTTCCTCTCCCGAGGAGGTGCTGCCATGGGGCGGCAGGCGTTAGTAGGGCCGCGGAAGTGTGCGAAAGCGTTCCCGTAGCCCTGCCAATATGCGACAAAGGTGGAACACCATGGGGTTTTAGTCGGTGCGAGTCCGACATAACCCATCCTTGCCCCCGCGAGGCGGGTATGCGTAGGCATTTCCCCATGTAAAAAAAAAGGGCTTCTGAAGCGAATATACGATCAAAAGCCCGGATTAGGGTTTTAGAATGTTTTAAGCCTGGTGTGTCAGGCCAGATCTTAAGTGATTTATTGTGATAAAGAGTTTCAAGTGTCGATCGGGCTAGGCTTCTTGAGATTCCACAAAATGGCTCAGGTCCAAATTGTGTGCACTTTGAGCCCTCCTGTGCAAGTTTGTCCGCGAATTCGTTGTCTACAATACCCACGTGACCCGGGCCCCATCTTAAAACGACCCTGTTGTTACATCCCAAGGCGTTTAAACGGTTCACGCAGTCTCCAACTAGCTTCGAGTTCACTAAGTTTGACCTCAGCACTAGCGGTGCTGCTTGACTGTCAGAGTTTATGTAAATTATATGGTTGACGTAGTGTTTTTGCTGATTGATTTCCGTACACCGAAGTATGGCGAAAATTTCTGCCTGGTAGATTAGAGGTGTATCTACCAAAATTCATAATAAGTTTGAATTTGGGGCGTTCCCCGTAAACTCCAAAGCCTACGTCGAGGCCCATTTTAGACCCATCTGTATACCATATGAGGATACTGACCTCACAGATCACCTGGCCATTCAGCCAGTATTCTCTGGAGTGTAATTCCATTATATACTTTTTATCAAAAGTGTGTAGTGGACGCATGATATTTGAGATCATGCATAAGACGGGGATTCTTTAATTGAGTCGAGCATGGATCTTAATCTGTAGGAGAGCAAGCTCAGACCGCCCTGGGCGTTAATCTTAAACAAACTAGCCCTCGCCCCCTTGTCTAGATAAAGGTCAAGGGGCGTTAGGCGTAGAAGTGCACTAAGAGCCGCTCCAGGCGATGATCGCATAGCTCCAGTTGCCATTAAGTAGGAAGACCTTTGTAGACTATTTAGTCTGTCCGCAGTCGTGTTTTGGTTGGCCTTGTTACACCAGACAGTAGAGGCGTAGGTGAGAATCGACCTCACTGTGCTGCTGTACAGCCATAGGAACATACTGGGACGCAAGCTCCAGTTGTTCCCAACCAAACGACTGCACGTACCTAAAGCAATTTTTGCCTTATGGCATACGTTGCTAAGGTGAGAATTCCACGTTAGTTATTGGTCGATTGTTACGTCCAAGTACTTAACTTCCGTGGAAAATGGTACTTCTTTACCATTAAGTTTTGGTTGGACTGGTTGCGCGCCTAAGATTGACGTCATGTACCCGGCACTAGCGCCATCTATGTAACGGAGCGAGGAGAGCTTTCCAGAAATTGACATCACTAATCTTTCAACCGACAGCGCCATCTAGTATCGAAACGAAGAACTAAGCTTCTAGAAGCCTACACTCGAATTTCGGCGCCTTGTCGATTGGTGCGCGTATTTACTTGAATATTCTGGATGTTTCGGTGCTAATGTGTATTTATAGGCGCTGCAAGATGCGATCGGGGAAGTATTGAATTTGGCGAGACAAGCGAAGCTTCGGAGCGGAATAAAGTGATCCGTGTGATTAATTATTAGTTTTTTAAGTTTAATTAGTGTAAAGTGAATTAAAGAGTTAATTTTGGTAGTTCTATCGGCAATTTTTATTGTCACGAACCTCAAGCTCGTAACAATTGGTGTCAGAAGTGGGATTAAATCATGCCGATTTTGACTAAGGAGGAAACGGAGGGTGTCCGTACCCGAAGTCAACGCCAGCAGGAGACGGACCAAAGAAGATTTGGTAGTGCAACGCCGCAGACGTCGAAAGGCCAGCCGCCGGCTGCAGGCCCGTCAGTAGCTCCTACATCTGCAGCACCTGACTGAGGTGCTCTGATGGTGATGCTGCAGGAGCAGGCTCGCCGACAGGAGGAACAGGTCCGTCAGTTGAAAGAGCAGCTGCAGAGCGGAAAAGAGGAACAGGCCCGTCGGTGGGAAGAGCAGATGCTCCTTATGAAGGACCTTCATGCTACCTTTGGAAAAGAGATAAGGGAGGTGAAGGATAGGGTTGCTCAACATGACAACCGCCTATTGGAAGCTGAGACCCAAATCAAGGAAGCTAAAACCCAAATCAACCAAGTGAACAATCGGGCTGATAAACTTCCGTTGCGGTGATGCGACGTGAGGTGGGTTCTTCTGGGGCGCCCCAGAGATGCGATCCAGGCCAGTGGTACAAAGGAAGAGAGCAGTGCGCGACGATATCTCACACTATGAGGCGGATTACTTTTGATTACTTTTGGGACGCGAATTTCCTAGGTGATGCGGTTCAGACTAGCGGCGCGTGGCATCAGCGCGCTCGACTTTTTTTTGCGCCCGAAGCAAATATGGGAAACCCTCCGGAAAGCGGGGGAGGGAGGTGGGGAATGCTCATAGCATACCACGCAGCCGGCTGCGTTGTTATGTGGAGACTTTTACCCACTAAACCCCACCTTTAAGGATTGGCTTACCGATCTGACGAGAGATCTCTAAGCCGTATACGAACGCGACCCTCCTTGGCAGAAAGGAGGGCGCAAGCGGCGAAAAGCCGCTTAGAAGTGTGCCTAACTAAGGCAGATTAAGGGATGTTTTATGTAGGCTCGGCCTGAGCCGCCAGGAGGCAGTTCAGGTCAGCCGAAAGCTTGTTGGGGGGGTCCGAGAGAGAGTTTTTCGGTCTGCGCACACTATAGCGAGTGTGGAGAGGGGCTGCATAGGCAGCTGTTTCTCGAATGAGATGATTTGGGTGGGACTCTGAGGCTTTGAAAAATCTCTCAGAGAGTGATTTAAGGAACTGCTGGATTGTTGGGAGCTCTAAGTCTCGGTGTAGGTCGGCATTACGGACATAATAGGGCGAGTTAGTGGCCCTACGACGGAATAGATTTTGAACTACTTGAAGTTCATTTATAACTTTGGGTTTAGCATGTGCGAAAATGGGGGCCGCGTA
This sequence comes from Parnassius apollo, assembly GCA_907164705.1. Lineage (NCBI taxonomy): Eukaryota > Metazoa > Arthropoda > Insecta > Lepidoptera > Papilionidae > Parnassius > Parnassius apollo. The sequence continues at coordinate 271,352 of CAJQZP010000458.1, forward strand.
GGTCATAACAGGTCGTATACAGACCTTATATAGGGTTCGCTTGTTGCGGAGGGACATTTTACTGTGTCTGCCCAACATGCTGTTGAGCCTACTCATGTAAAATCGCGCGGTGCAAGTTACCTTCTTGATATGGGGCTTGAAAGTGAGCCTAGCATCAAGGGTGACGCCTAAATATTTGGCTTTTGTTTGCCATGGGACAGGGGTTCCTAACATCCTGATTGGCGGAGTGGCGGTGAGACGGCGTCGTTTATCTTCGAAGCAAACGGCGGAGCTCTTCTCCGGGTTTACGTCGACACGCCATTTTTGGAATCAAGCTCCTAAGTCGTTAACTGACTTTTGGATCTTGTTCCGAATCTGTGGCAGTGAGTTACCTTTAGAGTAAAGGGCTGTGTCATCTGCGAAGAGAGCTAGTTAGGAGGGGGGCAAGCACAGAGCCTTGAGGGACACCGGCTTTGATTTGACGAGTAGAGGATAGCGTGCCTTCGTGTCTAAAACGAAAGGTACGATCCTTCAAATAGTAGGGTACAAGGCGGACGAGGCGGTCAGGGAGGCCTAAGTCGTACAATTTGTAGATAAGGCCCTCATGCCAGACTCTGTCGAATGCCTTGGCAATGTCGAAAAAGACCGCGATGTTCTTTTGACGACGACGATAAAAACCGCTGAGGATATATTCTACTATGCGGTGAACTTGCTGGGGGCACTAATGTTTGGCTCGAAACCCGAATTGTTGAGGGATTACAAGAGGGTCGCCGTCTGTGGGAAACAAATGGCGCCTCATGCGCACGAGAATAACTCTTTCGAAAAGTTTGCCCATGGCCTTGAGGAGGCTGATGGGACGGTGATTGGAGGGGAGGTGGTGAGGTTTGCCTGGCTTGTGAATGCCAATGACAGTTGCCTCTTTCCAAAAGGTGGGAAAGTAGCTGAATTCGAAGCAGGCGTTGAAGATTATGGCCAATAAGGCGATCATCTGCTCCAGAAAGTGTTTGAGGGCTTGGTTGGAGATGCTATCCACGCCCGGTGCTTTTTTGGGCTTAAGTCCTTTGATGTTAGATGGAATCTCATCTTTGGACACAGTGATAGGGTCAGAGGCCGTGGGGGGCGAGTTCCGGCGACAGACCTCGTCCTCCACTAGTTGGATATGTAGGGGGTCAGTGGGTTGTGAGCTGGGAGAGCATTGAGCGGCGACGCTGTCGGCGAAGCCCTCAGCCTTTTCTTCGTCCTCGAAGGCAATAGAGCCGTCGGGACGAGATAGAGTAGGAGATACGTGATAGCGTCTATCCGGAGAGCTCTCGCCATCTGGTAATACGCTGTGTGAGAGGGGGAGATTTTCTGGTTTTGAGCAGGTTGCTAATATCTAGGGGAAGAGATCTAGAGAGATCTAGTTTTCGCAACCGGGACAACCTTTTTATTCTCTTTAAGAGAGGATGTTATAAGAGAGGTGAGATTTTCGACCGCGGTGTCTATTTTCCCCGGACTGTCGAGGACGTCGGAAGAGAGGGTTATGGGAGCATCCGGAGAGTCCATAGCCGAGGCTAGAGACTTCTTGAAGTCCTTCCAGTTGGTGTAGGTTTTGGAAGTGGGAGTTGGAGGTGGCTGATGGCCAAGGAGGAGGGATACAGGACGGTGGTCGGATCCCAGATCATCGAGAGACTCGATTGCTCTAAGGTTGAGGGATACTCCTTTAACTAGAGCAAAGTCTAGCACGTCAGGAGCGTAGTTAACGTTGTCGGGATAGTGGGTGACAGCGAGGGGGCTGTAGACAGTCAGGTCGAGAGACTGAGAGATATTGAGCAGCACCCTGCCACTACTAGTAGTAGTGCGGCAGGTCCATTCAGTATGCTTGGAGTTAAAATCTCCAAACATAATGACTGAGTCGCCTAGTGCAACGATGGCCTCGAAATCACTCTTAACGGGGAGGGTTCCGCTAGGGATATAGCAAGAGGATATAATGATGGAATGGTGTCCAGTCATGGCTAATCTAGTGATAGTGGCTTCCATACTGGTAAGCGTCGGAGTGGGGATGTGGGAGCAATGAAGGGACTTTTTGTAATAAATGGCAGTACCGCCGCCTTTGCGGTCGGGTCTGTCATTACGAAGAAGTGAATAACTTTTGATAGAGAGGCCTTTAGAGACCTTAGGGCTGAGGTGGGTCTCCTGAAGGAGGAGGAGGTCAGCTTCGCGATCTCGAAGAAAGAGCCTAAGCTCTGGGAAGTTATTTCGCAAACCGCGGATATTGAACGAAACAAGCGACAAACCCTTTTGTTTGATACGACCGTGCGATATTACGGGAGTAGAGGGCTCCAGCATAGTGTTTTTCCAACGACCTTAGTAGATCGATGTGCTCAGCAAGAGCAAGGAGACGGTCCTGAGGGGGACTGAGCAGCGCGCAGTTTACGCGCAAGGATGGAGATTTCCCCTATATTGATCTTACTCATAGTGTTAGACACTAGGCTTAGATCATCTGCTATAGGGTCTGCCTGTTTTTGTGAGGCGGCAGAGGGCCGTGGGATGTTTGTTGCCTTTGGGAACCAAGGGTTTATTGGGAACGGCGCAGGCTGGGAGAGGGGCCGAGGAGGGCCCTGAGGTGGCCGATAGGAGCCCTGAGGGGGCCGATAGATGCCCTGTGTGGGCTGAGATGAGCCCTGAGGGGGCTGTGGTAGGGGCAGGCCCTGGCGGGGCATGCGGCTTCCAAGAACCGGGAAAGTTCGGTCATTGACCTGAGGTGGAACTTTGTAGCTCATAAGTGGGCGAGGAGTGCGAGGGCGGCCTCTAAAATTGGCCGGGTGGTCTGTTTGTCCGCATAGGACACATGCGGGTGGGGATTTGGCATTTTTGGGCCAAGGGCACTCTTTCGAGTGATGGGGTTCTAGGCACTTAACGCACCTGGGTGGGGCTAAGCAGTTGGCTGCCACGTGCCCATAAAGTTGGCAGCGGTGGCACTGCGCTGGGTAACCGCGCCGGTGTGGGGCTTCGACCCTTACACGCGACAGACCGCACACAGTGCGTACCTCGCGGAAGATGGCCTTCGCCTCCGGCAAGTTTGAGAGTACGAGTAGGGTGAGGTTAAACCTCTCGCCCCTGCTGCTGTGCATCTTGTGCACAGCCTCGACAGGGAAGCCCTGGGACTTTAAATCATCTAAGATGTCCTCGTTTGCGAGTTCGTGAGGAACTCCGCGGAGGACTGCTTTTATTTTTCTTTCTTCGGCGAGAGCGTACGTATGATAGAACACGCGCTCGGCTGTGAAGTGACGAGTGATGTTCCGCAAGTCTTCTATAGACGCCGGCACGATTTTGATGGCCTCGCCTACATTGGTGGCTTGGTCGTATTTGAAACCCTTTTCGTAGAGGGTTTTTGACAGTTTGGTGAATTTCGCCTTGTCTATGAGAAAGTCAGGGGGCGGGACTTGGCTTTTAGCCAATTTGGGAGCACAGCGGATTGCTGGCTTGGCGGTAGTGTCTTGCGACTGAGAGAGGACAGCGTTTGGGGCTGCGGAGGTAGGGGCAACGAAGGGGGCTGCGGAGGTTGAGGCAGCGGCGGGTGCCGCCGGGGTGGGGGGAGTGCGGGAAGTTGCGGCGCGCTTCGGGCCGCGCTTGGATCACTAGCGTGAATTGGGCTGTATCTGTGACCGTTCCTTCGGAGTTGGATGACTCCGAGGAGCCGGTGGAGCTGTGGGCGGTCCTCTTCCGGGGGAGCAGGTAACGGACGTGGTGTCCGAGTGGTCCATATCGGATGCGGGGGACGCGGGCGAGTCGGTCTGCGGGGCAGCCGCTTTGGTCGCGAGGAAAGCCGCGACGGCGAGTGGGAATGGACACATGCCTTAGGGGCAATGGGATAAAAGGCGTTGACGAGAGCGGTCTCGTTGATTTGGATGGGTAGGCCTGAAGCTTGGATGAATTGGGTGACCATGGCCATAAGTTGGCTCGCGAAATTGCTCATGTCTATGGCAGACATGATTTGGACAAGGGGGTGACGATTTTAGTCTAAGAATCTAAGGTCCCTGTTTTGAGAAGAACAAGGGTGCATCCCATCATCTCCTCCCCTCATCATCTCCACCTTGGGTGGAGATGATGAGGGGAGGAGATGATGGGATGGGGATGACTGACGCTCTATTCCCAGAAGCTGGGGTACCTATTGTCTGACAAGAACAAGGGCTCGCTCTGAGAAGAGCAAGAGACGATCTTCCAAGAAGAGTAACAAACAACAAAAGTAACTGTATAATAATATTAAAACAATAACAGAAAAAAAGTTAAAAATAAAACAAAACAATAAAAGCAAAGCGCGCTCGAACCTCCCCGCCGAAGCAAGGTGCCCCCTTGAACCCCAAGAACGATGCGAAAACAAAGGAACTCACTGACAGCGTCTGCTCGGCCGGTGTGCGCCGGGGAGAGCGGGGCGCGCGGGCGGGAGGTTGCACTACTGGACGAGGACGGAGCGCGGACTGTATGCACTACCGCTCGGGAGCGTTGCGCAAACGGAACTCCGCGCTCGAGGGCAGCGCGCGAGCCTTTATTGCCTCAGTTTTCCCACCAAGGCACCTCGGTCGAAAGAAAAAAGAATCGCGTCACCTTCTAAACTCCCCCCTTTCCCCTTAGAGTGTATACGGAAGGGACATGAGGTCAAAGGAAGGACAAACACTTGGCAAATATACTCTCAAACAAAATTAAAATACACAAATTGTACAACACTAGGAGCACTATGGATCCCTCGAGATTCGAGAAAGAAAGACACTTACTGATTCACTACACTGTTTAATAATAAACCTTACTGAATAGTATACAGCGTGTACGATCACTTTTCTTATAATTAAATTAACAAATTATTTCTTATTGACTTAGCAACTTTACAATACCGAAACCATAGTGCGTCTTAAAATAATAGTGGCGCCATCTATTATCCACCAGACAAACAAGACAAACCCTTAATATTAGACATGCCGCCCACCAAGGACAACATGTCAAATTGTCCTTTAATACACCGCCCACCATGGATACTATTTTTACAGACTATACAATTACAGAAAATTTAAAATTGAGGACAAAAGAACATTAAATAGATTTATAAGCAAAACATTTACACATAAAAATATTATTTTTTTTTATTTAGTAGTTGGTAGAACGCATAACTTGATAATTGGTCGCTTCAGCAAAGAATTGTTTATACGTAAAGTGACAACTCTAGTGATATTATCCTTGCCTGGATGTTTCGCTACGATGACACCGAGAAGCCATTTACAAGGAGGCAAGCCATCTTCTTTAACAAGAACCACATCGTCTATTTTGGGCTCTGGCGTTTGGTCTTTCCATCGGTATCGCTGTTGTAATTGATTGATATAATCGTTCGACCATCGACGCCAAAAATTTTGTAGCATGCGTTGTGTAAGCTGCCATCGCCTTAATAAAGAAATGCTCGAAGACTCATAATTATAATCGGGAGCAGTAACCAACGGTTCTCCTACTATAAAATGTCCAGGGGTCAGAAATTCATCAGCTAAATTTCCTCTCCTAGACAGTGGTCTAGAATTCAGGCACGCCTCCACTTGTGTAAGCACAGTAGCCAGTTCCTCATATGTTAACGTGTGATCCCCAATTATTCTTTTTAAATGAAATTTCATTGACTTAATTGCAGCCTCCCACAAGCCTCCAAAGTGCGGAGTACGAGGGGGGATAAAATGCCAAGCTGTACCGACAGTGGCTAAACTCTCTGTTATTTCCTCTCTTAAATATGATTGTTCCGTTTTAAATAAATCCTTTAGTTCACGTGAAGCTCTCACGAAATTGGTACCATTGTCGCTCCACAAATCCGTACAATGACCTCGCCTGGCAATGAAACGACGAAAGGCGGCCAGGAATCCCTTTGAGGTTAAATCACTTACGGCCTCGATGTGCACAGCCTTGGTCGCCATGCAGACGAATAAGCAAATATATCCTTATAGGATCGGAAACCACGACCCTTGGTGGTTTTGATGTTGATAGGTCCCGCATAATCAACTCCACATTTCCTAAATGGTCTTTCTGGTGTGACTCTAAAAGAAGGAAGTTGTCCCATCAGTGGATATTGTGAAGCTGTTTGACACCTAATACCCAATATTTAGAATTTAAGTAACTAAACATTAATTGTGTTCCACCATATAGTGTTTTTATGAGCCTCATCTATTAATAATCCTGTCAAAAAACCAATTTTTGGAATCAGCATTGGATGTTTTCTGTCTTCAGTGAAGTTGGAGTTGTTAAGTCTCCCACCAACTCTTATTCCCTTGGCGTCCAGAAAAGGATTTAGGGTAAGTACTTTACTATTTCTTTTTATTTTTTCTTTTCTTTGTAGTGCTTTAATGTCTTCGGTAAAGTTTGCTCTTTGACTTTCCTTTATACATGTTTTTCTAGCATGATTAATTTCATCCTTTGTTAAAATTTTACTAATGTGCCTTTCTTCCTTTGGTTTCAGCATGTTCAAAAATCGTCTGCAGTAAGCGATCACCCGAAGCAACTTATTGAGTGAAGAATATCGATTCCAGAAATCTTCTTCGACTGTAACCATTAAAACCATGATTTCCTCTAAGTTTGTTTCAAAAATTTTTTAATTTATTTTGTATTATTAATTTTTCTTTTAAGATTTCAGGACCATGGGGGGATAAGTCGCTCGCGTCCGTAGGCTTTGACCACCTGTTCCTAGGCCCACCCTACACGTGTCCCCCGGGTGGTGCTAAATGAGCGACAAGCCGATACCACAGACTCGGCTCCACGCCGTGGTGGCGGCGTTAAATATACCACCCCATTTCGCACCATGAGGAATCGAATTAAAGAAATGGCCCCTAGTTACCGGCGCCCCTTTAATGGCAGGGGTGCGAAGAATCTCCGGGAGGAAAACCGGCGACGAGGTTCGCCACCCGTCACGTTCTGTCTCCCGGAGAGGCGAAAAGTGGATTGCAGAGGCCCGTCTGGCTACGTTGAATGTATGTGGGGCAATGAATGATAAAATGGATGAAGTATGCGATATGATGTATGATAGAGGAATAGATGTGTTATGCGTAAATGAGACGAAAAGGAAGGGGAAGGATGTCACTACACATGGCATGTACACCGCATACTGGTCTGGTGTAGACGAGATCGAGCGGGCATGCCAGGGAGTAGGTATCATCCTTTCAGAAAGAATGGGCCAATGTGTGAAAGAGTATGAATGTGTAAGCCCAAGACTGCTATGGATACGAATGAAAGAGGGCTTAAAGAAGTTGTTTGTGTTAGGGGTCTACGCCCCAGACATGTTTAAGCCCACTTATATCCGAGAGCAGTTTTGGGGAATGGTAAGGATGGTGTTAATGAAGTGTAAGGGAAATGAAAATATTATTATGCTAGGAGATTTTAATGGAAGGGTTGGGGTCAGGAGGCTTGGTTATGAAAGAATATTGGGAACGTTTGGTGATGAAAGTATAAATGAGAATGGTGAAAGTCTCCTCACCGTATGTATGGAAAAGAATCGTTTTGTGACGAACACTTGCTTTCGCCACAAGAGGATTCACATGTATACTTGGGAAAGAGGTGACGATAGAAGCATGATAGATTTCATAATTGTGGATGAAAGATTGAGGGGCGCAGTGGTAGATACGAGAGTTTACCGGGGGTTCTAACGTAGGAACGGATCATTATTTAGTTTTATGCCGAATTAATGGTCTATTCAGGCGTTGGCGCCATCGATCGTCTGTGTCTACCACTGCGTTACAGCGTATTAGAACAGAAAGGTTACAAGATGAAAGTGATAAAAACAAGTTCAAATGTAGACTGAAAGAAAATATAAGTGGTTTGGATGAATTATGTATGAAGGAGTTAGACTTGGAGAATATATGGCAAAATGTAAAGAAAGGTTTAGTGGATGCAGATACCGAAGTATGTGGTGTTAGTAAGAGAAAGAATGAAAGGAAAAATAATACGTTATGGTGGGATGATGCGATACGTATGGAAGTTGAAGCAAAGAAGAGAGCATGGCTAGATTTACTAGCAACAAAGGCTGCTAAATCTAGTGGTACGAATGGTGATATTGAAAGAAAAAAGGCAGTCTTTAGACATCTTAATAAGAGAGTAAAGGAAGTAGTTGAAAGAAAAAAGCAAGAAAGAACGGATAAGAATGATAGAAGAATATCGGATAACTTCCAGGCAAATATTAAAATGTTCTGGAAACTTGTAAGAACTGCCAGGGGACATTCAAAACAGCCTATGATGAATGCTATAAGAGACGAGAATGGCTATATTCTGAATGATGAAGTTCTGAGTTTAAAGAGATGGAAGGAATATTTTGAAAGCTTGTTTATGAGTGAGGAGACAACGTGTGTACTAAGTGAAGTAGAAACACCGAAAGAAGAGGAAAGAGGTAGCGAGATAAGTATAGATGAAATAATGAAAGCAATGAAAAGCATGAAAGCAGGTAAGGCTGCCGGATATAATAGAGTTTCACTCGAAATGCTAAGGGCTGGAGAGGAAGTGGTGGCAGGCCTTGCTGCACACCTTGTTTAATTTATGCTGGGAACTGAAGCGGGTACCGGTAGACTGGTGCAAAGCCGTGATAGTCCCAGTATATAAAGGAAGAGGGTCGCCGCAGGACTGTAAAAACTACCGAGGAATCAGTCTTCTTAGCATTGTGGGAAAACTGTATGCTAAGGTACTGATTGAAAAAGGGTCATGAAAGAAACTGATGGAAAAATTTGGGATGTGCAAGCGGGATTTAGAAAGGGAATGGGATGTACAGATCAAGTCTTTTCCATGCGCATGATCGCGGAGAAGTTTCTGGCCAAAAACCAAAAGGTTTTTTGTGCGTTCATGGACTTGGAAAAGGCCTATGACAGAGTGGATAGGGATTTGCTATGGCAAACACTGAACTCATTTGGGTTGAGCGCTGGCTTGATACAGGCATTGGAGTCTCTTTATAGGGACTCTAGTGCCTGTGTTAGGATCAACGGGGTCTACTCGGACTGGTTTGACATCCATAAAGGTGTCAGACAGGGCTGTGTGGCTTCCCCGTGGCCGTTCAACCTATTTATGGGCAGTTGTTTGCAAAATTTGAAAGTTGAAGAATGCGGATTAAGAAAGGGTGAGTTAACCGTCAAATGCCTTTTGTACGCCGATGATCAAGTTATTCTTGCGTCGTCGGCGGCCGAGTTGCAAATGATGGTTACATTAATGAACGGATCATTAAAAGAAAGGGGTATGAAAGTGAACGCAAGTAAGACGAAGGTTATGGTTTTTGAAAGAGAAGAAAGTAAAACGATTTGTGAAATAAGAATAGAAGGGGAGTTGGTCGAGCAAGTAGATGAGTTTGTATATTTGGGTTGCGTATTTAGCAGGGATGGGAGATATGATAAGGATATAGAACGACGAGTGAATGCGGGAAATAGAGTAAATGGGGCCTTGCACTCTATTGTGAAGAGTCAAAATGTGTCGAAAAAGGCACGTATGGCAATTCACAATGCTGTGTTGGTCCCTACTTTAACGTATGGTAGTGAAAGTTGGGTGTGGCAGAAGAAGCACGAGAGTAGAATAAATGCAGTAGAAATGCGGTCGTTAAGGAGTATGTTAGGGCTGAATCTGAATGACAGGGTAAGGAATTGTGTAATAAGAGAAGAGTGTGGTTTGCAAGATGATGTTGTGACCAGGATTAAGAAAGGAATGCTTCGGTGGTTTGATCATGTGGAAAGAATGAATGAGGAAAGAGTGACAAAGAAAATTTATGGTGCAGAAGTGAATGGCAGAGTCGGAAAGGGACGTCCTAGGCGAAAATTTATCGACCAAATTGGCGATTTATTGAAAACGGGCCTAATTAGGAGTACCCTTAACCGACGAGCATGTATGCGTAGGTGTATGGATGTGAAGGAGGCAAGAGTGGTGTGTCAGGATCGTGCCAAATGGAAGTCTGTAGTCTCTGCCTACCCCTCTGGGTGACAGGCGTGAGTGTTTATGTTATTATGTTATGTTATTTCAGGACCATTTTGCCACAAGAACGACTGTAGTAATTCAGGTGGCCGAAGGCCTCGAGAAGCGCAGTCAGCTGGATTCTGCTTAGACCGTATGTGAGACCATTGGTAAGGTTCCAGGCATTCATTCAATATTGACACTCTATTAGCCACAAATGTCTTCCACTTATTAGGATGACTGTTGATCCAAGCTAGGACAACTGAGGAATCTGTCCACGCATACCAGTATTCCTTTGTGATTCTCATCACGTCACCCACTTCTACCAATAATTTTGATAAGAGTACGGCTCCACATAACTCTAAACTTGGAATTGACACTTGTTTTTGGGTACAACCTTAGTTTTAGCTGTTAACAGACTGATCTTTATGTTGCCATCAGAATCAATAACTCTCATATATACGACCGCTGCATAGGCTACCTTGGAAGCATCGCAGAGACCATGTAGCTCTATTCTAGTAGCATCTTCTTTAGACCCCAACCAACGTGAAATAGTTACTTGTTCTAAAGATTTTAGCTCTTCCCGGTAAGTTATCCACTCTTTTAAAATATTGTTTGGAACCTCTTCGTCCCAATCAACTCCTGATAACCACAACTTTTGTATAATAATTTTTGCTTGAATGATTGTTGGTGCGATCCATCCGAGAGGGTCGAATAATCTTGCAATATCGGCTATAATTTTTCTTTTTGTTACGGGTTCTCTCAACGTCGGAAGTGTTACAGTGTACTGAAATGAGTCAATATTTCGATTCCAAGTAAGACCTAATATTTTTAACACTACATCTGTTTTTAGCTTTAATCCCTTTCCTGCATCCTCTCCTTTAATTCTATCTCATTCTGCTATTTTCTCTAGTAGTTCATCATTGTTGCTTGACCACTTCTGTAACTGAAATCCCCCTTTGCCTAACAATTCCCTAAGTTCTTTATAAACAATTATACCTTCCTCTACATTTTGACAGCCCAATAATAAATCGTCCATGTAGAAATCTTGCAGAACTCGAGTAGTTGCCAATGGATATTCAGCCCCATCATCAAGAGCTACTTGCTGCAAAACCTTCACTGCCAGGTAAGGAGCACATGTAGTACCGAAAATTACTCTTAGCATTTTATAATGTTTCATTTCTTCTTTACTATCTTCCCTCCAAAGTATTCGTTTATAATCAACATCTTCTGGGTGAACCTTAACCTGGCGATACATTTTGATAATGTCAGCCGATAGACATATTGGAAAAGCTCGCCACCTCATTATAATGTCTTAAATCTGATTGTAAGGTGGGGCCAACCATTAAGTTACCATTCAATGACTTATTATTTGAACCTTTACAAGATACATCGTTAACGACTCTTACCTTTGTGGTTTCCTTGTTCTCCCTAACAACAGCATGATGGGGAATACAAATGGCCCTTGTACTGATGTTTGGTGACTTTACTAGTTTATTTATTTATTTATTTATTTTATTCTTTATTGCACCAAAGATTTTGTACAAAAGGCGAGCTTAATGCTATATGGCATTCTCTACCAGCTAACCTTGGGTAGAACAGAGAGTGAGTTATGGGCAGTAAAGGTGTCATGATATCATTCAATTCAAAATGTACATGCTACACATACATATAATATATATATACACATATATATTATATACACTTACACACATATACATATGTATATACATATATATATATACATATATACATACACATATACATATATAAATATATATCTCCATAAATTTATATACAAATAACTATAAACATAAAGTAAGTGGACTCAAATTTGTTGGTTACGGATATATTCGTATAGTTTTCTTTTAAACACGTTTTTAGCAGGTATTATGCGCAGGTCAACAGGCAATTTGTTCCAGAGGGAGATGGAAGTTAATGTGAAAGAATTTGACATAAACCCAGAATGGTGGAGAGGAGTAGACAGTAATAAATTGTGTGAAGACCGGAGATTGAGAGAATGAGTGTCACTACGGAATTGGAATCTTTCTTTTAGGTAAAGGGGTGAGGAAGAATCATTAAGAACTGAAAACAGAGAGGACAGCATTCGAAAATCTCTGCGCTGGCGTATAGTCAACCACTTTAATTGGGAGCGAAATTCTGATACGTGATCGTATTTGCGCAGACCAAAGATGAATCGTATGCGTTGTTAAGTAACCTCCAGTCCAACCTGCTTAGCAGCTCCTGAGAGATATTAGAAAGACAAACATCGGCATAGTCAAATAATGGAAGAATTAGAGATTGGATGAGTAGAAGCTTACTTGAAGGAGGCAGAAAGAACTTAAGACGATAGATGGAACGAAGTATGCCTGTGACTTTACGACAAATCTCGGACACCTGTAACCTCCAACTAAGGGTCGGGTCAATAATTAAACCCAGATCCTTGACACTAGCGCGGAAAGGAATTACACAGTTTTCATAGCAAATGGATGTTCTAGTTCCATATGATTCAGAAAAAGGTAATCATTTATGACATCTCTGTATCTAAGTTTCAGTTCGTTGTTATAATTGAATTTTCTTTCGAATGATTGTAATCGTTTTTCAGATATTCTCAACGAATCGTCTACTTCAGGAGTAGACGTGTTAAAAGGAAGACGGACAATATATCTACCATCGTCATCCCTTTACACGGTTTCAGCAAACAATGCTTCACACCGCTTTTCCTCTTCTGTCAGTAGCCTTTGCCTGGGAAGACTTATTTCAGCTTCTAATTCCCAAAATTTTTTTTAACATTTCGTTGTCTTCTACCTGACAATGCATAACGTGAACCTTTCGAGACAAAATCCATCCTAATGTCGTTGACTGAGCCACTGGTGTACCCAATGGACCTTTTTTCACTCCATCTTTGATGATTTGGCTATATACCTCAGCTCCTAATAATAAGTCTACTCGACTTGGGGTATAATATTCTGGGTCAGCTAATATCATCGTAGAGAGTTCATCTCACTCCAAAAATTCTATATTAGTTGCTGGTAAAAGAGTGGTGGTGGTGATGGATTTCAAGACATATGCCTTCACAATTATGACCACGTTTGGATCAACACGAGATCTTATTTCTAGATTTACCATAGTCTTGGAGATTAAATTATTACCTCCACCTACTCCTGAAATTGTGCCTTTGATGGGAGTTTTTTTTGCACTGTGGATTCGGTAACAAATGATGATTGAGATCCTTGATCCAGAAGTGCTTGTATCGTAAGTAAGTTTCCCGTTTTAGATAACACTTTGACTAAAGCTGTAGCTAGGAGTACTTGCTGACTTATCCTGTTTCTAGCTATACATGAAACAACAGAAGAGTTTCTTATGTCTAAATTTTGTGTGTTTTCCTGATTATCCTGATTTTGTTCTGGTTGTGTTACTGGATGTAAGAGAGTATGGTGTTTTTTTTTACAAATTTTACATTTAATTTGGTAGCGACATATTTTAGCCGAATGATTACTTCCACCAAAACCTTTTTAATAGCAAATTGCGGGATATTGACTTTCCTCATGAGTTTACAAACTGTGCAAATGGCTTCTGTGGCTTGGCCGAACATAGGGTCGTATTAGATAATTTGTATGAACAGATTGTTAGCATATTATCTGAGGCGGCTAAGGAATCCAGAGTGACTTGTAAGGGGGGACCAAGGCGGGGTAAACGCGTATGTGGGTGGAACAGCTATGTAAAAGACGCTCACTATGAGGCCAGATGTAGTTTTAAGGCCTGGGTACTCAGTGGTCGTCCCTTATCTGGTCCTATTTATGATGAAATGAGTGAAAATCGAAAATTTTTTAAGAGTAAACTCAAATATTGTCAGAAAAATGCTGAGCAAATCAAAATGGATAGATTAGCTCAACAAAGAGCAAATAGGGACTTTAAAAATTTCTGGAAGTCGACCATTAAGTTGGACACTAAGCCTAGTCTTGCTACGAGCGTGGAAGGAATTAGTGAACCTAGTGACATCGCTAATATGTTCATGGAAATTTTTAAAGTAAAATATCCACTTGGGCCCTCAACACAGGTGGGTAGGGCCGAGACCGCTTGTGGGGGAGAGGAACCTCTTGTGCATATTTCTGCTAAACAGATACGCAGTATCATAAAAGGTATGAACCGAGGTAAGTCTCCAGGACACGACGGGCTCAGCATTGAGCACCTGAAGCACGCTGGATCTCACCTGCCGCGAGTCTTGTCCATGTTTTACACAATGTGTATTAGTCACTCTTACTTACCTACAAATCTGATGAAGACAATAGTAGTTCCCATTGTGAAGAACAAGACGGGAGACATCTCTGACAAGGGTAACTATCGTCCTATTTCCTTAGCGACTATTATAGCACAGGTGTTGGACGGTGTGCTTGATAACATCTTAAGTGACCACATTCAACTGTATGACACACAGTTCGGGTTTAGACCAGGACTATCAACTGAAAGTGCTATTTTAAGTTTGATGCCCACCGTTCGATATTACGTAGATCGTGGTACCCCCTGTTTCCTTGATCTTTCCAGGGCATTTGATCACGTCTCATATGACGCGCTCTGGAGGAAAGTAGAGGACAGGGGTGTACCGACAAAGATATGTGGTCTGCTCAAATATTGGTACAGTAAACAAATAAATCATGTTAAATGGGACGATACTCTTAGTGAACCGTATAGGTTGGAATGCGGGGTAAGGCAGGGGGCTCTAACGTCTCCCAGATTATTCAACCTATACATAGATGCTCTCATAGGCGAGCTCAGCAGCAAGCGTGTCGGATGCAGTGTTGGTGGGGTTAGCATTAACAACATCAGCTATGCAGATGACATGGTGCTGCTGGGACCGTCGGTGAGGGCAGTAAGAGAGTTACTGAAGGTGTGTGAAGCATATGCTTAGTCACATGGTTTGGCATATAATATCAAAAAATGTGAGTACATTGTCTTTAGGGTCAGGGGCAAGCCTAGGACTGATGAACCTGACCTGTTCTTGAATGGGTCAAAAATTTAAAAAGTGACGTCCTTTAAATATCTAGGTCATTTTCTTGCCGATGACCTGAAAGACAATGTAGATATTGAGAGGGAACGCAGGGCTCTAGCGGTCAGGAGTAACATGCTGGGCCGTAGATTTGCTCGATGTACGGACCTAGTTAAAATTACCCTATTTAAGGCATACTGCCAGAGTCTGTATACGAGCAATCTATGGATGAATTACACTAAAAGGTCGCTGGATACCCTGCGTGTTCAATATAATTAATGCTTTCAGAATGTTGTTGGGACTGCCTCGATACTGTAGTGCGTCAGTAACTGTTTGCGCAAGTAGTACGGACGGTTTTCATGCGATAATACGTAAGAAAACTGCTTCGCTGCTTAGAAGGGTGAGAGACAGTTACAACAGCATTTTGAAAACAGTAGCGGAGGACTATAATTCTCCGATTTTGAAAAAGTTTATCCATACTTTAATGTTTACTAACACTAGTTTATAAGTCAATTGTTACTAACACTACTACGGATTAATTTTGGTCCGAAATAAAGATTATTATTATTATTATTATTATATTATACCGATTGTTTAGGAACTCTTGAAACTGATCGTAGTTAGGTAGATCATCTCTTGAAACGTTATTGCTCACATAAAATTCCCACTGTCTTCTTGACTCAGGATCCAGCTTTAATTGAGATAATATATATTATAAGGATATCCCATGTACTGGTTTTAATACCAAGATTCGCTAGTGAGGCTAAACAATCATTTGTTGTATCAATTATCTCCTTTAGACTATTGGCAGATTCACTTATAATATTACGCTGACTTAACAGTCGCTTTATTATTTGATGACAAATAAATCGTTTTTTGTTGTACCTATCTTCTAACAAAGCCCAACTTCTTTCATAATTATCGCTTGTTATTATTGGAATATGCTTCAAAAGACGTTCCGCCTCGCCTGTTAGAAGCCTTTTTAGATTAGAAATTACAACGTTAATACGACTTTTAATAACAATCGTGATACTATCTTACGAAGAAATTATATAACAAATATTAAGTGCCTTAATAACTTGCAACTAATAACTATCCAATACAACAAGTCACAATTATAATTTTACAAGTTTAAACTGTTCAATAAATTTTCAAAGTGTATGCAATAAAATACTTGACAAAATCGGGCATAGGTTCCCCGTACCTTCGTTTTCGTAATTATACACTAAGTTAATGTTACATTTTACATGCAAATAAGACGAAGAAAAAGTTAAGAAGATAAAAGTTCACGGAAATAAAGTTCAAATTGGCATTTAATTTTACTATTACCTTTTAAACAAAACAAGAGTATAGTTTATGTTGGTTAAGGTAAAGACACAAAGAGTACTCACAGTTTTGTATGATACAACCTTGCACAATCCACTGCACTTCCTGCGAATTTCACATCACATCCTCCGCTATTCAACTCCGCGCGGTGCTTGATTCCGATGAAGTATACCTCGCCTCGGCCTTCGTACGTAACGTTCCTGACAGCTTTCTCTGTCGTCGATCTTCCTTTTCACCTCCTTCTAGTGATGTCACAGCAGTCAACCTCGGTCAGCACGTCGACCTCTACCGGACACACCGAGCAACGATCCACTGCCCCTACTGGTGTGAGAGGGTTTATAGTTCCCTCCAGAACTATCAAAAAACTGGTTTAGATCCGGATCGTAAGGACCATGTACAACACTAGGATCACTATGGATCCCTCGAGATTCGAGAAAGAAAGACACTTACTTACTGATTCACTTCACTGTTTAATAATAAACCTTACTGAATAGTATACAGCGTGTACGATCACTTTTCTAATAATTAAATTAACAAATTATTTCTTATTGACTTAGCAACTTTACAATACCGAAACCATAGTGCGTCTTAAAATAATAGTAGCGCCATCTATTATCCACCAGACAAACAAGACAAACCCTTAATATTAGACACAAATCATTTCCGCGTAACCTTCCCCCCAGCTTGAAGGGTCCCCTTCAAAATAACTAACGCTAAGATTAAGCCTAATTTTCGACTACAATCTAGAAAGCTAATTCAAACTATTGATTGGGCAAAGGGCACAAACGGACAACAGGGCGCATGTAAGACCCAGTCGTGGTCCTAACGCGAGCTAGCTTAGTTACCCCTTCGGAACCGGGAAAAACTTCTTCGACGATCCCTAATGGCTAATGGAACGGCAGCGTATTCTCCTTGGTGAGCACAACCACAGTTCCGACAGTTAAAGGTTCAGTTGTTGTGTTCCATTTTTGCCGAGACTGCAACGTATGCAAGTATTCCATCTTCCATCGTTTCCAAAACAACTGCACCAACCGGTCCAATAATTTATGGTTTGTTCTCGTCCATGTCTATGGCCGGCAGATATTTCAAAGGTGTTAAATTCAAAAAATATGTTGGATTTAGAGCCAGCGGCTCCGAGGGTTTACTTGACAACGTACGGCAAAGGGGGCGACTATTCATGACGCACTCAATTTGAGCGAGCACAGTACTTAACTCTTCGAAGGACAAAATTTGATCTCCTGTTACTCGGTAATGTAAATGTAAATAAATGACTCTTTAGACTCTTAATATTAGTCTCCCAATTTCCCCCAAAATGGCTGGCGGCCGGGACGTCCAGAGACCACTCGATGCGGTTCTCGGCTAAGATGTGAGCGAACTCCGAATTATAATATTTACTGGTTAAAAGCTCATGTAGTTCTGATAAAATACGTTTCGCGCCGACGTAGTTTGTACCGTTATCCGAATACAATTTACTTACAGGGCCACGGCGGAAAAGAAATCTTTTAAATGCACCCATGAAGCCCGCTGTGCTTAGATCACCAACGAGTTCTATATGCACAGCCCGAGTAGTCAGACATACGAAAATACAGACGTAAGATTTTGTGAATCTTATACCATGCCCGCGAGTGAGCGTGACCTTAAACGGACCAGCAATGTCAGACCCGGTGTGCATAAAGGGCTTTACGGATTGTGTTACTCGACAAGACCGCCATTTCCGGAAATGACGGCTTAGGACGTACTCGAAAGCAAGCCATACATCTGTGCACCCGATTGCGGATTAAATTACGTGCAGAAAGAATCCAATAATTCTGACGCAAGATTGACATCAACAAGTCGGGGCCAGCGTGAGAATTCAATTTATGGTGGTAATCAACTAATAAATTCATGATATGGTCCTTAAGCGGTAAAATTATAGGGTGCCGTTGATCGAAACTCAACTCCGAGTTAGACAAGCGCCCACCTACCCTAACGATTCCATCTTGTAAAAATGGCTTAAGACGTTGAAAAGCGCGACTACAAGTTCTATTCGATTGTAATCTTGTAATTTCATCGGAAAAATGCGCACGTTGAAGTTCACGCAATACTAGCGACTCGGCATAGTTGTAATCGGACGCTAAGACATACGAACGTCGCGGTAAAAGCTTCGCGAATCGACAAACGTAAATTACGCTACGCAATAATTTCGACCAAGAGGACAAGCGGTTCGCCAAAGCAATGATTGGAGAAACCTCGCTCGAAACGTTCGCAACCAGAGCGTGCCTCGTCTCTTCCGGCGGTTGTGACACTGACGAAGGTTCGAAATCGGTTATTGGCCACTGCGAGGGTTCCAAATGAACCCAAGAAGGTCCGTGGAACCAAAGCGGGTGGTCCATTATTTGCATCGGTGTGAGTCCACGGGATAGACAATCGGCAGGGTTTTCCGTACTGGACACGTGATAAAAGTTCCGCGTTTCTAACTCGTCTTGGATCTTGGCCACTCGGTTCGCGGCAAACGTATCCCAACGGTGGGGTGATGAATGAACCCGACATAAAGCGACAGTGGAGTCGGAAAAGGCAAATATTCTTTCTATGTGAACTCTGTCACTACATGCACTGATAACTGCGTTGATAAGCTTGGCAAGGACTAATATCGCGCAAAGCTCTAAGCACGCGAGAGAGACAACCTTAGGGGGGAGACCCTTGACTTAGAGCTTGTAGTGTGTGTGTAGTGTATGCTCATGTAGCATATATATATATATATATATATGATAGCCTAATAAACATTGGGGCAGTAATAAACCTACATTCAAGACCAGTAGACGTATTATTTATTCCCCGAACCTCCCGACATTACATGGCGACCCTGCCAGTCGGTGCGCGCGCGACTCCGCTCGCCGCGTGCACCGGCTGGTCACCGATAGTAAAATTATAATATATTTATTAAGAAATTGTTAATTAAAAATTATGACACATTCCCGGATTGAGGAAATTAATTGAAGTCGTGTAGAGCCAGCCATCAAAAAGTTATATCATTTTGAATAAATATTTATAAAATAAAATTAAAACATTATAAGTATAAAATCAAAAGGCAAAGAGGCATCAAAAAGGATAAAAGAAGATGAGAGAAATAACTTTTTCACTCCGGATAAGAAGAATATTGGTTGAGAAGATCTAAATTGAAATACGCAATGGTGTCCACATAGGAAATTTTACATTATCAAGATATACATACACAATTTTAGAAAACTCGTAACAACCAAGCAAAACAAAAAGGAGATATGTATCAAAACATAAAATAATCAAGAATTTATTCGAGTGGCCAGTTTTTAGGAGGGCTGAATTTTTTGTGTATTCCATCTACAAGGAAACGGGAAGTATGTTACTCGTATATTCAAGAAACATAAAAAAATTTTTTTAAAGACTATAATGTGAAAAATATACTTGATGTATCTGCCAAACAATTACTGTATAAAATGCAAATAATATTATTATATTTTTAAGGTGAGTGATTTTAAATATGTATCTCTTTTAAAATTCTAATTTCATAAAATTAAAAATGTAATAACTTTAGTCACCAATCATATTTAGAAATGTTTTTTACCAATTTTGTTTACTCATTTTGTTCATTTAATAGACGGAACACTCTCAATAGAAAGCAATTGCTACTTGTATAATATTCATATCCTTATTATTATGGCGTGATTATCTTAATTATCTATTTTGTTCTAAAATATTTAACATAATTAATGAAAAAAAAGGAACTTTATTATATTGCTATCAGATAAACGACAACTCAATGAATAAATTTTGTAAAAGATAAAAGGTGAATAATATTAATTTAAAACGCAGCTTAACTTAGTAACGCAAACTGATATATTTTATTAATAATAAAAATTGCAATATTTTATATAGATATTACATATTTAAGAATTCATCGAAATGTAATATCATGTTTTCTTTGTATTAACATTGCGCATCAAATTCTAAACAATGCTGACGTGATCTTTTGCATATAAGCCATCGGAATATTACACGTTAGTAATAATTATCATGTAGAAATCAAATATTCGCGAAATTTTACTTTCTAAATATTAATATTTATTTTGATCTAATATTTATTTTGATTTCTAAATAATCATTGTTAATATTGATAGTGATATATTAAAACTTGTGCCAGAATGATGCATTAATATATACTACTGTTGTCTCCTGACTTGCCTTCAAAATATTGACTTTATACTTTTTCATTTACTTTATCTCCGATTAAAATCCAGTATTCAATTGATAAAAAAATACTTGATAAAATAAACTATTATTTTGTAATACAAAACTGTATAGTAGTTCGATACTTTTTTTTGAGATAATATGATTATTGAATTTAGGTAATGGCTCTAAACTCTAATGACTTATGAACTATTGAAGCTAAGACAAATGTTAAACATCTTATATAACAGAAAAAAAAATGCGAAATAGGATTAATGATGTCAAAACATAAAGTTTATGTAGTATGGAAAAACAATGGAGAAGATAACCATTTTTTGTTTTATATGCCAAAAAATTCTACAAAAAATTATGAGAATAACTGTGTTTTTAAATTTTTTCTATCTTCAAAACTGACCGAGATATAAAAGCGCAAAATTAACATTTTCGATCTAAGCCGCGGGCCGAGCGCGACATCGTTGATGACGTCACAAGTTCCATCTTCGTGCGAGCGACCCGACGCGCACTTAGAAAATCAAAATATTTACTCGAATGTGCCCGTCGCATGCGGATCTATCTATCTATTTTTAACAAGAAACATTATAGTAGAACATGACACCATCTATTAAATATTGTGCTGTGCCTCAATGTAAAAATACGGCCACAAAAACACCTGAAAAGTTGTTTTTTAATGTGCCTAGAAACCCTACCATCAGAAAAAAAATGGACAAATGTTATGAGAAGAGCACATCCTTTAGGACCGAACACGGTAGCATTTTGTTGTGAGGATCATTTCGATGTAAGTATGATTAAAACTACTTTTACGGATTTTATCGCGTTTATTTTTACTTTTTATTTTCTTTTATTTTTAATTCCCGACGTTGCCAAACCACCGAAGTTGTATGGGTTACCAAAGATACACAAACCGAATGCTCCATTACGTCCAATAGTGAGTCAGATTGATTCGCCAATTTACAGATTGGCTCAATACTTAGCTAAAATATTATCACCACTCAGAGGACACACAAGAGCACACACTAAGGATTCATACCATTTTGTCAGTGAGATAAAAGACCTACATCTTACTGACAATGAAACCATGGTTAGTTTTGATGTTCAGTCTCTATTTACATGCCTACCTGTTGAAGACTGCATCTCAATTATAACTAGGAAACTAGAGGAAAATAACATGCCAGCAGAATATGCAGTAATACTAAGACATTGCCTTACATCTGGCTATCTATTGTGGAAGGAAGAGTTTTACAAGCAAGTAGATGGTGTTGCGATGGGCTCACCTGTATCTCCCATTGTCGCCGATATATTCATGGAAGACTTTGAGGAGAAAGCCCTCCTTACTGCACCTGTTACACCAAGGATCTACAAGCGGTACGTAGACGATACTTTCACAATTGTACCATCAGACAAAGTAACTGCATTTTTAGAACATCTTAATTCCATAAACTCTAAAATTCAATTTACTATGGAGTTAGAGGCAAATAATTCCTTACCTTTCCTAGACGTGTTAGTCATCCGAAATCCTAATAACACCATTGGTCACACTGTGTATAGGAAAAGGACCCATACAAACCGATATTTAAACGGTGAATCTCACCACCATCCTTCACAGTTAGCTACCGTGGGCAAATCTTTGTTACAGAGAGCACGAGGGATCTGTGACAGCAAACACCCGGCCGCCGAGCTTCAGCACGTCAAGCAAGTTCTGCACGACAACAAGCTTCGGGTCCCGCGCCTACGTCACAGTGACCGAGTGAAGCCGGCCACAGTCGAGCGTGTGCCTGCTGTACTACCATATGTCAGAGGTGTCACAGACATGATTGGCTATATCTTGAAGCGAGCTTCTATTAGAACATTCTACAAGCCGCCGAAGAAGATTAGTCAGTTCCTACCATCCGTCAAGTGTCATATTCCTCTACAAGATGCAGGAGTGTACAAGCTTGATTGTGAATGTGGTCTCTCTTATATAGGACAAACAAAAAGATCAATTAGGACCCGCGTAAAAGAACATATAGCTGATGTGAAGCATCAACGTTCCGGGAAGTCTGCAGTTTGTGATCATATCCTAGACGGACCCAACCATTACATCAGATTTGATAGACCACAAATCCTCGCGAAAGAACACCGATTCCTACCAAGGATGATACGTGAGGCTATTGAAATTAAAAAACATCCTAATTTCAATAGAGAAGGAGGCTGGGTACTACCACCTGCTTGGGATCCTATAATCAATAAAATTAAAACTAAACCCAAGCATACCACTGCAAGACCTCAGGACATAGTCAGTTCATTTTGCATAGATCGGACCATAAACAATAATTAAAAAAGCATTTACTAGCACAACTGCACCTATCATGTGAAGGCTATTATTTGAATATTATCGATTTCTTATATTTAGTTGCTATAAACACTATACATGACAAAACTACTTTTTACGGATTTGGTCGCATTTATTTTTACTTTTTATTTTCTTTATTTTAATTTCTGACGTTTATGCTTCTAGATGGTCACGGGTGACTGAGAGATCAAAAGGATGTCATGGAAATTGCTAGTTGTTTATAATGATCCATGGTAAAATGAACTGATTATGTCCTAGGTTTGAGTGGTATGCTTGGGATCCTATAATCAATAAAATTAAAACTAAACCCAAGCATACCACTGCAAGACCTCAGGACATAGTCAGTTCATTTTGCATAGATCGGACCATAAACAATAATTAAAAAAGCTGAAGGTACTCCGGGTTTAACAATGACATCGGGACGTCAGTCATCTCAGTCACCCGTGACCATGGGTGCTGGAAAGCGCCCGAAACGTCGGGAATTAAAAATAAAAGAAAATAAAAAGTAAAAATAAATGCGATAAAATCCGTAAAAGTAGTTTTAATCATGTATAATGTTCGCGTAAATATAAGAAATCGATGTAAGTATTCAAATAATAATAACCTTCACATGATAGGTCTTGGTTATTGCTAGTAAATGCTTTCTATTAGGCATGTAGGTACCTACTCGAGTCGCAGTGTTTAAGTAACTAACGATTCATTGAACCTTTCCACGCTTAATGATCATTATAATTTCAAGAAGAAACAATACCTAATACCTAAATATTTAACTAAAACTACTTCAGTGTAAATAAACATCCAAACTTGGGTAAAGTACCTATGTAATATAGATAAGTCAATGACCTGTCGTGAGTTCGTAAGTTTAGATACCTACCTATGTTTGCAGTAAAATGTTTATAATGCATATAAAGGTTAAAATATGGAATATGTTAACAAATGTTTTTCTATTTTTACGATATTTCGAGCAAAAACTAAACACACACGCAGAGCAAAACTTGCGACATTACGGTGGTCATTCCTAGGACTGAGTCAAATTCAATTACAAATTTTTTATTGAAAATTGCCAACAAGCCTCGAAAAGTAGATAAATAATTAAAGATAACTTGCCGCTCCATTGTATTTTCCATGATATCCGATATAATAACTTGTAATTCACAATTTTAAAAGCAAAATTATCACACGTTTATTCAACGAAATCAAGGAAAAACGGAACTTCAATGACAATGACAAGATTCTTTTTATTTTTTCTATAGACGTTACTAGTAGTAACGTATATCATACAGCCAAGTTCATAATGAACATAGTCACGGTCTTATTCCACAGAGAAAGATAAAGAAATAAACGAATTTAGCCGCGAAATGCAACCGTGTTCTAATGGCGTGTTTAAATAAATTTAATTTTAATTTTTTACTGGCTGAAACCAGCCACCGCACAGACGAGACCGAGAGGCTGAACCTATTCTTATCGTTAGCAAATGAAACCCAGAAGTATTAATGTAATAATGGGTACCTAGGTTATAAAACCTACCTTTTCATTTTGACTCCGCGTATTTCAGCCGCGACAAAATCTTTGTTTCTTAGAAAATATTCCGCCACCATCATGTCACGGACTATTGGAAGGTTGTCAGATTGACCCTTTTGAAACCCTTCTTCCATCATCAAATACTTAAAAACACCAGAGCGAACGAGGGCAAACAACTCACCCGCGAAATATTACTACAAACGTATGATCGGCGCGCTGGAACGGTATGGTGGCGCGGCCGCATGGAACGAATGACGTCACGCGCTACTCGCGGGCACGGGCGAGATTTTAGAAATGTACGTAAACTTTCCACGCTTACGGTCCAACTTCGGTAATAGTGCACCGATCGATGTGAAATAAAAACTAAAATTATGTGTTTGGTCTAGACTTTTTACCTACGTACTTAAAAGTCTAATATTGTAACCTTGTTATCTTCTCCTATGTTTGTGCCCTAAAAGTATAAACTATTTGCACAAAAGAGTAAAAGAAAGAATAGAATTAAAAAAAAGTCTTAAGTCAAAGTATAGAAAGGAAACTGTATGAGAATGTATACTTTATTATATAATCAGGTAGTATTGATAGATGTGATGATGTGGTTGTGTTCAAATATATTGGGATGGTGTATATATTTGAAAAGAACAGTAAAATATTAACTTAACTACGAGTATTTGTAATCGGCTAGATCAACCGATGAACAACTATGGCTGTTTTCATTTTTTTTTCTCTTGAAGAATGTTGAGGTTTTGGTATGGATGTGTGAAAGTTGAAGACAGACTACGGCAAAGAAAGGAATATAATAAGTATGGATTTTAAATGTTGTAATATATGTTGTATAATATGTAGAATGATTTATGTGATGTTTAGATAAATTATTAGAAACTATGCAATTTTAATATCAAAATTTTGCTAGTTATTGGAATGAAAGAATTAGGCTATCGGATATTATCTTAGCCAATGTTTAGGGTACAAACTCTGGTTATGTTAATAAACCGATGTACTTAGTTGAAAGGAGATGGAATGAGATTGAATGAATATAAAAGTATCCTATACAGACAAAGACTTACGAAGATAATAAAAAAGATGACCATGAGAAATAAATGATGGAGAGATACGGGAACGTTCATCACTGGTATAGCATATAGTCCTCGAGCAGGGTATGTTTCCGTGATTGGACGATGAAATCGGAGTAACGGGTACTAGGGAACAACGCCTTCAGTACAAGTGATGTACATGAGTTTACTCATATTAGTACTGTTAGGGACCAGAGAAGTCTTAAATTTGTTACCCTTATTAATGGTACATTGAGGTCACATCCTTCGTTGGATCATGGTGCGAATTTAGTTTTCCTCTGTGGCAATTGTTGGAGTCCTTTTAAAGTGACTTAAAAAACATAGACCTCAAGGTTGTGCGCACAACCCAAGGTAAATTTTACTTTGATATAGAAAAAAAGTTTATGTACCAATAAAATGAAATGAATGTTACGAAAATGTAATATAATACCCAAATAAATGGGAGGCCCATATTTATAAAGTACCCGCGTGATAAAAACCACGAAATAAAATATAAATAAAATGAATTAATACTCCGATTCCCGGTATCTAATAAATAAATAAACATGTAAGTGAATAGAGAGAAAGAGAGCTAGCTAAAGGTCAAAAATATTAGGAATAAATAAAAGAAAGTACGTACAAGAATTATAGAAAAAGGGCCTATTAATCGACAAAAATACAGGATTATAAGGGGATTTCCGAGCAAATCAAAAGGCGTGTTAAATGTATGATAATCTAAAGGTGAGATAGGTAGTTATTTTGCATTAATGCTACCCAAAATGCGACTAACGAGTTACACGTGTAGTAACTATAGGGATCGATTTAAACAACTACGCGGAAATGTGTTGTATGTATGTATGTATCGTGCGCGTAATTGTTTAACCACATTTGTATATGAATTTACGAGATATTTTTTTTCATATTTTGGGCACATTGTTTCATATTTACTACAAATCATGTGTATTTTTATGTTATGTGTAGTTTATATTAAATTTGTACATTTTGAACTATAATTGGTTTATATTTTGCTTATAAAATAAAGTCCAGAGTATATCGATACACTATTATTATAAATTTATTAATGTAACAGTATTCTTTTACGTTTTTTCTTTAGAAATGACAACGGAGCCAAAAATGATGTTATCTGTTTAAATTGTAAATAATTGTAAATTGCCTTTTTCAATGTTAATAAATATTTCGTAAAACAAACTTAAGCTGTGTACCTAGTAGTATTTTCTTTTTTATATAAATTTCATGTCATGAAAAAATGAGTTTTCGAAATTATAAATAACTTAATTAATGATTTTTTGTTAATGTACCTATGTAAAAAAATTGTTTTACAAAATGAATTTAAAATTGAATGTAATGAAATCTCTAAATAATAACTAGGCACCACTATACAACCTAATCGAAAAAACGTTCCCATGAACATACTTAGAAATTAAAACAAAGTTGTCACAAACTGCTTACGCGGCCGAGATTGTAAGTTGTATTTGATCCCTGTTGTTATGTGAATAATTCTGATTATGTTGCACTAGGACCACCGTGTGACAAAACATGTAATATTAAACGACTATCATTTTTTGCCAACTAACGGTCACTCGCGTATAGGCGAATGATAAACAATACAAAGAAAAGGTTATTTTGACCAGAGTTAGAGACTATATAATATACATAATTAGTAACATCCTACTAATTATGTAAATCGATGAGACAAGTGTTTGCGACATAAACACTTAAATAAATATATAAAGGAACCAATGGTTATAACCGATTTATGGGATATTCCACTTTTCATAGAGTTTATTTAGATTTAGTAGGGCCCTTATGTAAGCATAGTGCTAGTAATGTTTATATACTCACACACTCACAGTGTGATTTAAATAAGTATGCTGAAGTTTATCCACTTAAAAGTAAGGATACTATTTCAATGCCACTAGCTTCTTATAGATTTGTTAAGATTTAAAATGAATAATATAGTTTAAGTTTAAGAATATAAAAAAAATTGTAAACACCTTATAATATTTTTGATGACTATAATTTTGTTTTAAAAACTGTATTTTCAGTCTAGTGAATTAATAGTTATATAATATGAAAATTTTAAAAGTTATGCAGTAATGATATGTAGGCGAACTAAAATTATTTCACAACAAAAACTTAAAGATTCAATACAATTACGTAAGGAATTTGATGATTGTTTAAAAAATTTAAATAAAGAGATAGAAAGTTATATTTTTTTAAATTACGGTGTTTACGATATTTTATTTTTATTTTATTATGTTACAAATATAATATAGTAGGTGTACGAATTTTAATATTTTAAAATAATGTACAATTTTTTTGATTTATACACCAAGTTGTAATTCATTGAAAAAAAATTTTGTAATTCAATTTTTTCTTTTTGCCGATGGGCGTGTAGTGCGTGTGTAGTGTATGCTCGTGTAGCTATATATATATGATAGCCTAATAAACATTGGGGCAGTAATAAACCTACATTCAAGACCAGTAGACGTATTATTTATTCCCCGAACCTCCCGACATTACAAGCTAATGAGGCTGATCGAATTTCTACCATTATTCTGGACGTGAAAATATACAACGCCCCCGTAAGCCCTCTCGCTAGCGTCTGCATACCCAACGACAGTGATGACGCTATTTCTATCGACGTTTATATGACGTGGTATTTTAATTTCGCTTAGTAAGAAGTTCCCCAACCACAGAACAATGCTATCAGGCGGCGGGTCATCCCAATCGCATTCACATAACCAAAGTTGTTTAATCAAAAGCTTAGCGTATAGCACCACCGGGGCTACGACACCCATGATATCCCATAATCTAGCGACGCATAACAGAATTATGCGCTTTGTGCACGTTTGTGCGGGCGGGTTTACCTTAAGGCCCTAAATGAGGCCAATCGGGTTTTAAAAAATAACCACCATTTTCTATTACCATTTTTCTTCGATTGGCTACTTCTGCTCTGACATCGGATTCCAATCGAGTCTCTGGTACAAAGGCACCAAATATTTGTTCAATCAAAGCACCATTAAGCGTCTTGCAATGTGAAGCTTCGTGAACTTTAGACGCGGTTATTCTACAATACCTTAACTCATGCCATAACGGTGAACTAGCTTGACAAACTGATGCTTCCTCTGCTTTGTGGCATTCTTCTATGGTGATTTTAGTGGAGCAATAATCAATAAAATCGCCTACAGTATTCATATTATGGCTTTCCTTTTTGTATAGATGAACGAGATTATGCAAAGATAGTTTTTTAAACTCATTCTTTTAACGTACACTGATAACTGATTTTAATAGAATTTTCCTTTAGGCTTTGCACAACTGCTAGGAAAAACTGGTCTCCATTGGTGTTATCAGTGCTTTTATCTTCAGTAGTAACTGAGCTGGGACACATATCTTTAGTTTTTATTAATTTAGTACCTATAGTAGCCAGCTTTGGTTTGACCCCGTAACATTTTTTTTCAGCAAGATATGGCTCCTCGCTGCGTCTATGGAGCCACATCAAAATGTTACGCTGTGTTTGCAGCCCCCAGTTTGAGCAGTACAGTCATGACAGTCCACGTTTATAACCGTCTCCTCTTTTTTATCACATGTAAATGTGCAGTTATACGCTTTACTTTTTAATCTATGTTCAGTCGTTATTTTTGCTTTTACCGTACAAAACGGTGATTGCAATTAAACGCTATCCCTTACAAGGACCTATTTCATTTCCAATACGCTACACATACATCAGTTAAAGTGGTGACCCCCGACGTGATCCAGTGCCGTGCTCTTTTGTGTCTGTGTAGTGTACACCGTCGAAAATGACGTCCAAGGAAAAGAAACCGGAAGCGGAAATATCTCAAATAACGGTTTCATAGGATTTCATAGGATTAGTCATAAGTTACGAATATGTACCTGTACCTATACTTTACATTCATTCTTTCTTTCATCTACCACTAACAGCTTAGACCTAAAGCTTACTAATAAGTACTAGTTTGTACATGGTAGAGCCATGTTGCAGTTATGTTAGTAGTACAGTTGTAGCACGATTGGGTCAGCTCGACCGAGGAAGGACCACGCTCTTAAAGAATACCAGCGTAAAATAGTAGCTTAATGCTCAACATGACAACCGCCTCTCGGAAGCAGAAACCCAAATCAAGCAAGTGAAGAAAACGCTGGTCGAACTCAAACTTGGGGATGGAATTACAGCTCCCTTAGCAGCTATAACACCTTCGCTACGTGGATTCAGTGTCGCCGTTCGACGGGACTTCTTCATGGTTGGCCTACAAAATCCAGTTCGAGGCTGTCATGAAAGCGAACGGCTGGAATAAAAGTCAGGCCATGACTGCTCTCACACTGAGCCTGCGCGACCGGGCCTTAACTGTTTTGGAAGCTCTCCGTAAGGGAGTGACTTACGAGCAGCTCTTTGAGGCATTTGAGGCTAGATATGGTGACGCTCACCTGGAACACGTCGATCTTTAAACACGTTTCGTGTGCAGCTTAAAGATCGCGTGCAACGCAGCAACGAAAACCTGCAGCAGTGGGCCTTTGAGGTGGAGAAGCTGGTTCGAAAAGCATACCAGTCTGTACCTGCACTCATTAAAGGGAACCTGGTGCAGAAATTCATCGAAGTCAGAGCTGCTGTGAGGCTCGGGAACCACGATACGCTTAAGGACGCCTTGTCACATGCACTGGAAGTGGAAGCCGTGCGGCAGGATCATCGGTCCCATTGCGTCAGGGAGGTTGCTGCAGCTATAGTTCGAGACCGCAATAAGGGATACAGCACTAGGTGCTATGGCTGTGGGGAAAGGGGCCATCTTCGATTCAGCTGCCGTAAGCAAACTGTAAAAAGGGAAGTTGATCGATCTCGAGGGGTTTTAGCGGCTAACAGCACCACCCAGCAGCAGCAGGAATACGACTTTACTATCGAACAATGCAGCGGGAAAACGCATGGCAACAAAGATGCATTATCAAGAAGACCTTATACTGATGATTGCAAGAACAGTACCAGGTAAGAGTGCAAGGAAGTGGTATCTTTGAGGATTGTCAGGACAGACCACCTCAGCAACAAATGAAAGGACAGTCTACGACATTCACAGCAGGAAGATTCAAACATCAAGCCGATTCTGGAATGAATGAAGGTCAGTGCTCTCAAGCCCAAGTGGAGTGACGTCTCAGCGATGAGTTTGACCACGAATAGCTATTTGGCTCAATGGGACTGCTTGCTGTTTCAGGATGAAGTCCTGTGCCGTAAATGGGAAAATGGTCGAGGAGACAGCTGTCATTTACAAATGGTTGTCCCTAAAGCTAAAGTGCCGGATGTTCTACAGCTGTACCATAATGGTTGTTCAGAAGTCCATCTGGGAGCTAAACGAACTCCACTGAAGATCCAAAAACGGTTTTACTGGGTCCATTATCGTGACGATGTTGCGGATTGGTGTCGCAAATGTATAAGTTGTGCGGCTGTGAAGGGACTTCATACTCGTAGTAGAGGTGCATTGAAATTGTACAATGTTGGTGCACCATGTGAGGGGACAGCCCTTGACGTTGCGGAGCCCTTTCAGAAATATGCAACAGGAAATCCTAAGATCGTCCATGTGGATCGACTATCGCTTTATTATGGGGCTGATAATCCTCGGGACAAGCATGTCTTAGGAGGGGGCAGTGTTGCGAGCGACAGTTGATGTCTGATATATCGGGCTCGGTAGGTGCGCAGCGCCTGATCTAGGCACACGCAGCGTCTGGAGAAGGCACACGCAGCGCTTGGAGTAGGCACACGCAGCGTCCGGAGTAGGCACACGCAGCGCCTGGAGTAGGTACACGCATCGCCTGGAGTAGGCACACGCAGCGTCTGGAGTAGGCACCACAGCGCCTTGGTAGATGCTCTCAGCGCCTGAAGTAGGCGCTCGCAGCGCCTGGAGCAAGCACGCACAGCGGCTAAAGATAGCGCGGGCACTAGTAGGTGGAGGCGTAGGCGTGGCTAGGCGACGACTTCAGGTGAAGGCAAAGGCTTGAAGGATCCCGGGGCAGTGTGACCCCGGGATAAGGCCTTTAGGAGATGCTTCTAGTTTAAAAGCTGAAGCGAGACTGACTTTATTGGCCGATTGTTCGGCTTTTATACTTTTTTTACAGAGCTCCGTGCTCGACGATGGATCTGAGATAAGAACGGGAAATCATTTAAATTAAAAACAAATTTTTGTAAATGGCCAAGAAGAAAAGAGTATTTTTGTGGAAGTTTTGAAGTAAAAACATCAGACCGGTAACGAATTTGCCATATATCCCGCTAGCGGCCGGGCTCGGATAATCACTAGCGCCATCTAGTATCGAATAATAGAACTAAGCTTTCTAGGAAACTCCACACTCGAATTTCCTACACCTAGTCAGTTGGGACCGGTATTTGCTGGAATATTAATTTATAATATTCGGTGGAAAAGGCCTATATAAATCCGTTTAGGGCCGTAACCGGGACAGTATTGAATTGGCGATACAAGTGAATAGTTCGGAACGGATGTTTTCAATTTTGTCATATAAAAATTTTAATGTATATATTTATTTAATAACGATAACCAAATCTTATCACGTTAGTAGTTATTCCTTGTTTTTCAAAAGAAGGAATGATGATGATGATCAATTGTCTATTTTGGTTTATTTGATTATACAGATTTTAAGTTTAAATAGCATTCAGATTTAATACATATTTTAGCAGTTTCTACTACAGATAAAAGGTTCAAGGCATCTGGCAACACTGTGTGAAAGGGAGTTTTGGCGGGAACTCGGCCGTCGATGGATTGTCCAGAGAGTACTTTTTGTATACCTGAAAGGATTGTCGCTCCTGTTTTGTCGCTTGAATAATAGTTTGAAGTGGATTTTGATTCGTAAAAGTGATGCGATTTTGTGAATTAAGTGTCTGCGCGTGTGAATTATTAGAGAAAACGACGAAACAAGTGCTTTGATGTTAATATAAATCTCAAGTTATTGTTTCGCGTCTAAGTTGATGTCTAGTACCTGGCACTAGCACCATCTAGTGTCGGGGAACATAGCTAGGAGGGCGTTCTAGAAAATGCTTTCTAGAACTGTCCCAACAGTGCCATCTAGTATCGAATAGAAAAATTGAGTTTTCTGGAAAGATCCACACTCGAACTTTCTGCACTTAGTCGGTCGTGACCGATATTTGCTGAATTATTCCGGATGTTTCGGTGAAAAAGGCCTATTTAAATCTGTTGAAAGCCGGGATCGGGACAGTATTGAATTGGCGATCCAAGCGAAGCTCCGGAGCGAAATACAGAAAACTAAAGTGATCAGTGCGATTAATGATTAGTGTGTTTTAAGTTTTAATTGGTGTTTGGCAATTAAAGTGTCAATTTTGGTAATTAAATCGGCAGTTTTTATTGTCACGAACCCTAGGCTCGTAACATTATTTTGATCGCTTAGGCGCCTTATGAACTTGAGTGGCTCTCGTCATCGACTGTATGTCGACTGTCCGCTGGGTTGAGCTGTCGTCAAAAACTTCGCAATGTGACGCATCAGCATATTGTGAAGAATTTTTTTTATAAAAACGAAGATTCTGAAAGAAATAATTACCTCAGAAAGACTAGAACCTAGAGCCGTAAAGTCGGTTAATAAAAAATGTATTAGTAAACATAACCTATATTAGATATTTATCTTTATATTTATTTTATTTGGAAAATTCCTCTTCATATTTAAGATTTATTGTAAAGCCATACAAGAGTGTACATGCAAGAGCATTTATAATATTTAATTTATGTTTCGTACTCATTAAATATTACCATGGCACTGGAGTAATTTTATTAGTTAGTGAAAATAAATTATACCCCATGCATAAATATAACAATTGAATTTTGACGAGTGGCTTTATTGAGATATAAAATAAAAATGAAGTTGGTAAGTTAAATTTTTCAATCACAATGTAGTGTAACATTGAAGTTTCTGTAATATTTTAAAATATACGGCACTCATCTATGTACTTAAAAATTGATGAAATTTTCATTTCATATCCATAAAAGTCTACATAATAACATAGTATAAAATTGCAAAACATAATCTGTAAGCATTCCTTACAAGTTGATTAAATTGGGCATATAGTTTAGGTTTTATAAATATAATGGTGATGGGGAACAGTATCGTACAATAACTAAAAACACCCTATCCAATTCATAAGTGGCACGTGAGTATTGCTTTAACTACCAAAAAATATAAACGTTATATTATTAATGGATATACAATGTTATTGTCATTTAAAATATATGTTTTTGAACATAAACAGAACATTGGATAGGAATTTTTTACATATTGTATTTATTTCATAGAAGGTAGATGCTCTGCGCTGATCAACTCACCTGCTTGCTGTGATGATAATGAGAAAATCTAATGTAAGAAATACAAGTGAACTGGTTTTTCTTAGAAACAGGTCAAATTTGATGGAGAAAATGGAGATTTCTGAAAACATATACATTGCCGCAGAAATGAATTACTGAGTTGGTAGACTTCAGTAACTGGTACAACTAGCTTGTGTCTGTTGTTAGTATTTACAGAATGAATATCACTTATTTTTGTAAAACCACTGTTATTTCTGTGTTACATTATATTTTCATAAATGTATTGCGAGGCCAAATTTAATATATTAATTTCCTTACATTTTTGTCTCAGTAACTCTTTATGTTTTAAATCTCTATCTATTTAGCACGATCCGTATCGGACGTATTATTGTCAGCTCCGTCGTTTTATTTTGATATTCGTGGTTAAAGTTCTAAAACATCATTGAGTCGTATATAATTCGTAGCATAATTCCTCGTCCTTGTGTTAATATATAAATTGTGTCCGTGTCTTAAAAACTGTGAGTGCTATAAATAATTTTATTTCAAGATTAGCCTTGTGATATTGATTATAAGTGGGTTGTGCATACATTTGGTGAACAATATATTATGATTAAATACCCACTACAATAAAAATCTCGCATCTGTATTATGATACAGATCAACATTTTCGTGGAGTCATATTAAAGCGCTTTGGCGCAGAGGTCTGTTCTAATATCCTGAAACCGTGGTTTGGTTCTCACATTGCCATTCATCTTTTTGTTCTTGTTTTTTTTTTCAAACAAATTATTTTAATTTAAAAATAATTTAAAAAGTCAAGGTTCGATCGCCAGCTAATGTTTACATAAAAAAAACATTTATGCAATTAGCCACATTACAAATTATACTTTATTATTGCATTTACAAATGGAAAACAAACATTTTTGTATTGCCTGCAAAGATTTGCCACCACCTCCTGGTGAAAGAGAAAAGTGTTTATATATGCACTGTAGGCAAGAATACCATTTAAATTGTTTGAATATGGATAAGACTGCTGAAGGGTTGCTAAATTGCCGACCACATCAGCTCAAAGCTCGCGTAATATTTTGCTTTCGCTGCCTTCCATTCGGCATCGTGATAATCTTCTGTCAGCGGTCAAACGTTATAATAAGGCTAACCCTGGCAACACATTAAGCTCTGTACATTTAGGAATTCAAGGGGACAGATGCCCAATTTACGTTTCCGAACATCTCTCTCCAGAAACCAAGGAGCTTTTTGCTTTGACACGGGTTACTCATCATGGAAAATATAAATACGCGTGGTTCAAATTCGGGAATATATATGTGAGAAAAGATGATAATTCTTCAGCAGTACATATTAAAAACAAAGATTGCTTGGCTAAAATTAGTTAATTGATTTGTATTGTAGTAACTCACTTTTTGTTTTTGTTTATTTTGCGTTTAAGTTTTGTATTTTTTTTTGTCTTGAATGTTAATTTACTATCAAAATGTTAATCGTATGCGTTCCAAAACACATCAGCTTATACAAATATACTAAATAATGAATATGATATTATTTGTTTTACCGAAACTAACTTAGATGAAGGTATTTTTAATGAAGAATTATTTGATGAGCGTTATAATGTATTCAGACGGGACAGAGGGGAATGCGCTTATGGTGGACGAAAATACGAGGGAGAAGGTGTGATATTGGCCATAAAAAAATGTTTTACTGTTACTCGTAGGCAATTTTGGGACAGTAACTTTGAGGATATTTGGGTTTCACTTATTTCTACAAATTGCTTGTCATTAAATATCTGTGTTTGTTATCTTCCACCTTATCTTCAGTCGGACGACATCAATAAACTTATGAAACACTATCAAAGTATCATACTTAGCAATGCTCATTCTTGACATTTCCTGACATAGACTGGGAAATCTCTAATTTAGAATTATGTTTAATTCCAAATGCTTCTGCTGGCACTAAGGGCCATTTTCTTTTAGATACTATGGCATGATGTGATCTGAAACAATATAATAATTCTAAAAATCAGAATGATCATCTACTTGATCTCGTATTATCAACTATGGACAAAGTAAGAGTAAAAGAAGTAGAACCGTTATTGAAACTGGATGATCATCATCCATCTATAGAAATTAATCTTAATTATACAAATAATAAACCAAATTTTGTTAAATTTAATCGTAAACTTTTGAAACCAAATTATCATAAATGTAATTTTGAAAAATTTGAAGATCATTTAAGAAAAGTTAATTGGCATGAACTGTTAAATGACTTGGACCCTGATAGTGCTGTTGATGCTATTTATAAAAAACTTAATTCAGCTATTTTGCTGTTTGCACCATTTAAAAAATTTAATCCTAACCAATATCCATACTGATTTAACTTTCCTCTAATTCGTTGCCTTCGAGATAAGTAAAAGTATCGTAAGTTGTATAAAAAATTTGGTAATCCAAGGGATTATGATACATACAATATGCTGAGAACTCGTAGTAAACACTTAATTGAAGCCTGCTACAAATCGATTCAAAATGAATTTGAGAATAGTAAACATTTCTTTAAGTTCGTTAATAACAAAAAATCAAGTAAAGGTATCCCTGAATCTATGACTCATGATGTTAAAATTGCTACAGATCCCCAAGGAATCTGTGAACTCTTTTCAGCGTATTTTGCTTTTGTTTATGAAAAATCTGACAACTATAAACCCAAATTATTGGACAGGTCTAATCTTGCACTATCTAATATGGCCATTAGTAGAGATAACATTATTAGAAAGATTAAAACACTAGAGGCTCACAAAGGTCCGGGTCCCGATCGAATTCCATCATTATTTGTTAAGGCGTGTTGTGAAGAACTTAGTTTGCCGTTATTTATAATTTTCAATAAGTCTATTAAGAGCGGCATATTCCCTTCTGTTTGGAAAATTGCCTATGTAATTCCAATTCATAAGTCTGGTGATAAAACAAAATGTGAAGCACCAAGATCTTGCTTATGACCATATTTACAACACGAAACAAAGCATATCAAACTTACACATGGTTTTGTTACTATAGATCAAAGATCAACTATAATTTACTTGTCTAAAAAATTACATCTCAAGCTTTGCTACCTAACGCCAATAATTTTTTCAAGGCTTACGTCAACCAAGAATACTCCTTTAGCAGCATACGGGATACATGGCAATTTGTTGCGTTGGATAATTTCGTATCTTTCTAGACGTAGTCAGATCGTTGCAGAAAAAGGTTTCCTCTCCAAACCAGTACATGTAACATCCGGGGTTCCTCAAGGGTCCCATCTTAGACCTCTTTTGTTTATTACATTTATTAATGACTTGGTAGACCATATCACAAGTGAATGTTTACTACATACAGACGATATGAAAGTTTCCGTATAATCGATAATGTTAATGACTGCCTCTTGTTGCAACGGGACCTTAATAATATTCATACCTGGTGTTCTCAGAATAAAATGCATTTGAATGTAACTAAATGTTTTTTTATAACTTTCACAACTAAGAAAACTCGTCTTAAGTATACATACAATTCAATGATCAACCTTTGTCTGAAAGCAATGTTGCTAAAGATTTGGGCGTTGTCTTTGACTCAAAACTAGATTTTAAGCAACATTTTAATCACTTACTTAAAACGCAACGTGGTTATCAGTTAGTTGATTTTGTTACACGAGTTATGAAGGAATTCAAGAGACCCCTTAGTCAAATATATCTTTTTAACACTCTTGTGAGACCGATCCCTTAATACGCCTCAGTAGTCTGGTCACCCTATTACGAAGTACATATAGCTAATATTGAACGAGTCCAGAGATGTTTTCTGCAGAGCTTATGTCGTAAACATGGATTGATCCGCCAGTTGCCATCGTATAATGAAAGAATGAATTACTTTGGAGTTACGAAATTAGATAAACGTAGACAATATTTTGAGCTTATTTACCTTCACAAAATCATTCACTCCTCCATCGATTGCCCAGAATTGCTTAATTTAATGTACTATGTAATTTTAACAGTCGATCCCGTCTGCGTAACCCGCGTATCTTTCGCCTTGATGTTTACAGAATCAACACGTCTTTCTTTAATCCGGTCATTCGAATGTGTCGAAATTTTGACGAGCTGAGACATCGTAACGCTGATCTGGGACATTTTTAATTCTAATATTTCACAATTTAGAAGATCTGTAATTGCTACGTTAAATATGTAAAATCACGAAATTCATAAAATAAGTTCTTTTTTTTAAGTGTCACTAGTACTATGTATTATTAATTTATTTTTCGGTCATACTTGTCATATTTTGTTTTGCTGTGCACACTTTTTTGGATTATAGACTAATTATAATATTTTTGTTACTGTAAATGTGTTTTGTATTGTCTTAAATCTGTGTGTGTGTGCCTTATTAATAAAATAAATAATAATAAATCATAGATTGCTCTAATGGCGCTCTTCTGTAAAACAAATATAATTTCAGTGTCAGTTGCATGTCCTCATAGCAAAATACCATACGACATTATACTATTGTTACGAGCTTGAGGTTCGTGACAATAAAAATTGCCGATAAAATTACCTAAATTAACACTTTAATTTACTTTACGCAAATTAAAACTTAAAACACTAATATTTAAACACACTAATTCACTTTATTCCGCTCCGAAGCTTCGCTTGTCTCGCCAAATCCAATACTGCCTCGATAGCATTTTGCAGCGCCTATATATACAAATTAGCAATGAAGCATCCGGAATATTCAAGTAAATGCGCGCAAAGCGACGAGTGTTCCGAGTGTAGATTTTCTAGAAACAGTTCTTCGGATGGCGCTGTCGGTAAAGATTTGTGATGTCATTTTCTGCAAAGCTCCCCTCGCTCTCGTTCCTGACACTAGATGGCGCTAGTGCATGACGCTGAGCGCGTAACACTGCCCCCTCTTAAGACATGCTCGTCCCGAGCATTATCGGTCCCATAATAATGCGCCAAGCGATCCACATGGACGATCTTAGGAGTCCCTCTTGCGCCTTTCTGTATCCGGTAGGTCACATCGTTGATCCTGGTTACAATCCGGTACGGGCCGTCCCATTTAGCTTGAAGCTTAGGAGATTTCCCTTTGCTGCGAACTGGATTGTGCAACCACACTAATGAACCTTCGTTGAACCCTTTATTGTTCATTTTGCGGTCGTACCGGGTTTTCATTTTCTCAGACATTTGCTGGCCCGATTGTCTGACGTGCTCATAAATGTCATTCATTTTGTTCCGCAAGTTATTTGCATAATAAGTTATACTGCGTGGGGCATCAGGTGGTATCCCGGTGATCAGCTCTGCAGGCAGCCGTAATTCTCTTCCAAAGTTTGCGAAAGCTGGTGTCACTGCTGTACTTTCGTGAACAGAACTTCGATATGACAACAAAAATAGTTGTATGTGCTTGTCCCAATCTCGTTGCCGATTGTCTACAACTTTTGCTAGGTACCTCTCCAATGTCTGATTAAATCGTTCCACTATTCCATCAGATTGCGGGTGATAAGAAGTCGTTCTTGTTTTATGAGTACCCATAACTCGGCAAGTTTCCTGGAATATTTGAGATTCAAAATTCCTTCCTTGATCGCTGTGAATCTCTAAAGGTACTCCAAAACGACAGAAGACTTCATGAACTAGTTTATCTGCAACTGTTGAAGCTTCTTGATTTGGAATGGCGAAAACTTCTGGCCACTTTGTGAAGTAATCCATCACAACCATGAAATACTTGTTACCGCTTTCACTCTTCGGAAACGGCCCCGCCACGTCAATGGCTATTCTCTCCCATGGTGCACCAACATTGTACAACTTCAATGCACCTCTACTACGAGTCTGAGATCCCTTTACAGCCGCACAACTTGTACATTTGCGACACCAGTCCTCGACATCGTTTCGACAGTGGACCCAATAAAACCGTTCTCGGATCTTCAGTAGAGTTCGTTTAACTCCCAGATGGCCTCCGGAACAATCATTATAGTACAGCTGTAGAACATCCGGTACTTTAGCTTTAGGGACAACCATTTGCAAATGACAGCTGTCTCCCCTAACATTTTCCCATTTACGGCACAGAACTCCATCCTGAAGCAGCAAGCTGTCCCACTGGGCCCAATAGCTTTTAGTGGTCGAACTCATTGCTGAGACGTCGCTCCACTTAGGCTTGGGAGCACTGGCCTTTATCCATTCCAGAATCGGCTTGATGTCCGGATCTTCCTGCTGTGCATCTTGTAAGCTGTCCTTCCATTCATTGCTGAGGTGGTCCGTCCTGAGCATCCTCACGGATACCTCTTCCTTACTCTCTTGCCTAGTACAATGGTTGCAATCTTCAGGACAAGGTCTTCTTGACAATGCATCTGCGTTGCCGTGAGATTTTCCGCTGCGATGTTCGATCTCAAAGTCGTATTCCTGCAGTAGTTCAATCCACCTCGCAACTTGTCCTTCTGGATTTTTAAACTGCAATAGCCATTTTAGTGCAGCATGGTCAGTTCGTAAGTGAAATTTTCGTCCCAGAAGATATTTGCTAAAATGCTGCAATGACTTTACCACAGCTAGCAATTCGCGTCTTGTGACACAATAGTTCCTTTCCGGTTTTGACAACGACTTGCTGAAGTACGCTATCACGACCTCTTGGCCACCATTCCGTTGAGGCAACACACCGCCAAGTCCTATATCACTTGCGTCTGTGTCAACTATAAATTCTTTGCTTGCATAAGGGTATCCCAAAATAGGTGTTTTGCACAGACGGTCCTTGAGCTCCTGGAATGCGATATTGCAACTTTCATCCCAGCAGAAATATCGCTTCTCCTCGGTTAGCTTGTGCAGAGGTTTGGCTATATCTGCAAAGTTCTTCACAAATCGCCGGTAATAGGAGCACAAACCCAAAAATGCTCTAACCTGCGTCTTGTCTTTTGGAACCCGCCAATCCTTGACAGCGGCTATTTTCTCTGGATCTGTGCGGATACCTTCTTCCGATACTACAAACCCCAAAAAGTTAACTTGCCGTTGGAATAGTGAACATTTCTTCGGGCTCAACTTGAGGTTGGCACTCTGAATCTTCATGAGCACGCGTTCCAGATTTTGACGGTGTTCCTCAAACGTACGGCCTACGATGATGATGTCATCCAAGTAGACCAGACAGGCATCGCCAATTAGCCCGGTAAGTACACGTTCCATCAGCCTTTCAAACGTTGCTGGAGCATTGCACAACCCAAACGGCATTACTTTAAATTGCCATAGACCCTTTCTTGTCGAGAACGCAGTTTTCTCCTTGTCCTTAGGGTCAATTTCAACTTGCCAGTAGCCACTTTTTAGATCCAGCGTGCTTAACCACTTTACTCCTGTAAGCATGTCCAGCGTGTCATCAATTCTTGGCAAGGGATAGCTGTCCTTCTTCGTAACGTCGTTCAGACGGCGGTAGTCAACACAAAACCGCATGCTGCCATCCTTCTTCTCCACCAGCACCACTGGTGAACACCATGGACTAGAGGAAGGTTCAATAACACCTTCCTTCACCATTCCTTCAATCATGGTTTCCACTTCCTTTTCACGTGCTACCGGCAATCTTCTTGGCCGCTGACGGATAGGCGATTCTTCTCCTGTGTTTATTTTGTGTTGAACTAAGCCAGTCTTTCCTATGTCAGCATCGTTTGATGAGAATACATCGGCGTACTTGAGTAACAACTTCTTCGCCTTGACCAATTCGTTCGGGGAGAGAACACTGCGACAGTCCTCTAAAAGTGTGGTCACTCTCGTTTCTGCATCCTTGCTGGGGGTCCCACTCGATATATATTGGCACCGACGTAACCAATCCACTTCCTCACAAGTACCAATCAGTGTGCCTTTTTCTATAATCTGTTCCCGGTCGCAAAGGTTCAGCACACGTACTCCTGAGATGTCAGTGGTCCTGACCAAGGTTCGAGCTACTTTCCATGGAAGGTCATTGTTTACCCTTTCCACAAGTACACAACGGTGAGCTTGCCCAGCGTTTCGAGGAAGACTAACCGGAACAATCGTTTCCGATCTCGGCGGAAGAACAATCTTCTTAATGCTGTACACGTTCCCTGGAAACGCACCTTCCATAAAAAGTTCCTCCTGTCCACATTTCAAAACACCTTGCTTAACGTCGATCTCACAACAATTATTCCTCATAAAGTCTAGGCCTAGGATGCAGTCGTCCATTATATCAGCCACGATGACATTATGCAGGTAGATCACGTTGCCTAGCTTCAACTCCATCTCCTTCTCTCCACGGACGGGTATACGCTGACCGGTGGCTGTTACCAAATTATTGCGTTCTCGGTTGTATGCGGAGTCCCCAAGGAACTGACTTATAAGTTGGGAACTAACAACCGTACGAGAGGCTCCAGTATCTATGGTCAGTTTACACGGCATTCCGTTGACCTCGCCCTTGATGATTAGACTGTTCCCATCATGGGTTTGTGAGATCGAGATCCTTGGGGCTCTTTTAACATCAGCCAGCACCCGCCCCGCAGTTCTGGCTTTTACTCGCTTCCCTGCTGCTGCTGGGCGGTGCTGTTGGCCGCACTACTCTCCTGAGATCGTTCACCTTCCCTTTCTTGGGTTCGCTTAGGGCAGCTGGATCGGAGATGGTCCTTTTCCCCATAGCCATAGCACCTTGGGCTGTATCCTTTGTTGCGGTCGCGAACTGTAGCTGCTGCAACCTCCCTGACGCGATGGGAAAGATGATCCTCGTTCTTAAGCGTCTCGTGGTGATCGAGCCTCACAGCAGCTCTGACTTCCAGGTCGCGGATGCCGTCGATGAATGTTTGAACCAGGTTCCCTTCAATGAGCGCAAGTACAAACCGGTATGCTTTTCGCACCAGCTTCTCCACTTCTAGAGCCCACTGCTGCAGGTTTTCGTTGATGCGCTGCACACGATCTTTAAGCTGCGCACGAAAGACGTGCTCCAGGTGAGCGTCGCCATATCTCGCCTCCAATGCCTCAAGGAGTTGCTCATAAGTCACTTCCTCACCGAGAGCTTCCAGAACTGTTAAGGCCTGGTCACGTAGGCCTAGTGTGAGAGCAGTCATGGCCTGATTTTTATTCCAGCCGTTCGCTTTCATAACAGCTTCGAACTGAATTTTGTAGGCTGACCAGGAAGAGGTACCGTCGAACGGTGGCACCTTGAACGTAGCGACGGTGTTGTAGCTACTACGGGAGCTGTAGCTCCATCTCCAAGTTTGAGTTCGTCCAGTGATTTCTTCATGTCAGCCATTACGTTGTCAACCCGATTGTTTATTTGGTCGATTCGGGTTTCAGCTTCCGACAATCGGTTGTCATGTTGAGCAACCTTATCCTTCACCTCCCGTATCTCTTTTCCGAAGGTAGCGTGAAGGTCCTTCATGAGGAGCATCTGCTCTTCCAACCGACGGGCCTGTTCCTCTTGTCGGCGGGCCTGTTCATCCTGTCCGCACCGCAGCTGCTCTTCCACCTCCTTCTTCCTCCTGCTGGCGAGCCTGTTCCTCCTGTCGCTCTTTCAACCAACGGGCCTGTTCCTCCAGCATCACCATCAGAGCACCTAAGTCAGGTGCTGCAGATGTAGGGGCTACTGACGGGCCTGCAGCCGGTGGCTGGCCCTCCGACGTCTGCGGCGTTGCACCACCAAATCTTCTTTGGTCCGTCTCCTGCTGGCGTTGACTTCGGGTACGGACACCCTCCGTTTCCTCCTTAGGTAAAATCGGCATGATTTTATCCCACTTCTGACACCAATTGTTACGAGCTTGAGGTTCGTGACAATAAAAATTGCCGATAAAATTACCTAAATTAACACTTTAATTTACTTTACACAAATTAAAACTTAAAACACTAATAATTAAACACACTAATTCACTTTATTCCGCTCCGAAGCTTCGCTTGTCTCGCCAAATCCAATACTGCACCACCAAATCTGTTCCACAAGCCTCCATTTTGGGACCCATATTATTTATAATATTCATTAATGATTTAACTGCTTACATACATACCAAACAGCAAGACGTAAAGTTAACTATTTATGCGGATGATACAAACGCGATTGTATCTGCTAACTCTATAAACGAACTAAATACCAAAATGAAAAGCACACTGTATGACTTTAAAAATTGGTTTGCAACTAACGATCTACTACTAAATACAAATAAAACGTACGCAATGCTTTTCAAATCTACAGCAAGACAAAAGGACTCGATAAACATTAACATTGACGGTAAAAATATTGAATCTATTCAAATAGTAAAATTTCTAGGAATCCACATTGACATGTACTTGAACTGGAAAAAAGGAAATGACAGCACTAGAATTTACTATCAGTTCAGCATGCTATGCCTTAAGAAGTTTACGAG
Organism: Parnassius apollo; assembly: GCA_907164705.1. Taxonomy (NCBI): domain Eukaryota; kingdom Metazoa; phylum Arthropoda; class Insecta; order Lepidoptera; family Papilionidae; genus Parnassius; species Parnassius apollo. The sequence goes on from CAJQZP010000458.1 coordinate 315,338, forward strand.
ACGAAGTTACGTTAAAGCAGCTTAAGTTGGTTTATTTTGCTCTAGTAGAATTACAACTTCTTTATAGCATACAATTCTGGGGCAACAGTTATAAATATAATATTAAGAAAGCGTTTGTATTACAAAAAAGAGCGATCCGCACCATGTTACGTATTCCACAAATTGAGTCGTGTAAAGAACATTTTCGAAAACTTGACATACTTACGGTTCCCTCTCTGTATATCTTAGTTTCACTTACATACTTAGTAAAAAATTTTTACAAATATGAAACAAACGAAGAAAGGAAAAATTACACCAACTTTGAATGTTGGACGCCACAGCACAAGGCATCAAGCTATTGCACTATTTAATTCTTTACCTATCTCATTTAAAGTTATTTATTGCCACCGAAAATTCCAAAATAAACTCAAATCATTATTAATTAAGAAAAGCTACTACTCAGTTGACGAATACCTAAATGACAAAAATAAACTTAATGAATGTTAATTTTTTTTTGTTTATGTACTATATTTTAATCTATTATGACATGAAAAATATTTAATTATGACATGAAAAGTATTGAATGTATATAAGTATAAAGAATGATTGTCAAATGATATTTAAATTTTATTCGATTTTAGTTTTATTTAAGTCAATTGCATGTAAACGTAATTTCTGATTTTGTTTAATTAATTTTCCAATACAATGTAATATTGTTCTAAGGAATAAATGACTATGACTATGACTATGACTGCCTCGATAGCATCTTGCAGCGCCTATATATACAAATTAGCAATGAAGCATCCGGAATATTCAAGTAAATGCGCGCAAAGCGACGAGTGTTCGAGTGTAGATTTTCTAGAAACTTAGTTCTTCGGATGGCGCTGTCGGTAAAGATTTGTGATGTCATTTTCTGCAAAGCTCCCCTCGCTCTCGTTCCTGACACTATGAAAAGAGAGCGCGTAACACTATGAAAATAGCTATAGTAAACTACTCTAGTTGTTTCAACATTGGTAAGTTTAGGCTGATCTTTTTTACAGCAAATGCTCAGAACTAAATCTGCTTGCTAGGTTTGATAATTGGGGGCCCCATAGAAGCTTTGCGTCTAGTGTGATTCCACGAAAAATGGTGGTATTGACAAGACTCAGCTCGTCCCCATTTAAAATTACATTAGTATTTACATGTTTGACATTTGCAGTTATGAATTCCATATATTTAGTTTTACTGCCATTTAAATGCAAATTATTAACATTAAACCAATTGACTAACTTACCTAATGCATTATTTGAATTGTGAACACGTACAGGATCGCCCCCATCACTACATCAGATTTGGGTAACTGAAAATGAAACCAATTTACTAACTTAGATATAGTATTATTTACTTCGTCATATTTTAGTAACTGTCTTTTTAAATTGAAAATTAATGAAGTGTCACCAGCAAATAATACTATAATCATGGTTATTCCATACTATGTAAGGTATGTACTATATAAGTTAATATTATATACAAGAAATAGAAAGGGGCCGAGAATTGAGCCCTGAGGCACGCCCGTTTGTACGGCAGAGCACATACTATTAATGATTTCATTAATTTTCAAATTAAAACGACAGTTATTAAATTACGACGAAGTAAATAATGCTATAGCTAAGTTAGTTAATTGGTTTAATGTTAATAATTTGCATTTGAATGGAACTAAAACTAAATGTATGAAATTCGTAACTCCTAATGTTAAACATGTCAATACTAATGTAATTTTAAATGGGGAGGAACTGAGTCTTGTTGATACCACCATTTTTCTTGGAATCACACTGGACGCAAAACTTCAATGGCTCCCCCATATAACAAAACTAGCTACCAGACTTAGTTCTGCAGCATATGCTGTAAAAAAGATTAGAACTCTTACCAGTGTTGAAACAGCTAGAATAGTTTACTTTAGTTATTTCCATAGCATTATGTCGTATAATATTTTGCTATGGGGACACGCGGCTCACACTGAAATTATATTTATTTTACAGAAGAAGGCCATTAGAGCAATATATAGTTTAAAATCAAAAGAGTCACTGAGACAAAAATTTAAGGAAATTAATATTTTAACTCTGGCCTCTCAATACATTTATGAAAATGTAATGTCATCATCATCATCATCATTACAGCCCTTCACAAGTCCACTGCTGAACATAGGCCTCCCCCAAGTAATGCCACAAAGCACGGTCCTGAGCCACCTGCATCCATCGACTTCCTGCATGTCTTACCAGGTCGTCACTCCATCTAGTGGGGGTCGCCCTACACTACGCCTACCGGTACGAGGCTGCCACTCGAGAACCTTTCTTCCCCATCGGTTATCGGTTCTTCGAGCTATATGGCCGGCCCATTGCCACTTCAGCTTACTAATCCGTTGGGCTATGTCGGTCACTCTGGTTTTACTGCGGATATCCTCATTTCTGAGTCTATCACGCAGAGAAACTCCGAGCATAGCCCTCTCCATAGCTCGCTGAGCGACCTTAAGCGTCCTCATACGGCCAGCAGTGAAGGACCACGTCTCAGATCCGTAAGTCATCACTGGCAACACGCACTGGTTGTACAATCTAGTTTTTAGAGATTGAGGTATACCTGACGAAAAGATATGCCGTAATTTCCCGAACGCTGCCCAGCCGAGTTGAATCCGTCGATTGACCTCTCGGTCGAAGTTGGACTTACCTAGTCGGACTATTTGTCCCAGGTAAACGTATTCGTCAACAACTTCGAGCATAGTGCTCCCAACAACTACCGGCATAGGTGTGACATGGACATTGAACATGATCTTTGTTTTGTCCATGTTCATCTTAAGACCTATCCGTTGGGAGGCACTATTGAGGTCATTGAGCATAGTGCTTAAGTCCTCCAGCGATTCTGCCATAAGGACTATATCGTCGGCAAATCGAAGGTGAGTGATGTACTCGCCATTGATGTCAATACCGTATCCTTTCCAGTCCAGTAGCTTGAAAACGTCTTCCAATGCAGCGGTGAAGAGTTTCGGGGATATAACGTCACCCTGTCTTACACCTCTCTGCAGTTGGATAGGTTTCGAGCTCTGGTTCTGTACTCGGATAGCCATCGTAGCCCTACTGTATAAACACTTCAGCACTTCGATATACCGACAGTCAACTTGGCACCGCTGAAGGGACTGTAGCACCGCCCAAATTTCGACGGAATCAAAGGCTTTCTCATAGTCCACATACGCCAGGCAAAGTGGCAGATTGTACTCTTCAGTCTTCTGTACAATCTGCCGCAGGGTATGTATGTGGTCTATGGTACTGAAGCCTTTTCGGAAACCGGCTTGTTCGGGAGGCTGGAAGTCGTCAAGTCTGCGTGCGAGACGATTCGTAATGACTCTCGAAAAACAGCACGTAGACGCGGCTCAGAAGGGAAATCGGTCTGTAGTTCTTTAAGAGAGCGTTGTCGCCTTTCTTAAAGAACAAGACCACCGCACTTCTGCTCCACGCCTCTGGAGTAGTGCCACCATGGAGGACGGAATTGAAGAGCTTCTGAAGGACTTCAAGTACCGGTGTTCCACCCGCTTTCAGAAGCTCCGCTGTAATTCCATCCTCGCCTGGGGCCCTGCCGTTTTTAAGGTGCTGGAGAGCCATTCTAATCTCGCTTAGACTGACGTCCGGGATATCATCGGAATAGTGTCGGATAAGACTTGCTCTTGGATCGTTACTCACACTTGCGTGTGGCTCCAACGATGATGTGTACAGCTGCCCATAGAACCTCTCAATCTCACTCAAAATCTCAGGTGTCCCGGAAACGATGTTGCCACACTCAGTCTTCAGCCTTGACAGTTGGCTCTTTCTGGCAGACAGATCTCTGGCAAAGACTTTGGAGCCCTGGTTCCGCTCGATCGCTTCTTTAATACGAGAAGTATTAAAGTTGCGTAAGTCTCGCCGTATGCATTTGGAGATCTGTCTGTTCAGTTGCCTGTATGCTGTCAAATCTGTTGACGATTGCAGCCTCATCTCCCGTCTAACAGCCATGAGATTAAGAGTGTGATCGGAGAGTTTTTGTGTTCTTCTGCGGCGGGTCTTGCAGAACTTAGCTCCGACCGCATGGACAGTTTCCACGAGCTTGTCGTTCATATCGTCCACTGCATTGCAATCTTCTAGGCACTGGAAGCGGTTACGTAACTCGAGCTGAAAGGTTTCGGGATTCTGGATTAGAGCACGAGGGGGACGGAGCGTTGACTTCATTAGACGAGACCTCTCCAACTTAACGTTTAGGTTCAGTGTGCCTCTAACCATTCGGTGATCGCTGCCAGTTTTCACCCTTGCGATCACTGAGACATCACTGAACAGTTGGCGTCTGGTCGTCATAATGAAGTCAATCTCATTTTTTGTCGAACCGTCGGGGCTCGACCAGGTCCACTTCCTGTGGGGCCGCTTCTGGAAGAAAGAGTTCATCATAAAGAGTCCCTCTTTCTCCATAAAGTCGGCCAGCTAAGCCGTGTAGTGGCGGTTAAGAATATCCACTACCCCATATCTTCCCGTGGGTGTCGTAAGAGGCGACAGAGGGAGACAGGCAGGAGATGGGCAGCAGCGTCTTCCTGATGACAACTGTGACGTAATAAAAAAACTGCGGTTGCCAACCCGCTCGCCAAGCGTGGCAACTATGGCAAATACCCCCCAATGAATAAATACACAAACAGACGGCCCCCAGTCCCCGGCGGCCCCGCTATTCCTGGCTACGGTGGCGACCATGGTAACGGCGAGGCAGGGGGTGCTAAGAATCTCCGGTGGAGGTTCGGTTGCCACCTACGACGACTCGACCTGGCAACATATAACGCACGCACCCTGAGGACTGACGAGAAGATACTGGAGCTGGAAGAAGAGGTAGACAAGTTGCGCTGGCATATTATTGGATTATCCGAGGTCCGAAGAGAGGGGGAGGACACGGCAATCCTCGAGTCCGGCAACTTGTTCTATCACCGGGAGGGCGACCATCTGTCCCAAGGAGGTGTCGGATTTATCGTCCACAAATCTCTCGTCAACAACGTTGTAAAGATTGGGAGTGTGTCGACGAGGGTCGCGTACCTGATACTCAGAATCACCAAACGGTATTCGCTGAAGGTCATTCAGGTTTACGCACCAACCTCGGCACATCCCGATGAGGAGGTGGAGGAAATGTATGAGGATATTTCCAGAGCCATACATTCCTCCAAAACCTACTACACGGTGTTGATGGGAGACTTCAACGCAAAACTGGGCACAAGAGAAAGCGGTGAGCTGAAGGTAGGGAAATTTGGAGTAGGGCAACGAAATGTAATGTACGTACACAAAAATAAAAGTAGTTTTGTGAAAATAAGTGATATTCATTCTGTAAATACTAGGAACAGACACAAGCTGGTAGTACCAGTTACTCGACTCCACCGAGTCAGTAATTCATTCTTGGGGCGATGTATACGCTTTTACAACAAAATCCCAGAAAATATACAAAATTTATCATACACAAAGTTCAAAAATGTTATTAAACTAAGTTTGTATAAATAGGGTTATTATAATATTAAGGAATTTATGGATGATAATAACCCCTGGGAAGGGTGATCGCTACCAAGCTATTTCTAATTTGTTTGTGTTGCTAATTGTAAACATGATTGTAAGCTATTATTGGAAAAAAAAATAGTCCCGCTGGGTTTCTTGCTGGTTCTTCCCAGGACAGAGGTTTTTTTTGCGAACCAGTGGTAAATGAAAAAAGTGACTTTCAATAAGTATTTGTTACAATCTACATTGAATAAAAAAGTTTCTGTTTCTGTTTCTGACAACAACCCAAAGGGTTCCCCCAAAAACTAAACCGGAAACTCCCCCCCAAACAACCTCACACACAGCCCCCATTCCCCCCCCCCCAGCAACCCCCACACCACAAAAAAATACATTTGGATTTTTTGCGTATTGTTACTTAAATATGTAATAATTAATCTAAGCACTTCATTTGTGTGGTGAACACAATTGAAAGCTTTGGATAAATCACAGAATATACCCAAAGCATTCTGTGAAAACTCCCATGCATTGAAGATATATTTAATCAGCTCAACAACAGCATCTGTTGTCGAGCAACCCTTTGTGAAACTGAATAGATTTTTCTGAAGTAAATTATTTACTTTATTCTTTTTACATTTGATTAAGAATAATTTTTTCAAAAATATTACTAAGTGTTAGCAGTACAAAAATTGGTCTAAAATTGGTAGGGTCCAATGTACTACCAGATTTAAATCATGCTTTTACTTTACTATGCTTCATTAAATCAGGAAAGACACCAGATTTGATACTAGAATTGAAAATAATACCAAGTTGAGGTGCAGTAGTATCTATTATAGATGTAATAACTTTAACGGAAACCCTCCACTATCTCCATGTTTAACTTTACCCTGTCATTTTTGTTACAGTACTGTTTGAGCAGTGATGCTGCAAAGCCATGCTTTGTGCTGTCATTCAAAGAGCTGATGATCATGCTAGACTGTGGTCTCTCAGCTCACTCAGTGTTGAACTTCCTGCCGTTGCCCCCTGTGCCCAGCACTCGCCTTGCTTCCCTGCCCAATTATACTCCGCCTCATGTTAATGATCCACTTTTGGAAGGAGTAAGTATCTTTGTAATCTTTATACTTTTGATAAAATGACATTAATATATGAAATAGTAGAATTATAATAATTCATAGCTTACTAGTGCATTAGCACCATTTATATTTAAGCAGAAAGCAATGTAAAGTAAAATGTATACGCTAATGTATGCTTTGTAAGTGATGTAGAAATATTGTTACACAATATCATCCGAGCTTGAGCAATTTAAGCACAAGTTAAAAATACTTGTTAATTAAAATACAGTGATTAAAGGGACCTTAAGAATGTCAGTAGTTCCAACTTTGGAAAGGAAACTCTTTGTCTTACAGTAGAATATAAACATGCTGTTGATTTTTATGATGATAACGGTGTCATTTATAGTCTCATTTTATCCTGATATAATTAATTACTAATCAAAATAAATAAAACTAATTTTATGGTATTCATTACATTTAATTTAAAAATGTTGTTTTCTGTTGTTCCGGGTCAGCTGTCAGCTTGTGGAGAGCTCTCTGAAGTCATGGGTGCTGCTGCTGCTGTTAAAAATTAGTTTTATTTAACGTGTGATATTCCGTAAATATAATGTATCATTATACTAATAAAAATGTTTTTCATTTTAAGGAATTAAAAGAATGCTGTGGGCGAGTATTTGTAGACAGTATTCCTGAGTTCTGTCCACCACTGGATAAAGTGGTAGATTTCTCACAACTGGATGTGATCCTTATTTCTAACTACACCTGCATGATGGCTTTGCCTTTTATCACTGAAGAAACAGGATTCAAAGGGCAGGTGTATGCAACTGAACCCACTTTGCAAATAGGAAGGTAAAATAGTTCAAAGTATTTAAAATATTATATTTACTTAAGTTGTTACTCTGAAATTATAACTGTATTATTGTCTGAAATTGTACTGTAATTATAACAATAGTCCAAAGTATTTAAAATATTATATTTACTTAAGTTATTACTCTGAAATTATAACTGAGATAGTTTAGGTTATTAGTGCCATGCCAGTTTCTGCCATGTAGGTGCAGTTAAGAATCTGCCGTGTAGTGGCGGTTAAGAATCTGCCATGTAGGCTCAGTTAAGAATCTGCCATGTAGGCGCGGTTAAGAATCTGCCATGTAGGCGCGGTTAAGAATCTGTCATGTAGGCACGGTTAAGAATCTGCCATGTAGGCGCGGTTAAGAATCTGCCATGTAGGCGCGGTTAAGAATCTGCCATGTAGGCGCGGTTAAGAATCTGCCATGTAGGCGCAGTTAAGAATCTGCCATGTAGGCGCGGTTAAGAATCTGCCATGTAGGCGCGGTTAAGAATCTGCCATGTAGGCGCGGTTAAGAATCTGTCATGTAGGCACGGTTAAGAATCTGCCATGAAGGCGCGGTTAAGAATCTGCCATGTAGGCGCGGTTAAGAATCTGCCATGTAGGCTCGGTTAAGAATCTGCCATGTAGGCGCGGTTAAGAATCTGCCATGTAGGCGCGGTTAAGAATCTGCCATGTAGGCGCGGTTAAGAATCTGCCATGTAGGCGCGGTTAAGAATCTGTCATGTAGGCGCGGTTAAGAATCTGCCATGTAGGCCCGGTTAAGAATCTGCCATGTAGGCGCGGTTAAGAATCTGCCACGTAGGCGCGGTTAAGAATCTGCCATGTAGGCGCGGTTAAGAATCTGACATGTAGGCGCGGTTAAGAATCTGCCATGTAGGCGCGGTTAAGAATCTGCCATGTAGGCGCGGTTAAGAATCTGCCATGTAGGCGCGGTTAAGAATCTGCCATGTAGGCACGGTTAAGAATCTGCCATGTAGGCGCGGTTAAGAATCTGCCATGTAGGCGCGGTTAAGAATCTGCCATGTAGGCGCGGTTAAGAATCTGCCATGTAGGCGCGGTTAAGAATCTGCAATGTAGGCGCGGTTAAGAATCTGCCATGTAGGCGCGGTTAAGAATCTGCCATGTAGGCGCGGTTAAGAATCTGCCATGTAGGCGCGGTTAAGAATCTGCCATGTAGGCGCGGTTAAGAATCTGCCATGTAGGCGCGGTTAAGAATCTGCCATGTAGGCACGGTTAAGAATCTGCCATGTAGGCGCGGTTAAGAATCTGCCATGTAGGCGCGGTTAAGAATCTGCCATGTAGGCGCGGTTAAGAATCTGCCATGTAGGCGCGGTTAAGAATCTGCCATGTAGGCGCGGTTAAGAATCTGCCATGTAGGCGCGGTTAAGAATCTGTCATGTAGGCACGGTTAAGAATCTGTCATGTAGACACGGTTAAGCATCTGCCATGTAGGCACGGTTAAGAATCTGCCATGTAGGCGCGGTTAAGAATCTGCCATGTAGGCGCGGTTAAGAATCTGTCATGTAGGCACGGTTAAGAATCTGCCATGTAGGCACGGTTAAGAATCTGCCATGTAGGCGCGGTTAAGAATCTGCCATGTAGGCGCGGTTAAGAATCTGCCATGTAGGCGCGGTTAAGAATCTGCCATGTAGGCGCGGTTAAGAATCTGCCATGTAGGCGCGGTTAAGAATCTGCCATGTAGGCGCGGTTAAGAATCTGCCATGTAGGCGGGGTTAAGAATCTGCCATGTAGGTGCGGTTAAGAATCTGCCATGTAGGCGCGGTTAATAATCTGCCATGTAGGCGCGGTTAAGAATCTGCCATGTAGGCGCGGTTAAGAATCTGCCATGTAGGCGCGGTTAAGAATCTGCCATGTAGGCGCGGTTAAGAATCTGCCATGTAGGCACGGTTAAGAATCTGCCATGTAGGCGCGGTTAAGAATCTGCCATGTAGGCGCGGTTAAGAATCTGTCATGTAGGCGCGGTTAAGAATCTGCCATGTAGGCGCGGTTAAGAATCTGCCACGTAGGCGCGGTTAAGAATCTGCCATGTAGGCGCGGTTAAGAATCTGCCATGTAGGCGCGGTTAAGAATCTGCCATGTAGGCGCGGTTAAGAATCTGTCATGTAGGCACGGTTAAGAATCTGCCATGTAGGCGCGGTTAAGAATCTGCCATGTAGGCACGGTTAAGAATCTGCCATGTAGGCGCGGTTAAGAATCTGCCATGTAGGCGCGGTTAAGAATCTGCCATGTAGGCGCGGTTAAGAATCTGCCACGTAGGCGCGGTTAAGAATCTGCCATGTAGGCGCGGTTAAGAATCTGACATGTAGGCGCGGTTAAGAATCTGCCATGTAGGCGCGGTTAAGAATCTGCCATGTAGGCGCGGTTAAGAATCTGCCATGTAGGCGCGGTTAAGAATCTGCCATGTAGGCACGGTTAAGAATCTGCCATGTAGGCGCGGTTAAGAATCTGCCATGTAGGCGCGGTTAAGAATCTGCCATGTAGGCGCGGTTAAGAATCTGCCATGTAGGCACGGTTAAGAATCTGCCATGTAGGCGCGGTTAAGAATCTGCCATGTAGGCGCGGTTAAGAATCTTTCATGTAGGCACGGTTAAGAATCTGCCATGTAGGCACGGTTAAGCATCTGCCATGTAGGCACGGTTAAGAATCTGCCATGTAGGCGCGGTTAAGAATCTGCCATGTAGGCACGGTTAAGAATCTGTCATGTAGGCACGGTTAAGAATCTGCCATGTAGGCACGGTTAAGAATCTGCCATGTAGGCGCGGTTAAGAATCTGCCATGTAGGCGCGGTTAAGAATCTGCCATGTAGGCGCGGTTAAGAATCTGGCTTGTAGGCGCGGTTAAGAATCTGCCATGTAGGCGCGGTTAAGAATCTGCCATGTAGTCGCGGTTAAGAATCTGCCATGTAGGCGCGGTTAAGAATCTGCCATGTAGGCGCGGTTAAGAATCTGCCATGTAGGCGCGGTTAAGAATCTGCCATGTAGGCGCGGTTAAGAATCTGCCATGTAGGCGCGGTTAAGAATCTGCCATGTAGGCGCGGTTAAGAATCTGCCATGTAGGCGCGGTTAAGAATCTGCCATGTAGGCACGGTTAAGAATCTGCCATGTAGGCGCGGTTAAGAATCTGCCATGTAGGCTCGGTTAAGAATCTGCCATGTAGGCACGGTTAAGAATCTGCCATGTAGGCGCGGTTAAGAATCTGCCATGTAGGCGCGGTTAAGAATCTGCCATGTAGGCGCGGTTAAGAATCTGCCACGTAGGCACGGTTAAGAATCTGCCATGTAGGCGCGGTTAAGAATCTGACATGTAGGCACGGTTAAGAATTTGCCATGTAGGCGCGGTTAACAATCTGCTATGTAGGCGCGGTTAAGAATCTGCCATGTAGGCGCGGTTAAGAATCTGCCATGTAGGCGCGGTTAAGAATCTGTCATGTAGGCGCGGTTAAGAATCTCCCATGTAGGCACGGTTAAGAATCTGCCATGTAGGCGCGGTTAAGAAACTGTCATGTAGGCACGGTTAAGAATCTGCCATGTAGGCACGGTTAAGAATCTGCCATGTAGGCACGGTTAAGAATCTGCCATGTAGGCACGGTTAAGAATCTGCCATGTAGGCGCGGTTAAGAATCTGTCATGTAGGCACGGTTAAGAATTTGTCATGTAGGCACGGTTAAGAATCTGCCATGTAGGCACGGTTAAGAATCTGCCATGTAGGTACGGTTAAGAATCTGCCATGTAGGCGCGGTTAAGAATCTGTCATGTAGGCACGGTTAAGAATCTGTCATGTAGGCACGGTTAAGAATCTGCCATGTAGGCACGGTTAAGAATCTGCCATGTAGGCACGGTTAAGAATCTGCCATGTAGGCGCGGTTAAGAATCTGCCATGTAGGCGCGGTTAAGAATCTGCCATGTAGGCACGGTTAAGAATCTGCCATGTAGGCACGGTTAAGAATCTGCCATGTAGGCACGGTTAAGAATCTGCCACGTAGGCACGGTTAAGAATCTGCCATGTAGGCGCGGTTAAGAATCTGCCACGTAGGCGCGGTTAAGAATCTGCCATGTAGGCGCGGTTAAGAATCTGCCATGTAGGCGCGGTTAAGAATCTGCCATGTAGGCGCGGTTAAGAATCTGCCATGTAGGCACGGTTAAGAATCTGCCATGTAGGCACGGTTAAGAATCTGCCATGTAGGCGCGGTTAAGAATCTGCCATGTAGGCACGGTTAAGAATCTGCCATGTAGGCACGGTTAAGAATCTGCCATGTAGGCACGGTTAAGAATCTGCCATGTAGGCACGGTTAAGAATCTGCCATGTAGGCGCGGTTAAGAATCTGCCATGTAGGCGCGGTTAAGAATCTGTCATGTAGGCACGGTTAAGAATCTGCCATGTAGGCACGGTTAAGAATCTGCCATGTAGGCACGGTTAAGAATTTGCCATGTAGGCACGGTTAAGAATCTGCCATGTAGGCGCGGTTAAGAATCTGCCATGTAGGCGCGGTTAAGAATCTGGCATGTAGGCACGGTTAAGAATCTGCCATGTAGGCGCGGTTAAGAATCTGCCATGTAGGCGCGGTTAAGAATCTGCTATGTAGGCGCGGTTAAGAATCTGCCATGTAGGCGCGGTTAAGAATCTGCCATGTAGGCGCGGTTAAGAATCTGTCATGTAGGCATGGTTAAGAATCTGCCATGTAGGCACGGTTAGGAATCTGCCATGTAGGCGCGGTTAAGAATCTGTCATGTAGGCACGGTGAAGAATCTGCCATGTAGGCACGGTTAAGAATCTGCCATGTAGGCGCGGTTAAGAATCTGCCATGTAGGCACGGTTAAGAATCTGCCACGTAGGCGCGGTTAAGAATCTGTCATGTAGGCGCGGTTAAGAATTTGTCATGTAGGCACGGTTAAGAATCTGCCATGTAGGCACGGTTAAGAATCTGCCATGTAGGTACGGTTAAGAATCTGCCATGTAGGCGCGGTTAAGAATCTGCCATGTAGGCGCGGTTAAGAATCTGCCATGTAGGCGCGGTTAAGAATCTGCCATGTAGGCACGGTTAAGAATCTGCCATGTAGGCACGGTTAAGAATCTGCCATGTAGGCGCGGTTAAGAATCTGCCATGTAGGCGCGGTTAAGAATCTGCCATGTAGGCGCGGTTAAGAATCTGTCATGTAGGCACGATTAAGAATCTGCCATGTAGGCACGGTTAAGAATCTGCCATGTAGGCACGGTTAAGAATCTGCCATGTAGGCACGGTTAAGAATCTGCCATGTAGGCGCGGTTAAGAATCTGTCATGTAGGCACGGTTAAGAATTTGTCATGTAGGCACGGTTAAGAATCTGCCATGTAGGCGCGGTTAAGAATCTGTCATGTAGGCACGGTTAAGAATCTGCCATGTAGGCACGGTTAAGAATCTGCCATGTAGGCGCGGTTAAGAATCTGTCATGTAGGCACGGTTAAGAATCTGTCATGTAGGCCCGGTTAAGAATCTGCCATGTAGGCGCGGTTAAGAATCTGTCATGTAGGCACGATTAAGAATCTGCCATGTAGGCACGGTTAAGAATCTGCCATGTAGGCACGGTTAAGAATCTGCCATGTAGGCACGGTTAAGAATCTGCCATGTAGGCGCGGTTAAGAATCTGTCATGTAGGCACGGTTAAGAATTTGTCATGTAGGCACGGTTAAGAATCTGCCATGTAGGCACGGTTAAGAATCTGCCATGTAGGCGCGGTTAAGAATCTGTCATGTAGGCACGGTTAAGAATCTGCCATGTAGGCACGGTTAAGAATCTGCCATGTAGGCGCGGTTAAGAATCTGTCATGTAGGCACGGTTAAGAATCTGTCATGTAGGCACGGTTAAGAATCTGCCATGTAGGCACGGTTAAGAATCTGCCATGTAGGCACGGTTAAGAATCTTCCATATAGGCACGGTTAAGAATCTTCCATGTAGGCGCGGTTAAGAATCTGCCATGTAGGCACGGTTAAGAATCTGCCATATAGGCACGGTTAAGAATCTGCCATGTAGGCGCGGTTAAGAATCTGCCATGTAGGCGCGGTTAAGAATCTGCCATGTAGGCGCGGTTAAGAATCTGCCATGTAGGCGCGGTTAAGAATCTGCCATGTAGGCGCGGTTAAGAATCTGCCACGTAGGCGCGGTTAAGAATCTGCCATGTAGGCGCGGTTAAGAATATCCACTACCTAATATCTTCCCGCGGGTATCGTAAAAGGCGACATAGGGAAACAGGCAGAAGATAGGCAGCAGCTTCTTCCTGATAACAGCAAATTTACAACAAAAAACTGCGGTTGCCATCCAGCTTGCCTAGCGTGGCAGCTATGGCAATATACCCCCCATGAGCAATGACACAAATAGACGGCCCCCAGTCCCCGGCGGCCCCGCTATTCCCGGTTACGGTGGCGACCATGGTAACTGCGGGGCAGGGGGTACTAAGAATCTCTGGTGGCGGTTCGGTTGCCCACTAAAACGACCTGACCTGGCAACATACAACACACGCACCCTGAGGACTGACGATAATATCTTGGAATTGGAAGAAGAAATAGTCAAGTTGCACTGGAATATTATAGGATTATTCGAGATCCGAAGAGAGGGGGAGAACATGGTGATTTTCGCATCCGGCAACTCTTTCTATCACTGGGAGGTCGTCCATCCCAAGGAGGTGTTGGATCTATTGTCCACAAGTCTCTCATTAACAACGTTGTGAAGATTGGAAGTGTATCGACGAGGGCTGCGTACCTTATACTCAGAATAACCAAACGGTATTGGCTGAGGGTCATACAGGTTTACGCACCAACATTGGCACATCCCGATGAGGAGGTGGAGGAAATGTATGAGGATATTTTTAGAGCCATGCATTCCTCCAAAACCCACTACACGGTGTTGATGGGAGACTTCAACACAATAGGGAAAGGGAACCCATGGGGCCAGCAGCTGGCCGATTTCATGGAGAAAAATAGACTCTTTATGATGATCTCTCTTCCAGAAGCGGCCCCACAGAAAGTGCACCTGGTCGAGCCCCGATGGTTCGACAAAAAATGAGATTGACTTCATTATGACGACTAGACGGCAACTGTTCAGTGATGTCTCAGTGATCGCAAGGGTGAAAACAGGCAGCAGTCACCGAATGGTTAGAGGCACACTGAACCTAAACGTTAAGTGGGAGAGGTCTCGTCTAATGAAGTCAACGCTACGTCCCCTTCGTGCTCTAATGCAAAGTCCTGAAACCTTTCCGCTCAAATTACAAAACCGTTTTCAGTACCTAGAAGATTGCGATGCAGTGGACGATATGAATCACAAGCTCGTGGAAACTGTCCATGTGGTTGGAGCTAAGTTCTGCAAGACCCGTCGAAGAAAAACACAAAAACTCCCCGATCACGCTCTTAATCTCATGGCTGTTAAACGGGAAATGAAACTGCAGTATTCAACAGATTTGACAGTATACAGGCAAGTGAACAGACAGATCTCCAACTTTAATACTGCTCGTATTGAAGAAGCGATCGACCGGAACCAGTGCTCCAAAGTCCTTGCCAGAGATCTGTCTGCCAGTAAGAGCCAACTGTCAGAGCTGAAGACTGAGTGTGGCAGCATCGTTTTTGGGACACCTGAGATTTACAGTGCTATAGGCAGCTGTACACATAATCTTTGGAGCCACATGTAAGTGTGAGTAACGATCCAAGAGCAAGTCTTATCCGACACTATTCCGATGATATCCAGGACGTCAGTCTAAGCGAGATTAGAATGGCTCTCCAGCACCTTAAAAACGGCAAGGCCCCAGGCGAGGATGGAATTACAGCGGAGCTTCTAAAACCGGGTGGAACCCTGGTAATTAAAGTCCTTCAGGAGCTCTTCAATTCCGTCCTCCATGGTGGCACTACTCTGGAGGCGTGATGCAGAAGTGCGGTGGTCTTGTTCTTCAAGAAAGGTGACAACGCTCTTTTGAATAACTACAGACCGATTTTCTTTCTGAGCCGCGTCTACGTGTTGTTTTCGAGAGTCATTACGAATCGTCTCGCACGCAGACTCGACGACTTCCAACCTCCAGAACAACCCGGTTTCCGAAAAGGCTTTAATACCATAATCCACATACATACCCTCCGGCAAATTGTACAGAAGTCCGAAGAGTACAATCTGCCACTTTGCCTGACGTATGTGGACTATGAGAAAGCCTTTTAATTCTGTTAAAATTTGGGTGGTGCTACAGTCCCTTCAGCTTTGAAATAAAATGAAATGAGATGTTTATTTGCTTTTGGTTAAGGTACACTGAAGATGGTGGTATTAATTAATCCGCTTAATCAGCCATTATTAATGGCATGCAAATCTTACAAATATAAAATAATGCGATAGTAATATTTTTTGCCAAGTTAACTGTCGGTATATCGAAGTGCTGAAGTGTTTGTACAGTAGGGCTAGGATGGCTATCCGAGTACCAGAACCAGAGTATGATACCTATCCAACTGCAGAGAGGTGTAAGACAGGGTGACGTTGTATCCCCGAAACTCTTCACCGCTGCATTGGCAGACGTTTTAAAGCTACTGGACTGGAAAGGATACGGTATAACATCAATGGCGAGTACATCACTCACCTTTTATTTGCCGACGATATAGTCCTTATGGCAGAATCGCTAGAGGACCTAAGCATTATGTTCAAAGGTCTTAAGATGAACATGAAAACAAAGATCATGTATGTCCATGTTACACCTATGCCGGTAATTGTTGGGAGCACTAAGTTGTTTGTTGACAAGTACGTTCACCTGGGACAAATAGTCCGACTATACTACGGCCAACGAGAAGTGATACCAAATGTAAACAAAACTAATGCAAGGTTATTAGGAATAGCAGGGGTGCGTAACTTTTTGATAGTTAGATTGTATATTTAAGTAGATAGTTTTCAAAATGTCTAGCAAACCAAAAAAATAGACTTTTGATAAATTTTGTTTTAATTTTAATTATTGGGTGCGTTTGGTAGAAAAAAAGCGCTAGCAAGCGCTTATAAGCGCTAAAATAGTTTTAGGCCAGGATACGATTGCTACTTCAGTAGCGCTGACACAATCCGCCATTTTGCTTATTTAATTTGTTTGTTTTGAAGTAGAGTTTATAAGTTGTTTTGTGCAATATTAGTTTTAAGTAATGTAATGACATGAATAGGCGTATACATGTTATTAAAAATTCATGATTGGTAAGTTTTTAATATGAATACTTTACAAACATATATTTAAATTATGTTAGGTTCCCCGGTTAAAACTAACTTCGTGTCCTAGAGGAAAATAGCTACTTACGATTTGACAGCGCTTACCGCTTACGATCGTCATTTTGCTTATAAGCGCTTGCTAGCGCTTTTTTTTCTGCCAAACGCACCCATTGTATAATTAGGTTTAAAATAAATAAATGCTTTCTGCGCCATTTCTTTTCTTTATAGGTATTTATCATTAGGCCAAGTTCTTTAACATATTTAACGGCACACCACCTGCGACTTTACAAGGCGCAGGTTCGGCCGCACATGGAATACTGTTCCCATCTCTGGGCTGGGGCTCCCCAGTACCAGCTCCTTCCACTTGACCGCATCCAGCGCAGAGCGGCTCGAATCGTCGACGACCGAGTGCTTTCCGATCGGCTCGATTCACTGGCACTGCGAAGAGATCTTGCATCTCTTTGCATTTTATTTCGCATATACCATGGAGAGTGCTCTGAGGAATTGTTCGAATTAATCCCAGCCGCCAAATTTCGTGAACGCACTACGCGGCAAACGTCCCGGTACCATCCACACCATCTGGATGCTTGGCGGTCCACCACAGTACGTTTCAAAAGGAGTTTTCTTCCGCGTACAACCTCTCTGTGGAATAGTTTACCACCGGCGATTTTTCCGGACCGATACGACTTGGGGACCTTCAAGAAAAGAGCTTACTCCTTTCTAAAGGGCCGGCAACGCACCTGCAATTCCCCTGGTGTTGCGGTTGATCATGTGCGGCGGTAGTCACTTAACATCAGGTGCGCCGTTTGCTCGTTTGCCCACTCTTCTATAAAAAATATTTTTAGGTATTAATAACCATATTTTTTTCATTCACAGTAAAACTAGTCACCTAAAATTAAAAATTAAATTAAAATGATATTCATGCTTTACTTACATGCATCTTTGATAGATTAAAAAAAATTTATTATTACAGTTGCTGTTTTTTAAATAACTTTAAGATAACTTTAAAGTATACTCCGAACCAAGAAGTTTTAATTATAACTAATAAACAACATTCATATTTATCCTAATCCTATAAGCGTTCGGGAAATTACGACACATCTTCTCGTCAGGTATACCTCAAAACATGAAAACTAGATTGTACAACCAGTGCGTGTTGCTAGTGATGACTTACGGATCTGAGACATGGTCCTTCATGCCTAGCCGTATGAAGATGCTCAGCGAGCTATGGAGAGGGTTATGCTCGGAGTTTCTCTGCGTGATAAACTTAGAAATGGGGATATCCGCAGTAGAACCAAAGTGACCGAAATAGCATAACGCATTAGTAAGCTGAAGTGGCAATAAGCCGGCCATATAGCTCAAAAACGACAACCGATAGGGTTAAAATTCTCGAGTGGGCAGCCTCGTACCAGTAGGCGTAGTGTAGTACGACCCCCCAATAGATTGAGTGACGACCTGGTAAACATGCAGGAAGTCGATCCCTGGCCGCTGGATGCTGGTGGCTCAGGACCGTGCTTTGTGGCATTCGTTTGGGGAATTCTATGTTCATGTACAAAAAAGCTGTGTAGTTGTATGGAGTGTGATGGTGACTCAGATGTAGATTCTACTTGAAGGAGCCATAAAACAAAGAACAAGTATTCTTGCCCGCTCCTATTAGACTAAAGGAGTTACGGAGATTCGGATGTAAGTTAGTGTGCAGGGCGTGTAGTGGTGTACACTTAAGTGTTGTGTAAGGTTCTATCTGGAGGAGCTGAGCGCGTGGCTGGCGGCGGGCGGCGCGGGCACGGCGGCGCGGCGGTGGAAGGAGCTGCTGCACGTGTTGCCGGCGCCGCTGGCGCACGCACAGCGGCCGCGCGCCTGGCGCCGCCTGTTCTCGGGCGAGGCGATGGCGCGGGCGCTGGCGCGCGTGCGCGTCGTGGGCTACGACGAGCGCGTGCGCCTGTACGGCGCGCTCGACGCCACGCCCGTCAGCTCCGGCTTCTGCCTCGGCTCCGCCAACTGGGTGCTGCGCACGCCACACGAGAAGGTACGCCAGTTAAATTTTTTTCTTTATGGACTGATTGCTTACAGAATCAACTTTTCAGCATGAATAACGAGTCTGTCATGAAAATTATAAAAGTCATCACCTATTCGAATATTCAATTTATCCATCACAACTCATAAAAGTCTTCTGCTGGACAACCAATAACAAACAGGTGTTCCTCATAGATTGACTCATAACGGGGCAGGGAGACAAGCTGCAAGAGACTGGCGAGTTGCCAACTACAGTCTTGATTATATTAAGTTGTTATTAAGAAAATGCTGCTGCCCACCTGTTACGGTTTCCACCTGTGCCTTTCACGACATGCACCGAGCGATACGGGCAGTTGATATTCTTACACTGCCACTACACGATTAGTTCTTAGCCGAGTATTCATCGCAAGGTTTTTGTCGAATTGTTACGGGTTTAAAGACTAACATACGATTGGAGAATGGCGTAGAGCAGCAGTGTGCAATGAAGTGGGTGCGTGTGTGTGGTGCAGATCGCGTACGTGAGCGGGTCGAGCACGTTGACGACGCACCCGCGGCCCATCAACCAGGCAGCGCTGCGCGGCGCCGACGTGTTGATCCTGGCGGCGCTCACACAGACGCCGGCGCACAACCCCGACCACATGCTGGGCGACCTGTGCGTGCACGCGGCGCTCACGCTGCGCGGCGGCGGCTCGCTGCTGCTGCCCGTGTACCCGTCGGGAGTGCTGTACGACTTGCTCGAGTGCCTTTCCGCGCACCTGGACGGCGCGGGCCTGGCGCACGTGCCGCTCTACGTGGTGTCACCGGTGGCCGACTCCTCGCTAGCCTACAGCAACATACTGGCCGAGTGGGTGTCGGCGGGCAAGCAGGCGCGCGTCTACCTGCCCGAGGAGCCGTTCCCGCACGCGTCGCTGGTGCGCGCTGGTCGCCTGCGCCACGCTAAGCAGCTGCACGACGACGCCTTCTGCGCGGACTTTCGCCAGGTCAGTCTCGCCTGAACTCGCTCACTGTGCTCGTGTCTTTGCACGACGACGCCTTCTGCGCGAACTTACCCCAGGATGGCCTCGCCTTAACTCGCTCATTGTGCTCGCATTCTTGCACAACGACGCCTTCTGTGCGGACTTCTTACAGGTTGACCTCGCCTCAAATCGCTCACTGTGCTCGCGTTCTTGCACGACGACTCCTTCTGCGCGGACTTTCAACAAGTCGACGTCGCCTTACCTTATATGTAACATGCAGAAACAAATTATACGCTCTCTTGGTAGGTAATATTACGTTGGATTCTGTGTTCGATCTTTGTGACACTAGAATTGAAGAGTGGGTTGGGTTCTTGTGGCATTTTAATAATATGTCGTGTGCAGTTTATCGCTTCATTCGTGGTTCAAACAGACGAGGATAACTTAAATAGAATATATTTCATTGCAGGCAATATATATTTATGCACACATTATTCGCTTGCAGCCCTGCGTGGTGTTCTGCGGACACCCCAGCCTGCGGTTCGGTGCCGCCGTGCATTTGGTGGAGCTGTGGGCCAACAACCCAGCGCACGCAATCATTTTCACAGGTACCGTTCGTTTTTCTTTCCCATTGTCACTCTCGTAACCAACAATCCCCTTTCCCATCCTACTTCTTCCTTCTTGTCATCTGAAATAAAAGCAATCGATCTAATAACAAGAATTTCTCTTTTGACGAATAATTTATATTTGTAGACTATGTAGACTAAACTTTGATTTTAAAAGATCAAGAAACTCGAGTTTTAAAAATGCTATTTAATTCACATTAATACACTATATGCTACACTATATAATATATATATTGCCGTGTAGTGGCGGTTGAGAATATCCACTGCCCCATATCTTCCCGTGGGTGTCGTAAGAGGCGACAGAGGGAGACAGGCAGGAGATGGGCAGCAGCATCTTCCTGATAACAACAATAATATACTAAAAACTGTGGTTGCCAACCCGCTTGCCAAGCGTGGCAACTATGGCAAATATCCCCCCATGAGTAACGACGCAAACAAACGGCCCCCAGTCCCCGGCGGCCCCGCTATTCCTGGCTACGGTGGCGACCATGTTAATGGCGGGGCAGGGGGTGCTAAGAATCTCCGGTGAAGGCAAAGACCTGGCAATATATAACGCACGCACCCTGAGGACTGACGAGAAGATACTGGAGCTGGAAGAAGAGGTAGACAAGTTGCTCTGGCATATTATTGGATTATCCGAGGTCCGAAGAGAGGGGGAGGACACGGTAATCCTCGAGTCCGGCAACTTGTGCTATCAAGAATTATCGTCCACAAGTCTCTCGTCAACAACGTTTTAAAGATTGGAAGTGTGTCGACGCGGTTCGCGTACCTGATACTCAGAATCTCCAAACGGTATTCGCTGAAGGTCATACAGGTTTACGCACCAACCTCGGCAGATCACGGTGAGGAGGTGGACGAAATGTATGAGGATATTTCTAGAGCCATGCATTCCTCCAAAACCCACTACACGGTGTTGATGGGAGACTTCAAATGCAAAACTAGGCACTAGAGAAAGCGGTGAGCTGAAGTTAGGGAAATTTGGAGTAGGGCAACGGAACCGTAGGGGCCAGCAGCTGGCCGACTTTATAGAGAAAGAGGGACTCTTTATGATGAACTCTTTCTTCCAGAAGCGGCCCCACAGGAAGTGGACTTGGTCCAGCCCCGACGGTTCGACAAAAAATGAGATTGACTTCATTATGACGGCCAGAAGCCAACTGTTCAGTGAAATCTCAGTGATCGCAAGGATAAAAACTGGCAGCGATCACCGAATAGTTAGAGGCACATTGAATTGAAGTGAAGTCAACGCTCCGTCCTCGTGCGCTATCCAGGGTCCCGAAAACTTTCAGCTTGAATTACAAAACCGTTTTCAGTGCCTAGAAGACTGCAATACAGTGGACGATATGAATGACAAGCTCGTGGAAACTCTCCATGCGTTTGGAGCTAAGTTCTGCAAGACCCGCCGCAGAAGAACACAAAAACTCTCCGATCACACTCTTAATCTCTTGGAAGCTGCAGTCGTCAGCAGATTTGACAGCATACAGGCAACTGAATAGACAGATCTCCAAATGCATGCGGCAGGACTTACGAAACTTGAATACAGCTCGTATTGAATAAGCGACTGAGCGGAACCGGGGCTCCAAAGTCTTTGCCAGAGATCTGTCTGCCAGTAAGAGCCAACTGTCAAAGCTGAAGACTGAGTGTGGCAGCATCGTTTCCGGACACCTGAGATTCTGAGTGAGATTGAGAGGTTCTGTGGGCAGCTGTACACATCATCGTTGAAGCCACACGCAAGTGTGAGTAACGTACCAAGAGCAAGTCTTATCCGACACTATTCCGATGATATCCCGGAAGTCAGTCTGAGCGAGATTAGAATGGCTCTCCAGCATCTTAAAAACAGCAAGTACCCGGGCGAGGATGGAATTACAGCGGAGCTTCTGAAAGCGGGTGGAAAACCGGTACTTGAAGTCCTTCAGAAGCTCTTTAATTGAGTCCTTCATGGAGGCACTACTCCAGAGGTGTTGAGCAGAATTGCGGTGGTCTTGTTCTTTAAGAACGGTGACAACACCCTCTTGAGGAACTACAGACCGATATCCCTTCTGAGCCGCGTCTACGTGCTGTTTTCGAGAGTCATTACGAATCGTCTCGCACGCAGACTCGACGACTTCCAGCCTCTCGAACAAGCCGACCTCCGAAAAGCATTTAGCACCATTAGTCCACATACATACCCTCCGGCAAATTCTACAGAAGTCCGAAGAGTACAATCTGTCTGATGTATGTGGACT
This sequence comes from Parnassius apollo, assembly GCA_907164705.1. Classification (NCBI taxonomy): domain Eukaryota; kingdom Metazoa; phylum Arthropoda; class Insecta; order Lepidoptera; family Papilionidae; genus Parnassius; species Parnassius apollo. Next base: position 337,750 of record CAJQZP010000458.1, read on the forward strand.
TTGATTCCGTCGAAATTTGGACGGTGCTACAGTCTCTTCAGCGGTGCCAAGTTGACTGTCGGTTTATCTAAGTGCTGAAGTGTTTGTCCAGTAGGGCTACGATGGCTATCCGAGTACAGAACCAGAGTACGAAACCTATTCAATTGCAGAGAGGTGTAGGACAGGGTGATGTTATTTCCCCGAAACTCTTCACAGCTGCATTGGACGTTTTCAAGCTACTGAATTGGAAAGGATACGGTATTAACATCAATGGCGAGTACATCACACACCTTCGATTTGCCGACGATATAGTCCTTATGGCAGAATCGCTGGAGGACTTCAGCACTATGGTCAATGACTTCAATAGTGCCTCCCAACGGATAGGTCTTATGATGAACAAGGACAAAACAAAGATCATGTTTAATGTCCATGTCACACCTATCCCCGTATTTGTTGGGAGCACTAAGCTCGAAGTTGTTGACGAGTACGTTTACCTGGGACAAATAGTCAATAGGACAATAGTCCGACTAGGTATGTCCAAATTCGACCGAGAGGTCAATCGACGGATTCAACTCGGCTGGGCAGCGTTCGGGAAATTACGCCACATCTTCTCGTCAGGTATACCTCAAAACCTGAAAACTAAGTTGTACAACCAGTGCGTGTTGCCATTGATTACCTACGCAACAGAGACGTGGTCCTTCACTGCTGGCCGTATTAGGACGCTCAAAGTCGCTCAGCGAGCTGTGGAGAGGGCTATGCTCGGGGTTTCTCTGCGTGATAAACTTAGAAATGAGGATATCCGCAGTAGAAGCAGAGTGACCAACATAGCCCAACGGATTAGTTAGCTGAAGTGGCAATGGGCCGGCCATATAGCTCGAAGAGCCGACAACCGTTGGGGAAAAAGGTTCTCGAGTGGCAGGCGTACCGGTGGGCGAAGTGTAGGGCGACTCCCCACTAGATGGAGTGACGACCTGGTGAAACATGCAGGAAGTCGATGGATGCAGGTGGCTTAGGACCGTGCTTTGTGGCATAGCTTGGGGGAGGCCTATGTTCAGCAGTGGACTTGTGAAGGGCTGTAATGATGATGATGATGATGACACTGTGTGAACTTTCAGATGTTCAATCTAAAAGTAGTCGGTCAAGAAACTAGAATATTCACCATAAAGTCTAAAATAATTTTAGTTTGTTCGTTACTTTAGCTTAAAAAAAATTTGCGAAGTAGAATGTTAAATTAAACAATAATAGTAAACAAAAGTGAATACGAAATTTATATGACTGCAGAACCGGACTTCCCGTACTTGGAGGCACTGGCGCCGTTCCAGCCGCTGAGTATGAAGGCGTTTCACTGCCCTATTGACACGTCGCTGAACTACGCGCAGGCCAACAAGCTGGTGCGCGAGCTGCGGCCGCGTGAGCTGGTGCTGCCCGAGCAGTATGCCGCACCTACCGGAGTACGTCCCACTGTTCCAGCGACACACCGACACGTCGATACACTGACACATTAACACCAACACATCAACGCACCGACGCATCGATACACTGACACAAAGACACGTCGATATGCCGACACGTCGACACACCGCCACATTGACACACCAACACATTGACACACCGCCACATTGACACATCGACACACCGCCACATTGACACACCGATACATCGACACACCGCCACATTTACACACCGACGCATCGACACACCGTCACATTGACACACCGACACATTAACACACCGACACATCGACACACCGTCACATTGACACACCGACACATCGACACACCGTCACATTGACACATCGACACACCGACACATCGACACACCGACACATTGACACATCGACACATCGACACAGCGTCACATTGACACACCGACACATCGGCACACCGTAACATTGACACACCGACACATCTACATACCGACACATTGACTTACCGACACATCGACACACCGCCACATTGACACACCGACACATCGACACATCGACACACCGCCACATTGACACATCGACACACTGTCACATTGCCACACCGACACATCGACACACCGACACATTGACACACCGACACATCGACACACCGTCACATTGACACACCGACACATCGACACACCGTCACATTGCCACACCGACACATCGACACACGCCAAACATTGACACACCGACACATCGACACACCGCCAGATTGACACACCGACACATCGACACACCGTCACATTGACACACTGACACACCGACACATTGACACACCGACACATCGACACACCGACACATTGACACACCAACACATCGACACACCGTCACATTGACCCACCGACACGTCGGCACACCGTCACATTGACACACCGACACATCTACATACCGACACATTGACACACCGAGACATCTACACACCGCCACATTGATACACCGACACATCGACACACCGCCGCATTGACACCGATACATTGACACACCGACAAATCGACACACCGCCACGTTGACACACCGATACATCTACATACAGCTACATTGACAGATCGATACACCGCCACATTGACACACCGATGCATCGACACACCGCCACATTGACAGACCGACACATCGACACACCGTCACATTGACACACCGACACATCGACACACCGTCACATTGACACACCGACACATCGACAAACCGTCACATTGACACACCGACACATCGACACACCGCCACATTGACACACCGACACATCGACACACCGTCACATTGACACACCGACACCGACACATCGACACACCGCCACATTGACACACCGACACATCGACACACCGTCACATTGACACACCGACACATCGACACACCGCCACATTGACACACTGACACATCTACACACCGCCACATTGACACACGGTCACATTGACACACCGACACATTTACACACCGACACATTAACACACCGACACATCGACACACCGCCACATTGACACACCGATACATCGACACACCGTCACATTGACACACCGACACATCGACACACCGACACATTGACACACCGACACATCGATATACCGTCACATTGACACACCGACACATCGACACACCGCCACATTGACACACCGACACATTGACACACTAACACATCAAAACATCGCCACATTGACACACCGACACATCGACACACCGCCACATTGACACACCGATACATCGACACACCGCCACATTGACACCGATACATGAACACACCGACACATCGACACACCGTCATATTGACACACCGACACATCGACACACCGCCAAATTGACACACCGACACATTGACACACCAACACATTGACACACAGACACATCGACATACCGTCACATTCACACACTGACACATCTACACACCGCCACATTGACACACGGTCACATTGACACACCGACACATTTACACACCGACACATTGACACACCGACACATCGACACACCGCCACATTGACACACCGACACATCGACACACCGACACATTGACATCGATACATCTACATACTGATACATCTACATACCGCTACATTGATACTCCGACACATCGACACACCGCCACATTGACAGATCGACACACCGCCACATTGACACACCGACAAATCGACACACCGCCACGTTGACACACCGATACATCTACATACCGCTACATTGACAGATCAATACACCGCCACATTGACACACCGATGCATCGACACACCGCCACATTGACAGACCGAGACATCGACACACCGCCACATTTACACACCGATACATCGACACACCGTTACATTGACACATCGACACATCGACACATCGACACACCGTCACATTGACACACCGACACATCGACACATCGTCACATTGACACACCGACACATCGACACACCGCCACATTGATACTCCGACATATCGACACACCGCCACATTGACACACCGACAAATCGACACACCGCCACGTTGACACAACGATACATCTACATACCGCTACATTGACAGATCAATACACCGCCACATTGACACACCGATGCATCGACACACCGCCACATTGACAGACCGATACATCGACACACCGCCACATTTACACACCGATACATTGACACACCGTCACATTAACACACAGACACATCGACACACCGTCACATTGGCACACCGACACATCAACACACCGTCACATTGACACACCGACACATCGACACACCGTCACATTGACACACCGACACATCGACACACCGCCACATTGACACACCGACACATTGACACACCGCCACATTGACACACCGACACATCGACACACCGTCACATTGACACACCGACACATCGACACACCGACACATTGACACACCGACACATCGATATACCGTCACATTGACACACCGACACATCGACACACCGCCACATTGACACACCGACACATTGACACACTAACACATCAAAACATCGCCACATTGACACACCGACACATCGACACACCGCCACATTGACACACCGATACATCGACACACCGCCACATTGACACCGATACATGAACACACCGACACATCGACACACCGTCATATTGACACACCGACACATCGACACACCGCCAAATTGACACACCGACACATTGACACACCAACACATTGACACACCGACACATCGACATACCGTCACATTCACACACCGACACATCTACACACCGCCACATTGACACACGGTCACATTGACACACCGACACATTTACACACCGACACATTAACACACCGACACATCTACACACCGCCACATTGACACACCGACACATCGACACACCGCCACATTGACACACCGACAAATCGACACACCGCCACGTTGACACAACGATACATCTACATACCGCTACATTGACAGATCAATACACCGCCACATTGACACACCGATGCATCGACACACCGCCACATTGACAGACCGATACATCGACACACCGCCACATTTACACACCGATAAATTGACACACCGTCACATTAACACACAGACACATCGACACACCGTCACATTGGCACACCGACACATCAACACACCGTCACATTGACACACCGACACATCGACACACCGTCACATTGACACACCGACACATCGACACACCGCCACATTGACACACCGACACATTGACACACCGCCACATTGACACACCGACACATCGACACACCGTCACATTGACACACCGACACATCGACACATCGTCACATTGACACACCGACACATCGACACACCGCCACATTGATACTCCGACAGATCGACACACCGCCACATTGACACACCGACAAATCGACACACCGCCACGTTGACACAACGATACATCTACATACCGCTACATTGACAGATCAATACACCGCCACATTGACACACCGATGCATCGACACACCGCCACATTGACAGACCGATACATCGACACACCGCCACATTTACACACCGATAAATTGACACACCGTCACATTAACACACAGACACATCGACACACCGTCACATTGGCACACCGACACATCAACACACCGTCACATTGACACACCGACACATCGACACACCGTCACATTGACACACCGACACATCGACACACCGCCACATTGACACACCGACACATTGACACACCGCCACATTGACACACCGACACATCGACACACCGTCACATTGACACACCGACACATCGACACACCGACACATTGACACACCGATACATCTACATACCTTCACATTGCCATACCGACACATCGACACACCGCCACATTGACACTCCAACACATCGACACGTTGACACATTGATACGTCAACGTATCGACCGACGTTTTACCTTACGTGAATTTGTCGAGTGGACAAAGGTACACATAAATTAGTATAGCATTGTTGTTCGTACGCCGGCTTAGTGGTTTCATTACAGTTAATCGCGTTTTCACCTGCAAGAACACTTGCGGAAATCTTTTCGTAAGTTTCTTGCTATTCTGTTTATCGAATGAATTCTTGCAATTTTTCCTTTCATTGCGAACATGAACATCGATATGTATCGTGAAATAATCGGTCTGTAATATAGAATAATATCTAATGCATTCTATAAAGACAGAGATGCCCACCAATCATTAATTTACATAAATACTTTAAATTCCTATTTTAAATCGAGTGTACTTGTTGCGAGATATACGAACCTAGACCGGTACGCAGCGAGATCTGCCGCGAGTCGATGTGAACATGTTTACAACGCAATCAACTGCACTCACAAGGAAACACGTCAGTGTCACGCAACATATTAAGAAAGTTTGTGTAGGTTAGTGATATTTTTAAGTGAAAATTTCTTTACAATAGCGGTAATTTAAAACTCAATGAAATGAAAAAGCGACATTAAAGAGAGATAAACGTATACATCTATAGGATTTATCCTGAGAGAGAATGAGATATAGTGTTTCCTAATATTTGGGTCTTTTTTATGCAGTGCTTCAAAGATGATTGATATAAAGCTTGATTGTTAAAATAAAAAGTTTAAAATAAAATAAAAAATGAGTGAGTCTTATAGTAGTTGCCTATGGGTCAGCGCACACCAAGAGCAGAGCAGAGCATTTTCTGAGAACACTAAAATATTAATTTTATGACTATTGACAGACAGTCCAAAATTATATACACGTCCAAATTTGATGCTCGACCACGCTCGAGCTTGTAGGATGCATGTTCGAGCATGCGCGAGCGCACTCGCACCGCCGCCGTCCGCTCTCAGTATTGCCTCAGCGAAAAAACTGTTTGGACGTGTGTTTAGTTTATACCTATAAGCGCGTCACATAAGTAGGAATCATGGACGAAGAAAAGTTGATAAGTTTGGTGCAGCGTTTTGAGTGTCTGTACAATATCTAATAATATATCAAGTCCAACGTACAGCGATGGTATGTAAAAAGCCAATGCTTGGGAAAGAACCTCCACGTTTCTTCTACCCATACTGTCCTTCTAATTTTCTGAAGTCTGATTTTATTAAAACGTTCTTTATGTTCCTCTTCCTCTACCAAAAGGTAATCGCCAAGTCTCGATCGATCATATTGAACACGTCTATCAACGTCAGATTTTGGCATCAAATTGGTCATGCACGCCTCCCTAGCAACACAGAGCACTTTCAATGGATCTTGCTCACAAAGGCGCGCGGATGCCGCCTGTATGGTCGAGTAGTCAAAATTGTGGTCGAGCATGCGCGAGCATTTTGCAGTTCGGTCTGCGCTTACCCGTAGATGTTTATGTTATGTATATATATGTATATGTTATCATGTAGTATCTGACATCTTGGTACTTAATTAAAAAATCAAAGAAATAAACATAAAAATTTATTTGTGAAAATTAAATGCTGAAATATGCAGTGTGTCTGGTCACGACCTAGCGATAATTTAAAGTTACAAAATATACCTAATTTCATCGACGAAAACACCCATATATAGGGATCTACGCCCTCTCCTGTCGGAATGGCCGCCATTTTTTTTATTCTTGTAGATACCTCTGCCAAAAGATGCAGATTTCTCTGGACAGAGAGGTCCTACAGATGTAAAAAAAATGTTATTTAAAAGGTAAAAATAGCATCTATCAAATAAAAATAAACATCACGGAAAGTTTTTCCTACAAAATATCTTAAAACATTTACAATGCTAATTTAAGTAAAAAAAAATTGACTATTTTTTTAATTTTCTTAACATATTTCAAAAACTAGCACATTGATACTAAATTTTTTAATACTGTCCTAATACTTAAGGATATTACTTACAAATTGACATTAAAATTATTGTTCTTAATTGCATAACTCGAGAGTTAGGGCTGTTTGAATATGACCCTTTTGCGAGGGTCATGTATGTAGAGCCTCATATGAGCGCTATTAATTTTCGATAATGGATTAAATAAAAATACACTATAACTTTTAAGAAACTTTTAATGGCATTAAGTACTATTATTAATTTAATAATTGTTCAAAATGTCCACCTCTATTCTGTAGACAGGCTACTGACCTTACAGCCATTTGTTGTGTGGCCCTTGATATTAAGACTATGTCGGATCTTATGTCATCCGCAATCGTCATTATTTTGTCGAGCAGTTCTTGTCTGCTATTTGGGACTGTAGCATAAACCCTCTGCTTCATCCATCCCCATAAAAAATAATCCAGAGGTGTTAAATCCGGAGAGCGAGGTGGCCAAGCTACCGTTCCACCACGTCCTATCCATGGTGAATAATTTTCATTAAGAAAAGCTCTCACAGCACGTGCGTAGTGAGCTGGTGCACCGTCCAACTGTAGCCACATGCGCCTTCGGTTGATCACTGGTAATTCCTCCATGATTTCTCTAAATGTGTCCCTTAGAAAATCTAAAAATCTTAGGCCATTCATTGTATTTGGTAATTCAATTGGTCCAATTAATTTGTCATCAATCATAGCCGCCCACACATTTACTGAAAATTCATGTTGAAATTTACTGGGCCTTACTGCATTTGGATTTTCTTGCATCCATAAATGCTGGTTTCTATGGTTTATAATACCAGCTCTTGTAAAAGTCGCCTCATCGATCCACATGATTTTTTTACAAAATGTCGGTTGACGTCGCACACAACCGTTGAGTCACGAGCAAAAAGTGGCTCGCACAGCATAGTCTGGCTCTCGAATATCTTGTACGCGACGAAAATGGTACGGATGCATGCCTTCGCGTTTTAAAATTTTCCCCACAACCCATTTTGACAAATGCAGCACCATTGCTATTCGCCTTACACTGAGCTTGGGATCTCGGTAAATTAATTGAAGAACTTCTTCTTCTGCTTGCACTGACACTATGCGGGAGCGTTCATTTGGCGGCCTTTGGATGCCATATTGCGACAATCTTAAGTGAATGTCTTCGATACCTGCGCTGGTCAAACATGATTTTTTGTCCTACTTATTCATCGCCTAACAATAATACAAATCATTTTCCGTCCTTGTCACATAAACCCTATTCAATGTAGCAGGTAGCTCTACATGGGTTTGGGACCGTCGCAAAAGGGTCATATTCAAACAGCCCAAACTCTCGAGTTATGCAATTAAGAACAATAATTTTAATGTCAATTTGTAAGTAATATCCTTAAGTATTAGTACAGTATTAAAAAAAAATAGTATCAATGTGCTAGTTTTTGAAGTATGTTAAGAAAAATAAAAGAAATAGTCAATTTTTTTCACTTAAATTAGCATTGTAAATGTTTTAAGATATTTTGTAAGGAAAACTTTCCATGATTTTTATTTTTATTTGATAGATGCTATTTTTACCTTTTAAATAACATTTTTTTTACATCTGTAGGACCTTCCTGTCCAGAGAAATCTGCATCTTTTGGCAGAGGTATCTACAAGAATAAAAAAAAATTAAATGGCGGCCATTCCGACAGGAGGGGGCGTAGACCCCAATATATGGGTGTTTTCGTCGATGAAATTAGGTATATTTTGTAACCTTAAATTATCGCTAGTTCGTGACCAGACACACTGTATATTCAAATAATTATTCATTATTACTTACTTGATTTTTTATCAATGATTGTACTTTTTTCAGACACCAATAGTATTACCAATAGTAAATACATTTATTCATATAGTTTACACGTATAAGTTAGTACATAATAGCACATTTAATTTCTACTGTGCGCGCGCATTGGTGAAATGAAATAGCACACGCATCCTCGTTTTCTTGCTACACTTAAAGATGTTACACGTCAATTAAATTAAGTGTATGAAATAATTAAAATTATTATATGTAATCACTTCATAACAATTAACGATTGTATAATTTCAGGTTTAGTGTTTTCATGTGTCTGTATATTTGTCGATTACGAATCGTTATACTCGTTATACTTGGTAACAATATTATAATAAAAAAGTGCTACACTTATCGTTGTTATAAAATTAAACACGTATGTTCTGTTCAACGATATATTGGACAGTAAAAATATTTTAATGAATGAATATGAGCGTTATAAACACATAGTGTTGATATAGGCGGGTGGTGCGGGCGGTGCGGGCGGGGGTGCGCGGCCGCACGTTGTGGCGGACGGGCCGGTGACGGTGGCGCGGCGCGGCGCGGCGCGTGCGCTGGGCGTGGTGCGGCGCGCGGCGCGCGGCACGCTGTGCGGCGCGCTGGCGGCGGGCGCGGCGCCGCGCGACCTGCGCGCCGGCCTGCGCGCCGCGCCGCTCGTGGCGCAACTCACGCTGCGCGACGCGCGCCTCGAGCTGTGCGCCGCCACGCCGCAGGGCCCGCTGCCGGCGCCCGTGCCCCAGGTAACCAACCCAACTAACAATTTTTATTGTTATAACGTCTACAAATGTTGGGTGTGTTAGCATAATTTATGGATGTCGCCGCCGGAGGACCCGAAAAAACCAAATTACTTTTAATAATTTTAATTTAAAATAACTATTTTATAAATTTTACACTTAAAGAGCTAATACTAATTAAATCTACACTTGTTCGATGCTAGAAACGTGGTTACGTCACATCGTGAAGTTTTGTATATGACATGACGGCGGCGCCGTCGTACGTTGGTACAGCCAAATTGTAAAGAATACGTGCAGCGACCGCGTCGCCCGGTGCGTCGCTCAGTTTCCCCCACCACCCCACTACTGTGCTTGTTTTACAACAACGGGTATAAAACGACTGCACAGCGGCGGGGTAGGCAGTCATGGCTCTGGCGACGACGCTACTGGCGTCACTGTGATTCCACGGGCCTCACTGTGAATGAACGGCGGCCGCATTTCCTATCAAGTCAGCAGATTTATCTCGCGGCATTAAGTTTCCAGTAAAGTGTTATGTCGATTGGTTCACACCGCGTACGTCATTGCGAGTCCACGGCGACCGAATTCCCCATCAAGTCAGCAAAAATGCCTCGTGGAGATAATATTGAAATGTTGTGTGGGAATATGAGATTGCCGCGGTTTTGTAAGGATTATATATCCATATAACACCTTCCCTCTGAGAACAGCAACTATTTCCGAGTCTTGAGATAATGAAATATTGCTGTATGTTTGTCTGTCTGTTTCTGTGGTTCAGATTTTCCGGGTTTCGTGTCGATGTCTTCTTTAGACGGGGCTTGCGACGATTTTCCAGTGCACATTTAAGGTGTTGTAATCCGCCCGCACCGAGTATATATCATCGTGACATTAGGGAATGACAAAATGTAATCTTTCTCATCAAGTTCCTCAAGCCGTTCTAGACAGGGTGACGGTAGTCATCTGTCAGGTCTTGCTAAGGAATTGATTGATGACGAGTTCTTGCGTGCAACCTGGATGCTGTCGAAACTGATAGTCCATCTTCTCCCTATAGAGATACCAGTAACTGTAGTTCGGGTATACAGCCTCTATGTACATAACCTTTCCTGTTTGTTGTTATCAACGGATAAGGAGGGAATAAAGCCTGCCGGTATCTAGGGCGAATGTAGATAATTTAAAGATAATGATTATTTTATTTCCCGCATAATAATCAGTTTATTTTATTGTTACGAGCTTGGTGTTCTAGCCACTAAAAACTGCCGATTAAATTACCAAAATTGACGCTTTAATTACCGAACACCAATTACAACTTAAAACACACTAATAATAAAACACAATTGTACTATTGATCACGTTAGCTCGCAGTTATATCGCTTCGAAGTATTCGCTTGAATAGCCAATTCAATATTGACTCGGGTCGCGGTCGATACCGGCCTTATTATATGGGGCCTCTTCTACTGAACCATTTAGAATGTTCGAAGTACATACTGGTCCTGATTGACTAAGTGTAGGAAGTTCTGGCAAGGAAATCTCTAGAAGGATCGCGACTCTTAGTTCTGCTACTCGGTACTAAAAGGCGCTAGTAGTAACTAATGACTCCGTGTACCAGGCATTAATTATGGCGCGTCATACTGCCCCCTCCTAAAACATGCTCGTCCCGTACATTATCGGCCATATAGTAACGCGCCAGTCGATCCGCATGGACAATGTTAGGAGTACCTCTTTGTGTATCCGGTAGGTTACGTCATTGATCCTGGGCACAATCCGGTACGGTTCGTCCCATTTAACGTGAAGCTTAGGAGATTTATCTTTGCTGCGGACTGGATTGTGATAGCGGAATCGCGCCTCCCCCGGTATACGCGGGGCAGCCTGAGCACCCACGCGAAGAGTAGGATAACTTGATCGTGGATGCTCAGTAAGGGATTCTCCGTCACTAAGGGTGCTGGTACCCTCCTGGAGTAGTTTTTTATTGATTCCGTTACCATGTTAAGGGGGGGGAGGAATGGGCCTCCGGCCATCTGCACATACCAAGCGAAACGCAGTAGTAAATTTCTACTTATTGCCGGCATATCCGTGGGACAGCGAAAGCTGCCACGTGGCGCTACCACTGGTAAATAGTAATTAAAATATAAGCGACGGTGACGCTGTAATTAACGAACAAACTATTTCTAATTGTGTAGTTAGTCAGTGCCTACCTACTGTACGGAATAACCGCGGATTTATTGAAATCGTGAACCCGATGCAACACTACTTAATATTTCCTCTAGATCGTCCCGTTCACGCGGGGTCTTATAATATTGAGTGCACGCGTACTCAAGAAACATTGTCACGAGCGGAAGAAGTTTTGTCGCATTTACTAATGAATCATTTGAACTCCGAGGAACGAGCAAATTTAGAGTTATTTAGAAAATATGCTGACGTATTTTATATAGACTGAGAAAAATTAACGTTCACGAACAAAATTGAAAATTATATTAGGACAACAAACGAAATCACTATGTACACAAAAAGTTACCGATATGCATATATGTGTGTACATCAGTAAAATGCTGGAAAGAGGCATAGTTCGGCTTTCGGAGTCCGCATGGAGTTCACCCGTACCAATAGTTCCAATAAAAGTTGACGCATCTGGAAAAAAACAAATGACGTCATATCATTGACTTCCGCAAACTAAACGATAAAACTTACGATGATAAATACCCCATACCAAACATAAATGACGTGCTAGATAAGCTAGGGAACTGTCGGTATTTTACCACTTTGGACTTCGCTAGTGGGTTTTATCCGGTACAAATGGATCCAAACCTCTACTAACATATAAAATAGCCACTACGAGTTTGTTTGCATGTCGATGGGCTTAAAAAACTCGCCATCAACATTCCAACGTGTGATGAATAACATGCTTAAATATCTGTATAATACCGTGTGTTTTGTCTATTTAGACGACATCATTGTATTCAGCACATCTCTGTAAGAACACATGATTAATCTTGAAAAGGTCCGAGAGAAAAGACTCCGAGATGTGCACATTTAAGATGCTGTAAAACTTTAAATTTAATCAAACTTTAAAATCCAGTTAGATAAGTCGGAGTTCCTTAAACTAGAAACTGCTTACCTCGGACACGTGACCAATAAAGATGGCATAAAACCGAGTCCTGATAAAATTTCTGCCATTCAGAAAAACCCACTTCCTAGAATGCCTAAGGAAAGTAAGCAGTTCTCGGATTGATAGGTTACTATCGAAAATTCATTCCAGACTTTGCACGTATAACAAAACCTTTAACAGAGTGTCTAAATAAGACAAACCAGTGTGCTATGCTTCTCGTACTCTAAACGGGAGTGAGATCAGTTACACCACCTTCGAAAAAGAACTCCTTGTAGTCTGGGCAATCAAATATTTTAGGCCATATTTATTCGGAAGGAAATTTAAAATCGTGACAGATAATAAGCCACTCCAGTGGGTTATGAATCTTAAAGAGCCCAACTCGCGTTTAACTCGTTGGAAGATCAAAATTTCGGAGTATGATTTCACTGTGACTTATAAAAAGGGCAGTTTTAATGCTAACGCCGATGTGTTGCATCGAAATTCACAATGAGGAGACTAGTTCGATGATGGCAAATCCATCTGAGCACCAACCTTCAGTAGAGAGCTCATCTACTGCCTTTGCGCACACAAGCTTCGAGAATCAAATTTTAGAAGTTCCAACTAATTTTATAACGGTTGTTGGCGATATTAAGAAGCGTCCGACAGCCTTTAAGCCCTTTGATACTCACACAAAGACATCTGTAAACGTATCTATGTCAAATTTAAAAGCTGATGTTATAGACGTAATTAAACGTCCGCTTAGTGGCATACCTAGAACAAAATGACCTTAGTGACCGGCATTACGGGTTTCGGCGAAATCGGTCAGCCGGGGACCTTCTAGCGTATGCCAAACACGTATGGGGTGAGGTACTCGAGAATAGTGGGGAAGCACTTGCTGTTTCCTTTGAAGTCTCGACGGTCTTTGACAGAGTTTGGCACGCTAGCCTTTTGAGTAAGCTTCCAACGTACGGCTTATCCGCTGGTCTGATTGAATGGGTAAAGGTCTCTCTGAGTGAACGGTCTCTCCCGGTCGTCGTCGATGGCTGCTCATCCGATCCTCTGGCGACTGACGCCGGTGTTTCTCAGGGGTCCATCCTCTCCGCAACTCTCTTCCTGCGGCATATTAACGATCTGCTTATACCCGGTATCTATGGGTATGCAGACGATAGCACAGTTGTGGAGAGATACCAACCAAGTTGACGGGCCAGACGGGATCAAATCCAGTCCGAAAGAGAGGCTATGATTGAGCGTGTGAATCTCACACTACAGGCAGTCTCCGAATGGGACGATGCTAATCTCGTGAGATTCATTGCCTCCAAAACACAAGCTTGTCTTTTCACCGCTAAAAGGAGCCCGCTCACCCTGGCTCCTACTTTCCGAAATGTATCCTTGGAGTACACTGACCGCCTTCGGTTGTCAGGGGTTGAATTTTCTCCGAACCTCAACTATGGGCGGTTCATTAAGTCCAGAGCCAAAGCAGCTGCAAGAACACTTGGTGTTCTTGCAAGGGTGCGGCGGTACTTCACGCCGGGACAGCTTCTTTCCTTATATAAAGCGCAAGTCCGGTCGTGTATGGAGTACTGCTGTCACATATGGACTGGTGCTGCAAAATGCCACCTGGCAGTGTTGGACTCAGTGTAGAGACGTCATTGGTTTAGTTGAATCCAACATGGTCAGCCTCGAGCAGAGTAGCCAGCCTCTCGGTATTCTATGGGATGCATTTTTAGATTTTTAAGAAGAAAGGGAATGCAGTATGAAAGAAAAATTAGATATAAATCAGACAAGGTTATAAAAAATTTAGGTTTGACAAGGGATTGAAATATATAGGATGATAACATTAAATATAATTGTAAACTTACTAGTAGTACAAGGTCCTATAACAAAGAGATCAGTCCTTTCTGACGTAGATCGCCTATTTGACTCATTTGCTTGATCGTCATATCAGCAAAAATCTCAATATAAAAGTTATCGGTCTGTAACTTAGGTTGGGATGATGAATTACCGCCGCATGGTTGAGATATAGGAAAGATCTCATCCATTTACAACACATTTTTTACCACGACGGTTTAATACAACGTCGCAAAACTTGGAAGACAAAGAACTTCATCAGTTAAAACGCATACGCTGCAGTTGTTTATCTTAAGGTAATTGAAAAGGCGAAAATACATAATATCCATAAACACTCACGCCTGTCACCCAGAGGGGTAGGCAGAGACTACAGATTTCCATTTGGCACGATCCTGACACACCTCTCTCGCCTCCTTCACATCCATACACCTACGCATACATGCTCGTCGGTTAAGGGTACTCCTAATTTGGCCCGTTTCCAATAAATCGCCAATTTGGTCAATAAATTTTCGCCTAGGACGTCCCTTTCCGACTCTGCCATTCACTTCTGCAACATAAATTTTCTTTGTCACTCTTTCCTCATTCATTCTTTCCACATGATCAAACCACCGAAGCATTCCTTTCTTAATCCTGGTCACAACATCATCTTGCAAACCACACTCTTCTCTTATTACACAATTTCTTACCCTGTCATTCAGATTCAGCCCTAACATACTCCTTAACGACCGCATTTCTACTGCCTTTATTCTACTCTCGTGCTTCTTCTGCCACACCCAACTTTCACTACCATACGTTAAAGTAGGGACCAACACAGCATTGTGAATTACCATACGTGCCTTTTTCGACACATTTTGGCTCTTCACAATAGAGTGCAAGGCCCCATTTACTCTATTTCCCGCATTCACTCGTCGTTATATATCCTTATCATATCTCCCATCCCTGCTAAATACGCAGCCCAAATATACAAACTCATCTACTTGCTCGACCAACTCCCCTTCTATTCTTATTTCACAAATCGTTTTACTTTCTTCTCTTTCAAAAACCATAACCTTCGTCTTACTTGCGTTCACTTTCATACCCCTTTCTTTTAATGATCCGTTCATTAATGTAACCATCATTTGCAACTCGGCCGCCGACGACGCAAGAATGACTTGATCATCGGCGTACAAAAGGCATTTGACGGTTAACTCACCCATTCTTAATCCGCATTCTTCAACTTTCAAATTTTGCAAACAACTGTCCATAAATAGGTTGAACAGCCACGGGGAAGCCACACAGCCATGTCTGACACCTTTATGGATGTCAAACCAGTCCGAGTAGGCCCCGTTGATGCTAACACAAGCACTAGAGTCCCTATAAAGAGACTCCAATGCCTGTATCAAGCCAGCGCTCAACCCAAATGACTTCAGTGTTTGCCATAGCAAATCCCTATCCACTCTGTCATAGGCTTTTTCCAAGTCCATGAACGCACAAAAAACCTTTTGGTTTTTGGCCAGAAACTTCTCCGCGATCATGCGCATGGAAAAGACTTGATCTGTACATCCCATTCCCTTTCTAAATCCCGCTTGCACATCCCAAAATTTTCCATCAGTTTCTTTCATGACCCTTTCAATCAGTACCTTAGCGTACAGTTTTCCCACAATGCTAAGAAGGCTGATGCCTCGGTAGTTTTTACAGTCCTGCTGCGACCCTCTTCCTTTATATACTGGGACTATCACGGCTTTGCACCAGTCTACCGGTACCCGCTTCAGTTCCCAGCATAAATTAAACAAGGTGTGCAGCAGGCCTGCCACCACTTCCTCTCCAGCCCTTAGCATTTCGAGTGAAACTCTATCATATCCGGCAGCCTTACCTGCTTTCATGCATTTCATTGCTTTCATTATTTCATCTATACTTATCTCGCTACCTCTTTCCTCTTCTTTCGGCGTTTCTACTTCACTTAGTACACACGTTGTCTCCTCACTCATAAACACGCTTTCAAAATATTCCTTCCATCTCTTTAAACTCAAAACTTCATCATTCAGAATATAGCCATTCTCGTCTCTTATAGCATTCATCATAGGCTGTTTTGAATGTCCCCTGGCAGTTCTTACAAGTTTCCAGAACATTTTAATATTTGCCTGGAAGTTATCCGATATTCTTCTATCATTCTTATCCGTTCTTTCTTGCTTTTTACTTTCAACTACTTCTTTTACTCTCTTATTAAGATGTCTAAAGACTGCCTTTTTTCTTTCAATATCACCATTCGTACCACTAGATTTAGCAGCCTTTGTTGCTAGTAAATCTAGCCATGCTCTCTTCTTTGCTTCAACTTCCATACGTATCGCATCATCCCACCATAACGTATTATTTTTCCTTTCATTCTTTCTCTTACTAACACCAAATACTTCGGTAGCTGCATCCACTAAACCTTTCTTTACATTTTGCCATATATTCTCCAAGTCTAACTCCTTCATACATAATTCATCCAAACCACTTATATTTTCTTTCAGTCTACATTTGAACTTGTTTTTATCACTTTCATCTTGTAACCTTTCTGTTCTAATACGCTGTAACGCAGTGGTAGACACAGACGATCGATGGCGCCAACGCCTGAATAGACCATTAATTATAATAGAATAGACTATCACGGCTTTGCACCAGTCTACCGGTACCCGCTTCAGTTCCCAGATCTAATAATAAATACCTGTTCCTCAATTGGAATTATATGCTGCAGCTTTACTAGCAGAGCTCTTGTATGATATTGTAAATCTTTTGACCATATCCAAAGAAAAAAAAATTTTGCTTGGTCCGACTCAATGGTGGTTTTGTCTAGGTTGCAATCGGAACCAAGACGATGGCGAACATTCGTAGCAAATACGGTGTCTGAGATAACACGAGTATTAGACGACACTCACTAGAACTATTCAAGCTTCTGACAACTCGACTAATCCACAAGAGGAATTAAATCGTATGATTTAGCTAATCAAGATATTTGGTTGTCTGGCCCCGACTGGCTTAAACAAAGACGAATAGAAAAGGACACATTGGAAAATCCTCAAACTAAAATAGAAATCAAGAATACATTTTATATAGCTATAAAAAATAGCTTTCGTAGGAGAACTATTTTATCAAAGATTTTCATCGTTGTCAAAAATGAAAAGAGTTTTAGCATACTGCAGAACAGTCGTGAAGGCGGCTAGAAACTAGGACAAGCCCAAGATCAGTGGCGAAGCTAGAGCTCCAAGCTAGGGCAAGCCCAAGATATAAATTGATAAAAATATAGATTGTTGTTTTTAGCAGTTTTATAAAAATACACCAATCTTGATCTGTCTCCACGCTTCAGTTTCATATTCAGTGCTGTCAAGGACGTGTTTAACAAAGCACACAGAAAGCATACCACTGCTAGATAGATTGTATTACATCTCAGCAATTGCATAGCTTCGGTGGCTTTGAAGAAAGCAGTTTGGGTTTGTTTAAGGGAAAGAAAAAAAATATTTACATCCAATACAATACATGAACAAAAGTAAAACACGAACAAAATACGAACAAACCATGTACAAAATTAAAAAAAGGTACGCCTGGTAGATTTGAAACATCGAAATTATTTTGTTTAAGTTATATGCATAAAAGAACAGGTTACGACAGAAATTAGATATGGTATGATGAAAAGATAAAGCATTACACATTTTTTCACATAAAATAATGACTGTTTATTATATAATTATTTATTTTAAATTTTAATAAACCGTACAAAATGACATTTTTAACCTATATATAAATATTAAATTAAATACCTATAATATAAATATTAAATTATTAAATTAGCTGATAGCCGTGTTTGTGTCATCTGGCGTATTTACTTTAGACGGTGGTACCGTGAGAGTCAATCAATTTTCGTTCGATAAAATGACTTCACCCATAGAATTAAGTAGATGGCGCTATTAAAATATTATATACTGAAGGACTAAGAGAAATAATCTTTAAAAATATCAGTACAATGTATTCTTTTGATTTATTACATTAAAATTTAGGCTTCACATTAAAAAATATTGTATCAATTATTTGCAATAAAATTAAACTTATACCTATCTCATATTTTATACTGCCGTTCAAAATGATATTTTTAACTCATATGGTAATATAAATATTGAATTAATAACCTTTTGAATACGCCTAGCTCAATTAAACTTTAATACTAAAGATTCCTGTACCTATCAAAGTATGAAGAAATGTTTATTGAATTAAAATTTCATTCTTAAAGATTTTACCTTTTCCTCGCCGATTATCACTTCACCACACTTCAATTCATCACAAGGAACACTATTATCCTCCATTTTCCCTAAAAATCTTTAAAAAAAGCATAAATATACAACGCGCAATATTCATTCACTCAAGCTAAACACACAGAGTAAACATCATTGTAAACTAAACATTCGCACTACTGTGAACAGCTTTGGTGACAGTGGGTCGCCTTGCTTGACGCCTCTATCGATTGGGAAAACGTCTCCTGTAGATTCTTGCCTGATTCTGGCTTTACTTTCACTGTAAATATTTTTAATGATTTTAACATAAGTATTTTGGATCCTCTGTTCTTTTAAAGTCTGCCATACCGAAACGTGTTTAAGGCTATCGAAAGCTTTGGCATAATCTATAAAGGCCAGGTAAATGGTTTTACTGTATTCATTGTATTTCTGTATGAGCTGTTTGACTGTATGTATATGATCAATTGTACTAAAGTCTTTCCTGAACCCTGCCTGTTCCACAGGTTGACTTTCGTTGAGTGTGGTTGATATTCTGTCTAGAATCACTTTAGCTAAAACTTTATGTTCATTTAAGATGGGAGAAATGGGTCTATATTTTTCTATATCGTCTTTTGGACCCTTTATATGTAGGAGTATTGTATTTGATTCTGCCCATTGGCTCAGAATGCAGCCGGTACATAGAGTCTCATTGAAGACCTTTGTTAATATTGGGCTTAGTTCTTTAATTGTCCATCTCATAAGTTCGTTTGTGATTCTGTCTGGACCAGCGGCTTTTTCAACTTCTGCCTTTTTATAGTAACCTACGGTATGATTATTTTAAATAGTAATAAACAACCCTTATTTAGTCTTGAATTATAACTAACTACAGTTTCTTACTAAAAATTATAATTTAAAAGTAGAAAAAGAATAATTTAGAAATAGATAATATATGCTATATGATGTTACATAATCTTTTTTACTACTTTAATTTTTATTGCAATAAATTATAATTAATTCCATTATTGCCTCGATCTAAAAACAATCTACAATAACAAGTACCTGAACTATAATAACCTATATCTTAGGTGTATGTGCTAATAAATACGCTAAAAAGATTTTTTGTTTCTTATATTAAATGAATAACATAGTTACTAATTACGGTCGATTTTAAAATAACTGAAAATAATTTAAATTAATTGTACGCAGTAAAGCAACGATACATTTATTATGTGTTTAACATGAATGGGTCAGCTATACTGCGGACCACACGCTCATTAGTCATTGGTTAAATCCGGCTCGAAAGATCAAAAATGACTTAAATTTGAATTGTATGCCAGCCGGTGGCGCTAGGCGCACCCGACGTGGCGGCGCTGGTGCGCGAGCTGGCGCGCGAGGGTCTGGGCGACGCGCGGGTGGAGGCGGGCGCCGATGGCTGCATTGTGCACCTGCCGCGCCACGACACGCTGCTGCACGTGGAGCGGCACGCCACGCACGTGTTCTGCGAGGGACGCGCGCACGTGCGCCAGGCGCTGCGCCGGGCGCTCGCTGCGTGCACGCCGCACGTGTAGACGCTGCACGTGCACCTGCTGTGCCACGACACGCTGCTGCAAGTGAAACAGTACGCCACGCAAGTGTTCTGCGAGAAACGCGCGCACGTGCGCGAGGCACTGTGCCACGCGCTAGCCGCGTGCGCGCCGCACGTGTAGACGCTGCACGTGCACGCCGCGCGTGTACACATCTACACCAGCTGATACCACTTACACTATGACAATATAATAAATGACTCTAGGTCTATTATAATTGATATTGATAATAACAAATCCTGAGTTTTATTCTATGATCTCCTTCTTAAGGTGGCCCTAGTCGATAGCTCGAACTAAATGCTGGGCGGGGTTAAAATGCATGCTATCTCAGCCGACATCACGTGCGAAAGGGATAGACGCTGTGATGAGCAGTAAGAAGCTAGTGCGCACACACATACACACTCGAGTGACGCAATGCGCGACGGCGTCACCGCGTACCTACCTATGCGATTCATTTTTGAATAATAACATAAATTCAAACGGCAATTGTGAGCTTCTTGGCGCATTGACGTAGCAATGAGTAGCTGCGCTGGAGGCCGCGGGTTCGAATCCCACACGGAACAAATATTTGTATGGCCTACAAATAGTTGTTCCGGGTCTGGATGTTTGTCCTTGTGAAATTATGTTTTTAAACTGCCTCCACGATACAGGAGAAAATCCTACTATGGGGGTAACGTATTTTAAAACGAGAAAAGAGAGAGGAAACAAATTGGTGTTATTATTATGAACCCAATTTAGTTGTTATTATGAAAGTTCTTATGTGAATTTAAGTAGATGTTGTTATTATATAATAATTTCATTGATTTGTTTTTACCTACTTTTTAACCGACTTCGATAAAAGGAGGCGGTTCTCAATTCGTTGTTTTTTTGGTTATGTATGTTCTGTTCCCCGATTTCTCGAAGATGCCTGAACCGATTTGGAAAATTATTTTTTGGTTTGAAAGAATATACTTTCCAGATGATCCCGTGGTAATCGATGATGGTCAGATCAAGATATGATGATGGGATCTTGGAGAAATCGAGGGAACTCTTCAATAAATGACAGCAAATCAACCGTGATTGCTGCCATCGCGTATTTATGCATTCTTTACGCAACCACACAGTATAATATCACGCCTGTACCCACTAAAGGGACATAACTCTCAACTAAAAATAGTAACATTAAAATTTTTTGAATAAAATATTGTAAAATAATTATGTTTTTGTATTTTATTGTAGGTTATGCAAACATTACTGTAGGTACTATGTATTCTAAATAGGTATTTAAGTACCATAGCTATAATAGCCCACAGGTAACTCCCCGAAGTATATGCCAGCCATGTCTGGATAACTGCTTTTTCGACAGCGCGACTGATGTGAGTGGGGCTTTTATGTAGGTTAATTAAATAAATAAAAATGTTAGTTTGTAAATTGTTTATTGATTGTTTGTGTTCAATAGCGGTTTGCAACATTCTCTTACTACTTAGAAAGTTATCAACAATAGGAATTGTGTCACACTGCAGGGACAAGCACAAACGTCTATCAAAATAGTAACGTACCTAAACGGAATAGGACTAACAGCACAGACTTCCTTACAGAAGTCCAAAGAACACGTCTAGACAAGGTAAGTAATTAGAAAAAAACTACAATTTAGAGATCGATTGTAAATCAAATTCACAGTACAGACACAATTAGCGAAATATAAATAATTTTAATTTATTTTGTGATAGTAGATAACACTAGTTGAAAACTAAAAACTGTATGGGAATGACATCACTGAACTAGTCAGGTGGTCAGTCCAAACAAATAAAAGGCGCGATTGTAAAAAGAGATTCGTTACAAAACGTTTGTAGACTAGGGGGCATGGCCTGTTTATGCTATTGATAACGAAGGTTATAAAATATGTACAAATTAGAAACTAAATCCTATGTGTACTTATCTGTATTCATAACCCAATATCTGAGGTAGGTTGATGCGCTCCTTAATTTTTATATAGTTCGTATTATTCTGTAATAGGTAAATTAAATCTAAACCAAAATATATACTTTAATACCATAGCAAAGCTACTACTATTTTATTTTGTAGTAGCTGATATAGTAGTATAGTAAATTATATATAAAAAATATGAGTAAGTCTAAGGTAAGGTTAAATATAAACAAATATTTGCCAAGTGCGAATCCGACTTCCGTGCTTCCGTACCATCTTACAAGATTTAAATATACTACATACCATATCGATCAAAAAAGCCAAAAATACACGTTTCTTTTTCTAGTAGGAAACCCTTTAATTTTAAATTTATTTTTACTATTTGCTGTTATAGCGGCAACAGAAATACACGTTCTGTGAAAATAACAACCATCTACCTGTTACGGATCATGAGATGCAGCCCGCTGACAGACAGACACACGGACAGCGGAGGCTTCGTAATAGGGCCCTGCTGGTTACCCTTCGGGTGCGGAATCCTAAAAAGTACTTAGTTGTCCACTCACATCTGTATGGTTCTTTCGTCAAAGGACCATTAGCCACCTGCCTGATTCTCGTATAACATGACCAATGTAATACCTGAACTGACCTCTCTGAGTTTGTTTCGGCAGATCGGGTGCAACTTCTCAGTTTCATGTTTTTGTTGTGTTAGTGTTTTAAAAGAAATACGTGTGGCACTCGGCGACTGCCGCGGTAAAGCTATTGCATAGCATTTTTTATCAACTTATGCAATTATAATTATTTATTTATTTTATTTATGCAGTTAAGTCTTTGATATTAAATCAAGTTACACTTTTTGAGCGTGGTGACCGATAAGAAAACAATTTTTTTTCTCTTATTGAATAAATGAGAAGTTAATATTGTTTAAAATATTTTTAATATCTTACATGTAGGTTATTTAAGAATTTTTATCATTGAGTGAGCAGCTAGTGTACACGCATACGTCTAGTCGCACGCACACAAACACCGTGCCGAAGTCTGCCGAGTGCCGAAGTCTGCCGAACTGAAACGACGTTAGACGATCCACGGCTTTCAACGCCATACCTCCGTGCCCGTCGGAGTGGGAAGCGTGAGGTTTTTTTCGTTACGGAATTTCTGGATTCGGTCCCCGCGCTCAAGGCCCGCGATAGAAGCTATGCAATAGCTTAAAAACAACTTACAAGTTTTATTTATCATTGACTGCCCTTCTTAGATTCTTATGTAAAAGTAAAGTAAAGTAAAGTTACAGCCTATATACACGTCCCACTGCTGGGCACAGGCCTCCGCTGTCCGCTGCGCTGCCCCAAAGCGTGTTGGCGAACTTCACGTCTTCGAAATATATTTTTTTTTCTTATTTCTCTGACACGCAGGTTTCCTCACGATGTTTTCCTTCACCGCCGAGCACGTGGTAAATCAGCACTTAAAATTGCAATTAAAAATTTCATTGGTGCCGGCGGGGATCGAACCCGGTTTGCTCGCATACTGTGAAATTTAAAGCGAGCGCTAACCATCTGAGCTACCACGGCTCTTAATTCTTACGTACTTACATAAAATTTATGTAATTTAATTACATTAGGTATATTAGGTTATGAGATTCCTATACGTAAGCACGATTATCGAAAATCTAAAAATTACCTATTCTAATTAAATTTATAGATAATTTTAGGATTTTCGACAATCGTGCTTATCAATGAGATGTTTTCGTTAGTTGGCAAATTAAAGTAGTTAAGTACCTAATGTACTACCTGTATCGATAGTTCATTATTATGTACCTACCTGTTTTCAATTTTAACTACATGTGCTTCAACAAACTTATGGGTACATTTTACCAGCTATATTCATCCCGGCTTCAGCAGTGGAGACGAACAAAAGGAAGCAGTTTTTCTAAATAAAGATGTAGATATGTAGGTATTACAACCATAAATAGATAGCAGCGGCTAACCTAGTGAGCATGTGTGGGTGCGCGCCGCGCCCCCCCTCAGTCCGTCCCACTGATGAACTTCTATCTATAATCTTTGCCTTGAGCGGATACAAAAAACATTTTTATGGCAGCTTGCCTTTTCCAACACAAAATACATTATATTGCGAGCCGTTATCGTTACAACCTATTAAAAGACTACTACTGAACATAAAGAGGCCTATCTATAAATTGCCTCATAGGAACTATTGCAAATATACCCTATATTTGCAATAGTTCCCACGTTTGGCGGGCGGTTAGGAGACCGCAGTTGTTTCTGTGTTTGTTTCCTGCTGCCGCCTCGGGACACCCGCAGGACGTGGGCTGGTGAATAAACTTGCATCACCAATACACGGTCAACGTCAAGGCTTCTTGAACCGCTGCTTTTAAAATCAATACCTAGGGGGAGCATACGGACTCTTGATATAAACGTTAGAAGTTAAAATTCCAGGAACTAAATTGAAAAATGACTGATTATTTTGTAATTCGACGACATGGACCCTAAGATATCGAACTTGAAAGCTATCGGGGCAGGTTATAAGTAACTTGTGTCGTAAGATGGTATTAGTTATAGGAAACGACAAGACGAATTTCAAGAAAGTTCTTATCACAAACTAGTAAGAAGTACTAGAGTAGTTCATGTGGTTTCAGCAAGGTGGCGGAATTATCTTTTTTTATAAAAGCTAGAAAAATACACGGGTCAGCATAGGAAAACATAAGAATGTTGATTCAAGTGCGAAATGATGTGTTTAGATGTTTTTAAGTGAAAGATACGATTACGAACGAATTACAGTTTTTTTTAATGCAGACTTTATCATGGTATTTTCTTTCGTCTTCGCCGCACGGAAATTCAACACTTTGTTGCTCGCGTACCATCAATTTTAAAGGTACGTGGTAGAGCCATGCTGCAGTTATATTAGTAGTATAGTTGTAGCACGAATGGGTCGGCTCGACCGGGGAAAGACCCTCACAAGAATACCATGAAATAGTAGCTTAATGCTGCTGTATTTCGTATGGTGAGTGTAGAGAACCGGAGACCCTTTTTTACTGGAAACGAGGCATTCCATCTCCGTCCTCACGGGTGCCACCGCATCTGCATTTTGAATTTTAATGGAGGATAAATGTAGGTGTCTATGGGCCGCAGCAACCACTTACCATCAGGTGGACTGTGTGCTCGTTTGTCACCCTATTCTATAAAAAAAAAAAAAAAGGGAGCACTCCTCACTATGATAACAAGTCTTACCGTAGCAATATGATAGTCATAAACACTCACGCATGCCTGTCACCCAGAGGGGTGGGCAGATGCTATGGACTTATATTTGGCACGATCTTGACACACCTCTCTCGCCTCCTTTACATGTTTGTATCTACGCATACACGCTTGTCGGTTAAGGGTATACCTAATCTGGCCCATTTTCAATATGCCGCCAATTTGGTCAATAAATCTTCGTCTAGAGCGTCCCTTCCCGACTCTGCCGTTCACATCTGTAATATAAATTTGCTTTGTCACTCTTTCCTCGTTCATTCTTTATACATGTTATAAGTTTTATTTTATATTTTCAAAATAGTGTCCATTTACATCAATACATCGCTGCATCCGATGGAACCACTGAAAAAAGCACATTGCCCACTCGTCCTTAGGGGTCTCTTCGACGGCATTTTGAACCACAGCCACTGTTTCCTCGACGTCCATAAAACGTTTTGCTCGAAGTTTTTCTTTTATTTTCGTAAATAAATAAAAATAGCAAGGTGCAAGGTCGGGGCTATAGGGCGGGTGACCCAGTAATTCCACGTCTGACGTCGCCAAGTAGTCGATTTAAACAATAGAAAAAAACTTGGCGGTGTGCGATGAGGCGTTGTCGTGGTGAAGGAAGATCCTACTGAGAGGTCGTTTCTCCCGAACTTTTTCCAAGACAAGTGGTAAACAATTATTAGTGTACCACTCTGCAGTAAGTGTTTTTCGATCCTCTAAAACAATTGCGTAATGTAATGACTTGACTATTTCGAAGAACGAGGCCACCAACTTTTTTCCCACGCTTCGATCTCTCTTCACTTTAGTTGGCAACTCCTCGGAAGGAAACACCCAGACAGTAGACTGTCTCTTAGTTTCAGGGTAACAATAAATCTATTTTTCGTCACCTGTAAGTATGTCGAACACTGCATTTGAGACACCTCCGTTAAATATTTGAACCATTCACAACACCAATCAATACGACGGACTTTTTGGGCGTCTATCAAATTATCAGGTATTCACCGGGCACAAAGCTTCCTGACCGCTAAATGTTCATGGAACATTTTGTGCACTTGACTCATACCGATGCCTAAGCTTGAGCAAATCTGCTGATAAGTCACTCTTTTGTCAGTCTCATAGATTACTGCATGTACACTAGAGAGTGGTCAGTCTGTATCGCACGCCGCACAACACTGATGTTATCTTCAGTCTCATAGATTACTGCATGTACACTAGAGAGTGGTCAGTCTGTATCGCACGCCGCGCAACACTGATGTTATCTTCAGTCTCATAGATTACTGCATGTACACTAGAGAGTGGTCAGTCTGTATCGCACGCCGCACAACACTGATGTTATCTTCAGTCTCATAGATTACTGCATGTACACTAGAGAGTGGTCAGTCTGTATCGCACGCCGCACAACACTGATGTTATCTTCAGTCTCATAGATTACTGCATGTACACTAGAGAGTGGTCAGTCTGTATCGCACGCCGCACAACACTGATGTTATCTTCAGTCTCATAGATTACTGCATGTACACTAGAGAGTGGTCAGTCTGTATCGCACGCCGCACAACACTGATGTTATCTTCAGTCTCATAGATTACTGCATGTACACTAGAGAGTGGTCAGTCTGTATCGCACGCCGCGCAACACTAATGTTATCTTCAGTCTCATAGATTACTGCATGTACACTAGAGAGTGGTCAGTCTGTATCGCACGCCGCACAACACTGATGTTATCTTCAGTCTCATAGATTACTGCATGTACACTAGAGAGTGCTCAGTCTGTATCGCACGCCGCGCAACACTGATGTTATCTTCAGTCTCATAGATTACTGCATGTACACTAGAGAGTGGTCAGTCTGTATCGCACGCCGCGCAACACTGATGTTATCTTCAGTCTCATAGATTACTGCATGTACACTAGAGAGTGGTCAGTCTGTATCGCACGCCGCACAACACTGATGTTATCTTCAGTCTCATAGATTACTGCATGTACACTAGAGAGTGGTCAGTCTGTATCGCACGCCGCACAACACTGCTGTTATCTTCAGTCTCATAGATTACTGCATGTACACTAGAGAGTGGTCAGTCTGTATCGCACGCCGCACAACACTGATGTTATCCTCAGTCTCATAGATTACTGCATGTACACTAGAGAGTGGTCAGTCTGTATCGCACGCCGCACAACACTGATGTTATCTTCAGTCTCATAGATTACTGCATGTACACTAGAGAGTGGTCAGTCTGTATCGCACGCCGCACAACACTGATGTTATCTTCAGTCTCATAGATTACTGCATGTACACTAGAGAGTGGTCAGTCTGTATCGCACGCCGCACAACACTGATGTTATCTTCAGTCTCATAGATTACTGCATGTACACTAGAGAGTGGTCAGTCTGTATCGCACGCCGCGCAACACTGATGTTATCTTCAGTCTCATAGATTACTGCATGTACACTAGAGAGTGGTCAGTCTGTATCGCACGCCGCGCAACACTGATGTTATCTTCAGTCTCATAGATTACTGCATGTACACTAGAGAGTGGTCAGTCTGTATCGCACGCCGCACAACACTGATGTTATCTTCAGTCTCATAGATTACTGCATGTACACTAGAGAGTGGTCAGTCTGTATCGCACGCCGCGCAACACTGATGTTATCTTCAGTCTCATAGATTACTGCATGTACACTAGAGAGTGGTCAGTCTGTATCGCACGCCGCGCAACACTGATGTTATCTTCAGTCTCATAGATTACTGCATGTACACTAGAGAGTGGTCAGTCTGTATCGCACGCCGCACAACACTGATGTTATCTTCAGTCTCATAGATTACTGCATGTACACTAGAGAGTGGTCAGTCTGTATCGCACGCCGCGCAACACCGATGTTATCTTCAGTCTCATAGATTACTGCATGTACACTAGAGAGTGGTCAGTCTGTATCGCACGCCGCACAACACTGATGTTATCTTCAGTCTCATAGATTACTGCATGTACACTAGAGAGTGGTCAGTCTGTATCGCACGCCGCACAACACTGATGTTATCTTCAGTCTCATAGATTACTGCATGTACACTAGAGAGTGGTCAGTCTGTATCGCACGCCGCGCAACACTGATGTTATCTTCAGTCTCATAGATTACTGCATGTACACTAGAGAGTGGTCAGTCTGTATCGCACGCCGCACAACACTGATGTTATCTTCAGTCTCATAGATTACCGCATGTACACTAGAGAGTGGTCAGTCTCTATCGCACGCCGCACAACACTGATGTTATCTTCAGTCTCATAGATTACTGCATGTACACTAGAGAGTGGTCAGTCTGTATCGCACGCCGCGCAACACTGATGTTATCTTCAGTCTCATAGATTACTGCATGTACACTAGAGAGTGGTCAGTCTGTATCGCACGCCGCACAACACTGATGTTATCTTCAGTCTCATAGATTACTGCATGTACACTAGAGAGTGGTCAGTATGTATCGCACGCCGCGCAACACTGATGTTATCTTCAGTCTCATAGATTACTGCATGTACACTAGAGAGTGGTCAGTCTGTATCGCACGCCGCACAACACTGATGTTATATTCAGTCTCATAGATTACTGCATGTACACTAGAGAGTGGTCAGTCTGTATCGCACGCCGCACAACACTGATGTTATCTTCAGTCTCATAGATTACTGCATGTACACTAGAGAGTGGTCAGTCTGTATCGCACGCCGCGCAACACTGATGTTATCTTCAGTCTCATAGATTACTGCATGTACACTAGAGAGTGGTCAGTCTGTATCGCACGCCGCACAACACTGATGTTTTCTTCAGTCTCATAGATTACTGCATGTACACTAGAGAGTGGTCAGTCTGTATCGCACGCCGCGCAACACTGATGTTATCTTCAGTCTCATAGATTACTGCATGTACACTAGAGAGTGGTCAGTCTGTATCGCACGCCGCGCAACACTGATGTTATCTTCAGTCTCATAGATTACTGCATGTACACTAGAGAGTGGTCAGTCTGTATCGCACGCCGCACAACACTGATGTTATCTTCAGTCTCATAGATTACTGCATGTACACTAGAGAGTGGTCAGTCTGTATCGCACGCCGCACAACACTGATGTTATCTTCAGTCTCATAGATTACTGCATGTACACTAGAGAGTGGTCAGTCTGTATCGCACGCCGCGCAACACTGATGTTATCTTCAGTCTCATAGATTACTGCATGTACACTAGAGAGTGGTCAGTCTGTATCGCACGCCGCGCAACACTGATGTTATCTTCAGTCTCATAGATTACTGCATGTACACTAGAGAGTGGTCAGTCTGTATCGCACGCCGCGCAACACTGATGTTATCTTCAGTCTCATAGATTACTGCATGTACACTAGAGAGTGGTCAGTCTGTATCGCACGCCGCGCAACACTGATGTTATCTTCAGTCTCATAGATTACTGCATGTACACTAGAGAGTGGTCAGTCTGTATCGCACGCCGCACAACACTGATGTTATCTTCAGTCTCATAGATTACTGCATGTACACTAGAGAGTGGTCAGTCTGTATCGCACGCCGCGCAACACTGATGTTATCTTCAGTCTCATAGATTACTGCATGTACACTAGAGAGTGGTCAGTCTGTATCGCACGCCGCACAACACTGATGTTATCTTCAGTCTCATAGATTACTGCATGTACACTAGAGAGTGGTCAGTCTGTATCGCACGCCGCACAACACTGATGTTATCTTCAGTCTCATAGATTACTGCATGTACACTAGAGAGTGGTCAGTCTGTATCGCACGCCGCGCAACACTGATGTTATCTTCAGTCTCATAGATTACTGCATGTACACTAGAGAGTGGTCAGTCTGTATCGCACGCCGCGCAACACTGATGTTATCTTCAGTCTCATAGATTACTGCATGTACACTAGAGAGTGGTCAGTCTGTATCGCACGCCGCACAACACTGATGTTATCTTCAGTCTCATAGATTACTGCATGTACACTAGAGAGTGGTCAGTCTGTATCGCACGCCGCACAACACTGATGTTATCTTCAGTCTCATAGATTACTGCATGTACACTAGAGAGTGGTCAGTCTGTATCGCACGCCGCACAACACTGATGTTATCTTCAGTCTCATAGATTACTGCATGTACACTAGAGAGTGGTCAGTCTGTATCGCACGCCGCACAACACTGATGTTATCTTCAGTCTCATAGATTACTGCATGTACACTAGAGAGTGGTCAGTCTGTATCGCACGCCGCGCAACACTGATGTTATCTTCAGTCTCATAGATTACTGCATGTACACTAGAGAGTGGTCAGTCTGTATCGCACGCCGCACAACACTGATGTTATCTTCAGTCTCATAGATTACTGCATGTACACTAGAGAGTGGTCAGTCTGTATCGCACGCCGCGCAACACTGATGTTATCTTCAGTCTCATAGATTACTGCATGTACACTAGAGAGTGGTCAGTCTCTATCGCACGCCGCACAACACTGATGTTATCTTCAGTCTCATAGATTACTGCATGTACACTAGAGAGTGGTCAGTCTGTATCGCACGCCGCGCAACACTGATGTTATCTTCAGTCTCATAGATTACTGCATGTACACTAGAGAGTGGTCAGTCTGTATCGCACGCCGCGCAACACTGATGTTATCTTCAGTCTCATAGATTACTGCATGTACACTAGAGAGTGGTCAGTCTGTATCGCACGCCGCACAACACTGATGTTATCTTCAGTCTCATAGATTACTGCATGTACACTAGAGAGTGGTCAGTCTGTATCGCACGCCGCGCAACACTGATGTTATCTTCAGTCTCATAGATTACTGCATGTACACTAGAGAGTGGTCAGTCTGTATCGCACGCCGCGCAACACTGATGTTATCTTCAGTCTCATAGATTACTGCATGTACACTAGAGAGTGGTCAGTCTGTATCGCACGCCGCACAACACTGATGTTATCTTCAGTCTCATAGATTACTGCATGTACACTAGAGAGTGGTCAGTCTGTATCGCACGCCCCCAAATATGCATACAAAGGCGCAACACTGATGTTATCTTCAGTCTCATAGATTACTGCATGTACACTAGAGAGTGGTCAGTCTGTATCGCACGCCGCGCAACACTGATGTTATCTTCAGTCTCATAGATTACTGCATGTACACTAGAGAGTGGTCAGTCTGTATCGCACGCCGCACAACACTGATGTTATCTTCAGTCTCATAGATTACTGCATGTACACTAGAGAGTGGTCAGTCTCTATCGCACGCCGCACAACA
Source organism: Parnassius apollo (assembly GCA_907164705.1). Lineage (NCBI taxonomy): Eukaryota > Metazoa > Arthropoda > Insecta > Lepidoptera > Papilionidae > Parnassius > Parnassius apollo. The sequence goes on from CAJQZP010000458.1 coordinate 370,087, forward strand.
CTGATGTTATCTTCAGTCTCATAGATTACTGCATGTACACTAGAGAGTGGTCAGTCTGTATCGCACGCCGCACAACACTGATGTTATCTTCAGTCTCATAGATTACTGCATGTACACTAGAGAGTGGTCAGTCTGTATCGCACGCCGCACAACACTGATGTTATCTCGCACAACACTGATGTTATCTTCAGTCTCATAGATTACTGCATGTACACTAGAGAGTGGTCAGTCTGTATCGCACGCCGCACAACACTGATGTTATCTTCAGTCTCATAGATTACTGCATGTACACTAGAGAGTGGTCAGTCTGTATCGCACGCCGCACAACACTGATGTTATCTTCAGTCTCATAGATTACTGCATGTACACTAGAGAGTGGTCAGTCTGTATCGCACGCCGCACAACACTGATGTTATCTTCAGTCTCATAGATTACTGCATGTACACTAGAGAGTGGTCAGTCTGTATCGCACGCCGCACAACACTGATGTTATCTTCAGTCTCATAGATTACTGCATGTACACTAGAGAGTGGTCAGTCTGTATCGCACGCCGCGCAACACTGATGTTATCTTCAGTCTCATAGATTACTGCATGTACACTAGAGAGTGGTCAGTCTGTATCGCACGCCGCGCAACACTGATGTTATCTTCAGTCTCATAGATTACTGCATGTACACTAGAAAGTGGTCAGTCTGTATCGCACGCCGCACAACACTGATGTTATCTTCAGTCTCATAGATTACTGCATGTACACTAGAGAGTGGTCAGTCTGTATCGCACGCCGCACAACACTGATGTTATCTTCAGTCTCATAGATTACTGCATGTACACTAGAGAGTGGTCAGTCTCTATCGCACGCCGCACAACACTGATGTTATCTTCAGTCTCATAGATTACTGCATGTACACTAGAGAGTGGTCAGTCTGTATCGCACGCCGCACAACACTGATGCTATCTTCAGTCTCATAGATTACTGCATGTACACTAGAGAGTGGTCAGTCTGTATCGCACGCCGCGCAACACTGATGTTATCTTCAGTCTCATAGATTACTGCATGTACACTAGAGAGTGGTCAGTCTCTATCGCACGCCGCACAACACTGATGTTATCTTCAGTCTCATAGATTACTGCATGTACACTAGAGAGTGGTCAGTCTGTATCGCACGCCGCACAACACTCATGTTATCTTCAGTCTCATAGATTACTGCATGTACACTAGAGAGTGGTCAGTCTGTATCGCACGCCGCACAACACTGATGTTATCTTCAGTCTCATAGATTACTGCATGTACACTAGAGAGTGGTCAGTCTGTATCGCACGCCGCGCAACACTGATGTTATCTTCAGTCTCATAGATTACTGCATGTACACTAGAGAGTGGTCAGTCTGTATCGCACGCCGCGCAACACTGATGTTATCTTCAGTCTCATAGATTACTGCATGTACACTAGAGAGTGGTCAGTCCGTATCGCACGCCGCACAACACTGATGTTATCTTCAGTCTCATAGATTACTGCATGTACACTAGAGAGTGGTCAGTCTGTATCGCACGCCGCACAACACTGATGTTATCTTCAGTCTCATAGATTACTGCATGTACACTAGAGAGTGGTCAGTCTGTATCGCACGCCGCACAACACTGATGTTATCTTCAGTCTCATAGATTACTGCATGTACACTAGAGAGTGGTCAGTCTGTATCGCACGCCGCGCAACACTGATGTTATCTTCAGTCTCATAGATTACTGCATGTACACTAGAGAGTGGTCAGTCTGTATCGCACGCCGCGCAACACTCATGTTATCTTCAGTCTCATAGATTACTGCATGTACACTAGAGAGTGGTCAGTCTGTATCGCACGCCGCGCAACACTGATGTTATCTTCAGTCTCATAGATTACTGCATGTACACTAGAGAGTGGTCAGTCTGTATCGCACGCCGCGCAACACTGATGTTATCTTCAGTCTCATAGATTACTGCATGTACACTAGAGAGTGGTCAGTCTGTATCGCACGCCGCACAACACTGATGTTATCTTCAGTCTCATAGATTACTGCATGTACACTAGAGAGTGGTCAGTCTGTATCGCACGCCGCACAACACTGATGTTATCTTCAGTCTCATAGATTACTGCATGTACACTAGAGAGTGATCAGTCTGTATCGCACGCCGCACAACACTGATGTTATCTTCAGTCTCATAGATTACTGCATGTACACTAGAGAGTGGTCAGTCTGTATCGCACGCCGCACAACACTGATGTTATCTTCAGTCTCATAGATTACTGCATGTACACTAGAGAGTGGTCAGTCTGTATCGCACGCCGCACAACACTGATGTTATCTTCAGTCTCATAGATTACTGCATGTACACTAGAGAGTGGTCAGTCTCTATCGCACGCCGCACAACACTGATGTTATCTTCAGTCTCATAGATTACTGCATGTACACTAGAGAGTGGTCAGTCTGTATCGCACGCCGCGCAACACTGATGTTATCTTCAGTCTCATAGATTACTGCATGTACACTAGAGAGTGGTCAGTCTGTATCGCACGCCGCACAACACTGATGTTATCTTCAGTCTCATAGATTACTGCATGTACACTAGAGAGTGGTCAGTCTCTATCGCACGCCGCGCAACACTGATGTTATCTTCAGTCTCATAGATTACTGCATGTACACTAGAGAGTGGTCAGTCTGTATCGCACGCCGCACAACACTCATGTTATCTTCAGTCTCATAGATTACTGCATGTACACTAGAGAGTGGTCAGTCTGTATCGCACGCCGCACAACACTGATGTTATCTTCAGTCTCATAGATTACTGCATGTACACTAGAGAGTGGTCAGTCTGTATCGCACGCCGCACAACACTGATGTTATCTTCAGTCTCATAGATTACTGCATGTACACTAGAGAGTGGTCAGTCTGTATCGCACGCCGCGCAACACTGATGTTATCTTCAGTCTCATAGATTACTGCATGTACACTAGAGAGTGGTCAGTCCGTATCGCACGCCGCACAACACTGATGTTATCTTCAGTCTCATAGATTACTGCATGTACACTAGAGAGTGGTCAGTCTGTATCGCACGCCGCACAACACTGATGTTATCTTCAGTCTCATAGATTACTGCATGTACACTAGAGAGTGGTCAGTCTGTATCGCACGCCGCGCAACACTGATGTTATCTTCAGTCTCATAGATTACTGCATGTACACTAGAGAGTGGTCAGTCTGTATCGCACGCCGCGCAACACTGATGTTATCTTCAGTCTCATAGATTACTGCATGTACACTAGAGAGTGGTCAGTCTGTATCGCACGCCGCGCAACACTGATGTTATCTTCAGTCTCATAGATTACTGCATGTACACTAGAGAGTGGTCAGTCTGTATCGCACGCCGCACAACACTGATGTTATCTTCAGTCTCATAGATTACTGCATGTACACTAGAGAGTGGTCAGTCCGTATCGCACGCCGCACAACACTGATGTTATCTTCAGTCTCATAGATTACTGCATGTACACTAGAGAGTGGTCAGTCTGTATCGCACGCCGCACAACACTCATGTTATCTTCAGTCTCATAGATTACTGCATGTACACTAGAGAGTGGTCAGTCTGTATCGCACGCCGCACAACACTCATGTTATCTTCAGTCTCATAGATTACTGCATGTACACTAGAGAGTGGTCAGTCCGTATCGCACGCCGCACAACACTGATGTTATCTTCAGTCTCATAGATTACTGCATGTACACTAGAGAGTGGTCAGTCTGTATCGCACGCCGCACAACACTGATGTTATCTTCAGTCTCATAGATTACTGCATGTACACTAGAGAGTGGTCAGTCTGTATCGCACGCCGCACAACACTGATGTTATCTTCAGTCTCATAGATTACTGCATGTACACTAGAGAGTGGTCAGTCTGTATCGCACGCCGCGCAACACTGATGTTATCTTCAGTCTCAAAGATTACTGCATGTACACTAGAGAGTGGTCAGTCTGTATCGCACGCCGCGCAACACTGATGTTATCTTCAGTCTCATAGATTACTGCATGTACACTAGAGAGTGGTCAGTCTGTATCGCACGCCGCACAACACTGATGTTATCTTCAGTCTCATAGATTACTGCATGTACACTAGAGAGTGGTCAGTCTGTATCGCACGCCGCGCAACACTGATGTTATCTTCAGTCTCATAGATTACTGCATGTACACTAGAGAGTGGTCAGTCTGTATCGCACGCCGCACAACACTGATGTTATCTTCAGTCTCATGGATTACTGCATGTACACTAGAGAGTGGTCAGTCTGTATCGCACGCCGCACAACACTGATGTTATCTTCAGTCTCATAGATTACTGCATGTACACTAGAGAGTGGTCAGTCTGTATCGCACGCCGCACAACACTGATGTTATCTTCAGTCTCATAGATTACTGCATGTACACTAGAGAGTGGTCAGTCTGTATCGCACGCCGCACAACACTGATGTTATCTTCAGTCTCATAGATTACTGCATGTACACTAGAGAGTGGTCAGTCTGTATCGCACGCCGCACAACACTGATGTTATCTTCAGTCTCATAGATTACTGCATGTACACTAGAGAGTGGTCAGTCTGTATCGCACGCCGCGCAACACTGATGTTATCTTCAGTCTCATAGATTACTGCATGTACACTAGAGAGTGGTCAGTCTCTATCGCACGCCGCACAACACTGATGTTATCTTCAGTCTCATAGATTACTGCATGTACACTAGAGAGTGGTCAGTCTGTATCGCACGCCGCGCCAACACTGATGTTATCTTCAGTCTCATAGATTACTGCATGTACACTAGAGAGTGGTCAGTCTGTATCGCACGCCGCGCAACACTGATGTTATCTTCAGTCTCATAGATTACTGCATGTACACTAGAGAGTGGTCAGTCTGTATCGCACGCCGCGCAACACTGATGTTATCTTCAGTCTCATAGATTACTGCATGTACACTAGAGAGTGGTCAGTCTGTATCGCACGCCGCACAACACTGATGTTATCTTCAGTCTCATAGATTACTGCATGTACACTAGAGAGTGGTCAGTCTGTATCGCACGCCGCACAACACTGATGTTATCTTCAGTCTCATAGATTACTGCATGTACACTAGAGAGTGGTCAGTCTGTATCGCACGCCGCACAACACTGATGTTATCTTCAGTCTCATAGATTACTGCATGTACACTAGAGAGTGGTCAGTCTGTATCGCACGCCGCGCAACACTGATGTTATCCTCAGTCTCATAGATTACTGCATGTACACTAGAGAGTGGTCAGTCTGTATCGCACGCCGCGCAACACTGATGTTATCTTCAGTCTCATAGATTACTGCATGTACACTAGAGAGTGGTCAGTCTGTATCGCACGCCGCGCAACACTGATGTTATCTTCAGTCTCATAGATTACTGCATGTACACTAGAGAGTGGTCAGTCTGTATCGCACGCCGCGCAACACTGATGTTATCTTCAGTCTCATGGATTACTGCATGTACACTAGAGAGTGGTCAGTCTGTATCGCACGCCGCACAACACTGATGTTATCTTCAGTCTCATAGATTACTGCATGTACACTAGAGAGTGGTCAGTCTGTATCGCACGCCGCACAACACTGATGTTATCTTCAGTCTCATAGATTACTGCATGTACACTAGAGAGTGGTCAGTCTGTATCGCACGCCGCACAACACTGATGTTATCTTCAGTCTCATAGATTACTGCATGTACACTAGAGAGTGGTCAGTCTGTATCGCACGCCGCACAACACTGATGTTATCTTCAGTCTCATAGATTACTGCATGTACACTAGAGAGTGGTCAGTCTGTATCGCACGCCGCTCAACACTGATGTTATCTTCAGTCTCATAGATTACTGCATGTACACTAGAGAGTGGTCAGTCTCTATCGCACGCCGCACAACACTGATGTTATCTTCAGTCTCATAGATTACTGCATGTACACTAGAGAGTGGTCAGTCTGTATCGCACGCCGCGCAACACTGATGTTATCTTCAGTCTCATAGATTACTGCATGTACACTAGAGAGTGGTCAGTCTGTATCGCACGCCGCGCAACACTGATGTTATCTTCAGTCTCATAGATTACTGCATGTACACTAGAGAGTGGTCAGTCTGTATCGCACGCCGCACAACACTGATGTTATCTTCAGTCTCATAGATTACTGCATGTACACTAGAGAGTGGTCAGTCTGTATCGCACGCCGCACAACACTGATGTTATCTTCAGTCTCATAGATTACTGCATGTACACTAGAGAGTGGTCAGTCTGTATCGCACGCCGCGCAACACTGATGTTATCTTCAGTCTCATAGATTACTGCATGTACACTAGAGAGTGGTCAGTCTGTATCGCACGCCGCACAACACTGATGTTATCTTCAGTCTCATAGATTACTGCATGTACACTAGAGAGTGGTCAGTCTGTATCGCACGCCGCGCAACACTGATGTTATCCTCAGTCTCATAGATTACTGCATGTACACTAGAGAGTGGTCAGTCTGTATCGCACGCCGCGCAACACTGATGTTATCTTCAGTCTCATAGATTACTGCATGTACACTAGAGAGTGGTCAGTCTGTATCGCACGCCGCGCAACACTGATGTTATCTTCAGTCTCATAGATTACTGCATGTACACTAGAGAGTGGTCAGTCTGTATCGCACGCCGCGCAACACTGATGTTATCTTCAGTCTCATAGATTACTGCATGTACACTAGAGAGTGGTCAGTCTGTATCGCACGCCGCACAACACTGATGTTATCTTCAGTCTCATAGATTACTGCATGTACACTAGAGAGTGGTCAGTCTGTATCGCACGCCGCTCAACACTGATGTTATCTTCAGTCTCATAGATTACTGCATGTACACTAGAGAGTGGTCAGTCCGTATCGCACGCCGCACAACACTGATGTTATCTTCAGTCTCATAGATTACTGCATGTACACTAGAGAGTGGTCAGTCTGTATCGCACGCCGCGCAACACTGGTGTTATCTTCAGTCGTTGCCGTAGGAGGCCGTCCCTCGCGCAGATCATCGGTGAGATTAGTGCGACCACGTTTAAATTCATTAAACCAGTTGTAAACAGTGGCACGAGATGGGGCATCATCGGGAAAGGTCAATCGAAGTCTATCATAACTTTCTTATTGACTTAAATGACATCGAAAGTCATTAAAACATCATTGTACTAAAATCCTCTCGCGTTAAATCATGCTAACGTGATACAATTTTCAATTTGCCGCCAAATCGTAAACAAATGACAAATTAACAAAATACATAGGTACATACACAGTAATGTTGGCTGTGTTCCATTTTCAAAATTTTAACTTATTTTTTACTAGGGGAAGTCCGCTAAGCCCGGACGGCTCCTAAAGCCGGACAGAATTTGAATCAGTACGAAAAAGCGCGCCAATTTGTTGCTTGAGTCGTGGTTAGAAAGCGTTTCCCAAGTGAAATGTGGGGGGAGCGTGTCAATAGTTAGTGGTGACTCGTTCGGCGTGGAGCGTGTAGCAAATTTTAAGGTTAGTAAAAATTTTGTTCGAAGTAATTTTTTGGGTTCTGTAAACAGTATTTAAAGTATGGGATGATAATCATTGTTATTAATTATTATCGATATTGTAATCTGATATAACCCAGGTGTTTTTTTTAAGATTCATAACACATAATGTGAATGAGAATTTTTCTTGTATGTACCTAAGGGTCCCTAAGTTCGGACACTCAAAGTCCCCTAATACCGGACAGTTTTACAGTACCTAAGTTTATTTTTGTTGTAGTTATTATTTTCGTGTTTTGTTTTTCAGATTCAACATGGATAAACCCAAACCGAGTTGTGGGAATACACCCAAACATGAAATATTGCAAAAAGCTCAGTTAGCTACATTTGTGATTTTTGCAGGTTGTATAATTAAAGTTTTGTAATTTTGAAGAAACCGTTCCTAATTATGACCAAAAGTTAATTACAATTAAGAATAGTTTTCTTTATAAACAGCTGATTTGATCAATTTTAATAGATATTCTTATGAATTGTTTGTTAAAATAATGTTTAGGTTTAAAAATGAACGAAAAGTTGGCTGTCCGTCATTAGGGGACCTTTTTAAAAACGTCCTTTTTTCTATGTTAAATATTCCTTAGTACCTACTACATTTAAAGTAAGATTTGAGGCTGTTGATATATGTGTTGATTAAGTATATAGTTGTGAACTTATTAAAATGAAATAAACAAATGAGACTATTATACGTTCTTTTTTATTTTTATTGTTCCTTAAGTGTCCGGTTCTCGGGGACCTCCCCCTATTCTTAAAACTTTCAGTTTCGCCCTCTTAACACATTCCTGTCCACCTGTCATAAGCCTTTTTCAAGTCCATGAACGCACAAAAAACTTTTTGGTTTTTGGCCAAAATCTTCACCGCGATCATACACATGGAAAAGACTTGATCGTTACACCCCATTCCCTTTCTAAATCCAGCTTGCACATCCCAAATTTTTCCATCAGTTTCTTTCATAACTCTTTCAATTAACACCTTAGCATACAGTTTATCCACAATGCTAAACAAGCTGATACCACGTTAGTTTTTACAATCATGCTGTGACCCTTTTCCCTTATATGAATATAACGGCTTTACACCAGTCTTCCGGTACCTGCTTCAGTATCCAACATAAATTAAACAAGGTGTACAGCGGACCTGCTGCACCCTTAGCATCTCGAGTGATACTCTATCACATCCGGCTGCCTTACCTGCTATTTATTTTCATCTTCACTTATCTCCCTACCTCTACACTTCTTTTGGAATTTCTAGTTCATTTAATTCAGCCGACTCTTCACTCATAAACACACTTTCTAGGTATTCCTTCCATTCCATTAAACTCGAAACTTCGTCATTTAGCAAACAGCCATTCTCATCGTATAGCATTCATTCTACTGTTTAGAATTTCCCCTGCCAGTTCTTAGGAGTTTCCAGAACATTTTAATATTTGCTTGGAAGTTATCAGATATCCTTCTATCTCTATCATCTCTCTTATTTAGACTTTCAATCTCATCATTCATACCGCCAGAAACAGCTTTGGTTGCTAGTAAATCTAGCCATGCTCTCATCTTTGCTTCAACTTCCATCCTCCTCATCATAGCCACGCTGCACCTATATTATGGTTATAGCACGCATGTTTCAGCCCGACCTGGGAAGGACTACAAGCGTGTTCTGGTGCGTGAATATCAGACTGCGTGACACCACTCAGGGAAAACCAGCGTTGCTGCCGTTACATACTGTCAGTGCTGAGAACCGGTTACCCTTTTTACTGTAAACAAGGTATTCCATCTTTGTCCTTAGTGGTGACAATGCATCTGTAGTCGTACTGTGTGCTCGTCTGTCGGAAAGTGTACACTCTTGGAAACACTTTTCGCATGGTGACCACATTTGTAGCCAAATTAGCGATCACGGTATTATCCAGATTCGATAATGTTTTGTATTTTTTTATTTAATAAAAACTGATTGTTTGTAAAATAAAACACATATTTTTAATCTATTAATATAATAAATAAATATTTAACACTTAAGTAATTAAATGGTTAAGTATAAACCTCAACCGGGTTAGACAGTTGTGCGACTGCGATTTGCTACGCAATGCGATGCCGCACTCGTTTGCTCTAACGTTTTTCTCTTACTTCTCAAAAATTACATCGACATAACAACTATTAAAATTGAATATAGAAAATGACAAACATGGCTTTCTAGTACACACTCGTCATTTGTAAAATAATTGCAAATTTAACAAAAATATAAAAAACGCAGTATTAATGAAATATATTGAAACTGAAAAAACTGAAGATAAATAACAGACAAAGAAATCCTAATTACTGAAACAACACCTATTGACAGATTAACATAATATAGTTTTGTATTTTTAACATTAAGACCAAGGGAAGCTTGATTTGAAGGTGGCCAGTTGGTTACAATACATATATTTCACACATTCAACAACCAATAAATTACACAACATATGATGGTGGTATGTATGTTCTACGTTACAAAGTTTAATGGTCCATAATTCACGACGAAAACACATGCACTAAATGAGATTTTCCACAGACTATGTACACTTTACCAGAACGAGAAATACTTCAAAGGTTTCAATGACGATAATAGTGATACAAATGCAATGGACACTTAATACTCACTGTGCTCATAAGTTTACAAAAATATGGATACACTGGTTTTAAAAGCGCTCATCAAAAAAGTTTGTAATTGGACGACAACGTTAGAGATTACATAATTGTACTACGAGAACATAATGAACAAATCCAACCAGAGGCAACATAGAACTTGAGTGAACTTTAGAGTTTAGGCGTTGAGATCGAGGTCTGCGAAGAGGTCGCCGCGCGTGGCCACAGTAATCGCGTAGTGCGAGTTGAGTTGCTGCAGCAGCTCGCGCTCGTCCAGCATTTCCAGCGCTTCAACGCGCGCGCGGTCGTCTTCAGGCAGCGCGCGCCACACCGTGTCCATGTCCCAGCTGCGCACCGTTTCAAACCCAGCGCCCAGCAGTCGCTGCACCTGCGCTTGCGGGTCGCGACAGTACCGCTCGCCCGCCAGTGCGCACCCCCGCACGCTCAGGTTGCGCAGCATCACCTCGCCGAACTTGTCGGCCAGGTTGCACTGCTCGTACAGCAACAGCACGCAGCGCGGGAACGTCGCGGCCAGGTGCTCCAGCAGCGCTTGCGCCGCGTCGGGCTGCATGTACACCAGCACGCACTCGGCCAGCAGCAGCGTGGGCGCGTCGCGAGCCGCCCCGCCCGCCTCCAGCTTGCGCCGCACCTCTCCCAGGCAGCACAGGTCGCAGCCCAGCAGGTGGTACCCGTCCGAGTGCAGGTCCCCCGACCTGATCACCACCTCCCCATCTGCACACATACAGCCCAGCAATGTTAGCTTTTTTATAGAATAAAGGTAACAAGTGAGCACACAGTCCACCTGATGGTAAGTGGATGCTGCGACCCATAAATAACTATATCTACCCTCGATTAAGAATCAAAATGCAGATGCATTGTCACCCCTCAGAACTAAGATGTAATGCCATCTTTCCAGTAAGAAGGTTCTCCAGTTTTCTAGTAGCAATGAGCTATTTTATGCTGGTATTCTGTGAAAGGGTGGTCCTACCTCGGTCATTCATGCTACAACCAATATATCGCTGCGGCAAACTACAAACCAATTAAACTTATTACGAAGAATTATTCATAAATAAATAAAAAACGGAAATAACGGTTAATGATCCATATTTAAACTCAGCCCTTATTCAACAGCAACAAAAAGTTCTTTATTCAATATAGATTATAAATAATACTAATTAATAGTCACTTTTTTAATTTACCACTGATTCGGACAAAAAACCTCTGTTCTGGAAAGAACCAGCAAGAAACCCGGCGGGACTTTTTTTTAAAGATAACAGAATACAATCATGTATGTTACGATTAACAACACAAAACAAATTGGAAAAATTGCTTATAGCGATCACCCTTCCCAGGAGTTATTATCATAACTTCCTTAATATTATAATGACCCTTTTTATACAAACTTAATTTAATAAAGTTTTCGAACTTTGTGTAGGTCGAATTTTGTTGTAAAAGCGTATACATCGCCCCAAGAATGAATAACTGACTCGGAGGAATGGAGTAACTGGTATTACTAGCTTGTGCCTGTTCCTAGTATTTACAAAATATTACTTATTTTTGTAAAACTACTGCTATTTTTGTTTATGTACATTACATTTTTTATAAATGTGTTGAGAGGCCAAAGTTAATATATTTATTTCCTTAAATTTTTGTCTGAGCGATTCTTTAGGCTTTAAATCATATATTGCTCTAATGGCCTCTTCTGTAAAATAAATATAATTTCAGTGTCAGTTATGTGTCCCCGTAACGAAACACCATACAACATTATGCTATGGACATAGCTGAAGTAAACTAGCCTAGCTGTTTCAACATTGGTAAGAGTTCTAATTTGAAGCTTTGCGACTAGTGTGATTACAAGAAAAATGGTGGTATCCTATATGGACCCATTCGTGCTACAACCATAATATAGCTGCAACGTGGCTCTACCACGTATAAAATTACGTTCTGTTATTTAAATATGAAATAATTAATTTAAGAGCAACACTTCTTACACCGTAGTGTTGAAGATTCCTGATTAATGTTTTATGGTGAACACAATCAAATGCTAGGTCACAGAATATACCCAAAGCATCCTGTGAATTATCCCATGCATCGAAGATATTATATTTAATTAGTTCAGCATCAGCATCAGTTGTCGAGCGACTCCTTGTGAAACCGAATAGACTTCTCCGAATAGATCAAAAATATTTTTTTCAAAATTTTTACCAAGTGTTAGTAGTATAGAAATAGGTCTAAAATCAGCGGGGTCCAATCTACTACCAGATTTAAATAAGGGATATAATACTTTACTATGCTTCATTAAATCAGGAAACACACCAGATTCGATACTAGTATTAAAAATAATACATAGTTGCGGTGCGATTGTATCTATTATAAACGCAATAACTAACGGAAATCGCCCACAGATCTAATTGATCTGTGGTTTTTTTAATATCAATAGTTAAAAATATTTTACAATATCTTTTGATGATATTTCATCAAATGTTTTTATACGTGGTAGAGCCATCAGTGATGGATTTACGCCTAGGCCCGGGCCTCACGGGCGGCATAATTTGAAGAGCAGCAAAATTTTTGAAATGCCAAATTTCAAAAATTGGTTCAAATTAGTTTTTATAAAAAAAAATCTATAGAATATATTATAATTCAATTCATTAATTTACTTCTCAATCTGCATGGGTAAGATGTTAATTTTTTAATAGATCAATTATAGTCTTTATAGAGTTCTTTACTTTCTGTTCCTTTAGTGAAATTAATCTCACATGCATGTAAGCGTACATGTAAGCGTTTTGAAATTACTAAATTCGAATAACTTCTCAATTTGTTTTTAGTGTGAAATAAAAATACCTATAATAATAAAAATATCATTTTGATATTTATTAAAGTGTGACATTTTTTGTTTATAAAAATAATTTTTTATGAAAAATATAATCCCGTCTTTTTCCATGTTCAATTTTTTGTATCATCAAAAAAATTTGTAAAAAAACTGAAATTTTTATCTAAAATAAAAAAATCTGAAAATTCAAGAGCAAGAATTTTTTTAAATTAAAGTATGTGAGCTGATATATTAAAGCGGTCGACTTATGGTAGGTATAAGTTACATTTATTATAAATATGAAAAAAATTAAGAATTTTATTTATTATCCGAGTGTGAGACTTTTAAGCAGTTCGGTTGAGTGTATTTCACATGTTTACAGGAAACAAGAGCGCTACGCTTGACAGGTACTGACGCGTTTGACTATGTTTTGTTTAATAGTTCCTCTACACGATGGGCCATCGCGATGGCCCACAATAATGGGGCAGCGTATGGAGTGAGTAGTTGTGTCGGATGGCTTATGGCTCTTGGTGATGGCTACGGTGTCGGTTTTTCCGCTGCACATCAAAGATATTGGGCCAGCAATGGCGGTACGCATCTACACGTGGCCCATTCCACAGTTTTGCACGCTTGACGGTTGAGTGTGGTGTACGTTCGTGCTTTGTTTATTAGCTAACGAATTAAAAATGACGAATGTGTGGCCTCGTAACGAAGTTATAATAACTACTCTACACGATGGGCCAGCGCCGGCCCAGTGAGATGGCCATGGGATGGTTGAAACGCAACTACACGATGGCGACATTCAGTTGTGATCGAAACGTTTTTCAAGATGGACGTGGAAGAATTAGCCGCTGTGACAATATATCTATACAACACGTACCATTATTTTCTTAATGTGCACAAGAATAGTGTTATCGTCGGACTCTATTCATATAGCAATCATGGTTATACACGATGGGTATACTTATCTTGTTATGATTTCTAATATTTTTTTTAAATATATATAACGTTAGTCGGGATAAACATTAAATAAATACCAGTTGTTTAAATACATTTTTTTTTCTAGCCGGAATTAGAAAAGAATTCAAAACAAGATGTCGAAGTAGTACAGTCACACCCTTCTCTATCACAGGATACGAACAAGACGCCGTCAAATTTTCCTACATCACAAGATACTGAAGAAATCCAGTCAACAATTGATATTTTAAAATTTAATACTGATCCCTTTTTTGCAATTTGAATCAAGAAACACGGGATTTCATAACTATAAACGGTATACCACGAAATAATAATACGGACTTTTAAAATTCCAGAAATGTATATAGTCATAAATCGAGGTATTGTTCCAAAAGTTTATTTCAACACACTTTAAAAAACGGAGAGATTCAACGCCGTGAGTGGTCAATTTATTCAGAAATTAAAGGGTCTGTATTTTGTGTTCCTTATCTATTATTTGGTAGAAGTGGTGAAATTAATGCTTTTACTGGAGAAGGATTTCATGACTGAAAAAACTTAAAAGCATGTATCAAAGCTCATGAAAAATTTGATTTTCACAAAACTAACGGTATTCATTTTAAAGCTCGAGTAGAAGTTCACGGGCGTGTTGATCAACGTCTTATAAAACAGCTTGATGAGGAAATAACGTATTGGAAAAAAATTATACCAAGTAATTTATTTATTTAATTTGCAATTATTAAATCACTAGCAATGAGAGGGTTGTCATTTAGAGGAAATTCAGAACAAATAGGAGATGCCCATGATGGGAAGTTTTTAGGAACAGTAGAGCTTCTTGCTGAATTTGATTTTTTTACCTGAACATTTAAAATTGTATTTGCATCCTTGTAGTGGGAATACGTCATATTTGTCTAGAAAAATCTATGAAGGAATTATATTGTTGATTCAGAATAAATTACTACAACAAATTTCCAGTGAAGTGCAATGTGCTAAGTATTTTGGTATAATTGTAGATTCTACGCCTGATATTGCACATGTCGATCGGCTTACTGTAATTATCAGATATGTACGTGATAACAGTGAAATTGTTGAAAGGTTTCTAGAATTTCTACCAAGTATCTGCCTTAAAGCTAAGACATTGAGGACACTTTGTTAAAATTTCTAGAAATCAATGGTTTGGACATAATGAACTGTCGTGGTCAATCTTATGATAATGCAAGCAATATGTCAGGTATATATCTGAATATACCTGGCCTGAGCCTTCAGTAGCGAATCAAAACAATTAATCCTTTAGCAGATTACGTTCCTTGTGCCACCCATTCATAAAATTTGGTAGGATCATGTGCAGTTGAATCGGTAATAGGAGCAGTCGACTTCTTTTTTACTTTGCAAGAACAATACAATTTCTATACTATATCTACACATTGTTGGGAGATCTTGGTGTAGCGTACAAATTAAAGAGTTAAGAGTAATTCTCAAACTCGTTGGTCTGCTCGACATGATGCATGTTACGCATTAGAAAAAGAGTGGTCTGCAATAATTGCCGAAAGCAGACATGAGAAACCGACTACACGATCTGAATCTAGGGGATTGCAGCGAAAATTACAGCATTTAGAAATTGCAATCCTAGTCATTGTTTGGAATGTAATTTCAGATCGTTTTAACGCTGCTAGTAAGAAGCTTAAAGAATCTCAAGCGTTCGTTCCATCCGTTGTTCAGATCTATAGATCTCTGGCTCTATTTCTTCAAGACATGAGAGGCAGACAAATTTCTGAATATGAAGAAAAAGCCAAAGCACTATCTGGAGTTCACGATTATTATTGTTATGATACACGTCGCAAAAAAATTTGAAGAATTCAGCCAGATGAGTCAAGGGTAAATGAAAGAACACCTTCTTCTGGACAAGAAAATTTTCTTACAAATGTTTATAACTTATTAAACTGGACTAGATTTAGTCGCCCCCAATCCTAGACTTTGTTCAGTAAAGACTCGACTTCAGATACATGTTTGTCCCGGTACCCAGAGAAGTTTTCCCGAGAAATATTGGCACGGCCGGTGTATAGAGCATCACCAGTGCTGTCATCTGCATAGCAATGAATGTTGCAGGTTTGCAACATATCATTGATATGCAGAAGAAAAAGCGTTGGTGATAGCACGCAGCCTTGTGGAACACCAGCATTAATAAGCTTGTAATCGGAGCTTGCACCGTCTACAATGACCTTGATGCTCCGATCTGCAAGAAAGCTGGTGATCCAATTGCACAATTTCTCGGGAAGACCATAAGAAGGAAGCTTCCTAAGAAGCGCTTTGTGCCAAACCCGATCGAAGGCCTTCGCTATGTCCAAACTAACGGCCAACACCTTCCCCTTGGACTCTACTGCCTTCGCCCATTTATGAGTTGTTGTAGTTGTAGTTGAGGTAACCTAGAAGATCACCAGCCGAGCGACCGGGACGGAAACTGTAAATCAGCTGGTGATCCTCAAGGTCTCTTCATTCATTCTCAAGGTGAGTCTTCAAGATGTTTCTCCTAATGTGGGCATTGCTCTCCATATTTTTTCAGGAGAAATATCTTTTTCAACTCTAAATAGGGAACTCTACTCTAAATAGAAACCTATTTACGTGTAAGCATTGGCCAAGACAGACTTAATGTTCTTGCATTACTCTCTTTTGAAGCTCAACTAGTCCAAGAAATCAATTGACACGATGTAATCGACATTTTTGCACAGACCACAGACAGAAAAAAGAAATTTCAAATTGGTTAATATTAAAAAAATATTTATTATTTATCTGTTTAAAAATGATAACTTTTTTATCTGTCATGTTTATTAGTCTTATTTAAAAAAATATATTTCAATATATAAGGTTATTTTAAAATAAAAATATTGGATCAAATCAATTTATCATAAAGGACGCACATCGAAAGGGGCCTAGGGCAGCAGCAAGCCTAAATACGTGGCCCATGCTGCAGTTATATTAGTAGTATAGTTGTAGCATGAATGCGTCGGCTCGACCGGGGAAGAACCACGCTCTCACAGAATACTAGCGTAAAATAGTAGCTTAATGCTGCTGTGTTTCGTATGGTGAGTGTAGGGAACCGGAGACCTTTTTACTGGAAACGAGGCATTTCATCTTAATTCTCATGGGTGACAATGCATCTGGATTTTGATTTGTTATCGAGGGTAGATGTAGATGTCTATGGGCCGCAGCAATTACTTATCATCAGGTGCACTGTGTTCTAGTTTGTCACCCTATCCTATAAAAAAAAATTAAAATTCTTTGTACACGCATTTACATATTGTGTAAGTAATGATCCGGCAACGGCAGGAGAAGAATTCTGTGAATTAGTGGTTAAGATTAGAATATCAGGAAATTGTTTCTCAAAAACCATTGCGACAACCTGATCTGATTTAGTTAATTTGTTTTTAAAACTTAACTGGTAGTTTGAATTGCGAGTTGACCCTCCCAGTTTCACTATTAATTATACTCTATGTCATTTTAATTTTATAAGTCTTTATTTTGTTACTCAAATACAGAATTGGCTATGGAGCACACTCTTAAATATTTTTGATTTTTTTTTACATATTCCCTAAATTTGATGCTGGGATTATATGACCTTTCATTGTAAAGTTCATATAATCTTTGTCTACTCTTATGGACTCCTACTTTATATATAATATGTTATCCTTTACTTTTTATGTCCCATTATCCCTTCGTATGACGGGGTCATTTTAATCAATATGGCGCACCTGTTGAGCACTTCTCGAAGTACTTCCAGACTATTTCCTGCTGTTTATTAAAATGACTATTTCCAAGACATTTTGTATAAAAGGTATATTAAAATCATATATCAATGGAAACTTTATTAAATAAGCTTTATAATATCAGATTGTGTATAACTTGAATACAAATGTTTTTTCCCCGATTTTCTGCAAAGGTGTAATAATTATAAATTAAAGCCTTTATTCCAAGTACTATTTTTTTTACTTGTACGTCAAAGCATATTTAATTATAAAAAATTTTTTTTCATAAATTTTTTGTTTACGAAAAGGTTGAGAAAGGCCTCACTTAGCTCTACTCGACATCGGGACAAAAAATAAGAAGGTTCACAAAAAAAACACATTATTAAATCAAATCTAGACAAAATCAAACATACAGATATATATGTATGTTATATATATCATACATATGTTACAAATAGTTTGCTATCACTTGACGCCATATTATGGCGTTTGACAGATGCGTATATTATTTGAGATGCCAGAATATGGCATTTAGACAGGTGAGTGGTTATGGATATCCTCAATTTCAGCTTGCACATATAGCTTAACATCATCAGCTTACAAATGAAAATATGAGCAATCAGAGGTAATAAAGTTTAAAGTAAAATCCCTAACAGTGAGAAATTAAATAAAATGTAAGGAAATACATTAATTACAAAAACAATTATACTCTTTTTTATTACTAACCATCTTATAAGATGGAATCGAAATAAAACAATCAGTCTTCAGTACATAGTTAGTAATTATAGCAAAGAAAATAAATAAATAAAAAGGACTAAGGGTTTTATTGTCATTAGTAATAAATAATCATAAATGAGTATATATAATATATGCAAAATTTTCAAATGAAATAGACTATATAGAAGACTGATTTTATATTTTTTATAATATTTACATAATTTATTCTTAGAAGTCAGAGGATGCCTGTGCATTGCAGTGACATGTATATAGGCAGCAACTTACAAAAATGAAGGGTGAAAAGGGAAGGAGATCTACTGGTTTCTTACCTTCATTGCAAATTTTCTCCAGTAATTGTTTATTCCTTTTGATGATGTGACATTTCTTTGCAGTAACTGAAGGAAAATCTAACTCAATAAAATTTCCAACTGCTTGTGTTGTGTCTTTTAACCTCCAGTACAATGTATCATAACCACATCCTAAGTTAATGATTTGGCACTTAGTACCACAGCGCTGAAAGCCAGAAAGCATGTTTGAAAAAATATTACACGACATGGTTTAAACATAATAATTTATCGCAAATCATAACTTTTAAAGGCTTATTACCTCTAAGAATTGGTGGATAAACATTTCCATTGCCTTTACTCTAGCGTAATAACCGCGATTAATTTCGGGAGCCTTTCTATCAACGTGCTTGGCAAAATACACGATGTAATCATCTTTCCAGTAACCCAGTTCGACTGCGCTCCTCTTACATTCTGTAGCATCAGTGTTTGTGGCAATGATGGCATCATCTTCTCCGGTCCATGATATTATATTATTCATGATGGCGATTTAACCTTGGTGCCTTACACAAATCAATATTAGCAAACCATTACGTAGCACACAAAGGTTGACCAAGAATTACAAAGTAAGTTCTAAATGCAATCGTTTTTATAAGATTTATGTTATAGGCTTGAATCAAAATATTTTCTTCAGAATGGAGTTCATCTTCTGAAATAACATGACATTGACAGTTTATTTGGATTTGACAATTGACAATGCACTGACATGTGACAGTTACTGAGGTAAAGAGTATATAATCACTAGAGAGGTACCAAAGAGTATAAATATAATTACTACGTTTTATGTATACTATAATATTCGGAACCTTAAGGGCATATTAATATTATACAACACTTAATTCAGGAAGTTAATAAGCGAAGTTCCTAATTACACCAGTACTATATTTAGGATCCTTACTCGGTTCGGAAGCAATCTTTTACTTGTATGTTCGAGCAGTGAGTTTTCCCGCGAAAAATCGTTTCAATTCTCTTAAAATATGAGATATGACTTATTCCATTCAGAATATTATTCTCGCTCTGCTGAGTACGCCAAGCTGTTCAGAGGTCAATTTGGCCTTCCCTTCCAAGTGACCACGAAACTGCACATTATTCCACATGTTGACGTCGAGGATTCCGATGCTACCTTGAAACTGAGGAGATACGATGAAGGGGTTCCTTTTTGTGGTAAACGCATATACTTGTGTCTTCTGGGGATTGAACTAGACTATATTTAGTCGTTCCCAATCCGAAACTTTGACCCGACTTCAGGCACAAGTTTGCCCCGGTAATCGGCGACGTTTTCCCGAGAAATATTGGCACGGCTAGTGTATAACGCATCACCAGTTCTGTCGTCTGCATACCAATGAATGTTACCAGTTTGCAACATAACATTGTATGCGATTTAAACGAAACGACCGTACTGCCAGAGAATTGGTTTATTACTGACTCATTATTTCGAAGTACCTGTGCGCATACACATCATCGCCTTCCGCATTAATTTGAGAACCTAATAACAACAAAAAAGTTCATTTATAATTTTAAAATTTTTTTGGTCTTAGATTATAACGGCAGCGAGGAATGCTTTGTTCGGTATCGTTATATATCAGGGAAGGACCGAGCATAGATGCAACAGAAACGGACTCTGGTTGTTCCTCGCCATCCTGTTGATCGGTAATCCCATCCACGGAGATACTCTGCTGATCTGCTATCACCGCCTCTCCTCTATCCGCATCTGGCATTAAAGTTGGCTCACAAGCTTCCCGTGAATATCTCTCGGCATTAGAATGCGTATTTAGTGTCGTCTGGCGAAGCGGTTTTTTTATTATCTGGCATACAAACGGGGCAAGTAGCAGGGATACTGTGGTTGAAACACTGATGCACAACATACATCATTCGCAGTTTCAGGTGTCTTGTCTCCTTCTGTATATCGCAGCAGTTGGTCTACGTGTCGCTTGCAAAGACCTTGACCAACAATTAAAACCGTATAAATTCTCTTACCTTCTCTACTTACAATTGTAGCTTTGGACCAAAATGGTTTACGGGACATATAACAACGCATAAATACCTTTTCACCAATATTAAATCGCCTTACATTATTATAACAAGATGTTTGCATGTCTGTATTCGTAGGCGGTAAAATTAAATTTAATCGCGTTAGCGATTCACGACCGAACATAAATTTTGAGAGTGTTTCACCGGTGCTGTTTCACTGCTGCGATATTCGAATAAATATCTTAACAAAAATTCATTTATTCGTTCATCGCTTACTTTTAAATTATAACTTCAGATCTATTTAAGCATTTTTTTACAAGTGCGTTATAAGTGCGTACGGAATTTTCGGCTTGGCCAAATTTTTGGCTTTACTACAGAGGTGATAAATAGAAGAAGTTCGTGAGATCGTTATATTTTACCTTTGTACAGAAATAACCTAAAGAAGTAATTTAGTGAGCGTTATAAACACAAATCCTGATATTACATTTATAATTCAATGTTACGGTAGGAAAATGTTGCAAAAAAATTTTCGGACATAATTGAAATACCCAATCCGGAGTCTACTTCCACACAGAAATTTTTATTACTAATACTCACTACTACAGTAATGGGAGCGAAAGTCTCATACCTCATATTATAAAAATGGCACTCCATGCAGTCCTCACAGTCTCCTGATTCTGTTTCCTCCGCAACGGTTTTAATGTTGTGAACGCGAACTTTACACATTTTTTTCAAATGACCTATAAACCGCATATATATATATATATATATATATATATATGCGGTGTTAAAGGTCATTTGAAAAAATTGTGTAAAGTTCCTATAGCAGCACTTTTCTGCAATATGTGTTTTTAAACCACATACAGCGCAACCTCTTCTTTAAGCCCGTTGCGAGATACACTCGCTCTGCCACTGCCACCGCTTCCACTATCATCGGTGGCACGTACATGCATGCTCAACACTGCTTTTTCAATGGCTCCCGTCACTCCGACGACTAGTTTCGCCAGCTGAGTAATATATCTGCTCATCCTAGATGCTAATACCCGTTTCACTGCTTACTAGAGCCTTGGCCTCTCACGTATAAGTTGCCTGTTCAGCTATTTCCAAAGCCTTTGCAAAAGATAGACTTAATATATCTTGCTCAAATAGCCTATCCCTCTCGAGACCAGTCCCCAAGCCTAGCACAAAACGATCCAATAGAACCGTTTCTAAGGCGGTACCAAAGTTGCAATAACTTGCAATGCCTCGTAGTCGCACCGCCCATTCTACAATGGGTTTTCTTGTCGCTTCGTAGAATATCGCTTTGTCTACGAAAGAACTGTGTTTCGGATCAAAATGCTTATCAAGTAACACGACCAATTCTCCGTAACTTAGCGATGTTATCTCGCGCGGGTACGCAAGGTACGTACGTACGAGTCGATAGGTTTCATCCGAGAAGTTTGCATAGCAAACTTAGTATTGCACTTTTATTGTCTTCACTGATGATATTGACTTTGAAAATTGCATCAATTTTCTTTAATAAATCGACCACTCATTATATTTATAGTCAAAGTTCGGTACATTTCCGATGTAAGCCATTTTCTTTTTTTCTTTTGGGTAGGTACTTGTACACACCTCGTTGCCAAATGTTGTGTATGCGATTTAAATGAAAATACCGTACTGCCAGAGAATTGGTTTATTACTGACTCATTATTTCGAAGTACCTGTGCGCATATACATCACATTGATATGAAGAAGAAACACCGTTAGTGATAGCATACAGCCTTGTGGAACACCAGCGTCAATTAGCTTGTAATCGGAACATGCATCGTCTGCTACGACCTTAATCAGCAAGGAAACTGGTGATCCAATTGCACAATTTCTTGGGAAGCCCACAGTGGCGAAGCTAGGGCTCCAAACTAGGGCAAGCCCAAGATATGGTTTTGTTGTTTTTAGCAGTTTAATAAAAAATACACCAATCTTGAGCTGTCTCCACTCTTTAGTTTCATATTCAGTGCTGTCAAGGACGTGTTTAACAAAGCACACAGAAAGCATACTACCGCTAGATAGATTGTATGACATATGCAATTGCACACCTTCGGTGGTTTTGAAAAGACCTGTTTGGGTTTGCTTGAGATATTTACAAACAATACAATACATGAACAAAAGAAAAGCATGAACAAAGTACAAACAAACTATGTACAAAGTTAAAAAAGGACGCCTGGCAGATGTGAAACCTCGAAATTATTTTGTTTAAGTTATATGCATAAAAGAACAGGTTACGACAGGAATTAGATAGTTATAATGAGAAGATAAAGCTTTGCTAATTTTTTACCATAAAATAATGACTATTTATTATAATTATAATTATTCATTTTCAATTCATAATAAACCGTACAAAATGATATTTTTAAACTCATATATCACTATAAATTAGCCGATAGCGTATTTGTGCCATCTAGCGTAATCTTTAGGTACCATCGTGAGAATCAACCAATATTCGTTCAAAAAAATGACTTTACGTACAGAATTAAGTAGATGGCGCCATTAAAATTTTATATACTGAAAAGTAGACAGAGAAACCTAACTGGAAATAACTAAAGGGAGTACTATTATTTAAAAACCTCAATACATTCTTCTGTATTCTTTTGATTTATTTAATTAAAATTTGGGCTTCACGTTAAAAAAAAGATTGTAATACTTATTTCCTCTAAAATTAAACCTAGGTCTCATACGTTATGCTGCTGTTCAAATTGATATTTTTAATTCGTATGGTAATATTAATATTGAGTTATTAAACCTTTAAATACGCCTAACTTAATTAAACTTTAATACTAAAGAGAGAGAGTGTACCTATATTTAAAGTATGAAGAAATGTTTATTGAATATTAAATTTCATTTTTAAAGATTTTTACCTTTTCTTCGCCGATTAGCACTTCAACACACTTATATTCATCACAATGAACACTATTATCCTCCAATTTTCACTGAAAATCTTCGAAAAAGCATAAATTTTTAATAAACAAAACAAAAACAAACATAAACATTGAAATGTGAAGTGAACTTGCATACGAGGGGCCCGCAACCACTTCGCTAGTCGCTAACGCACTCCTAAACAACTTCATGGCAAAGCCAGGCTTGTTGGCTGAATAGTAATTGCTATATAAACATTTCGCAGTTATAATTCATTATAGAATATTTTGACATAGGCTAGAAAGAGAGCGATCGTCTTCTCGAAAGCCCCGTAAAAAGCCCACGCGAGTGAGGGAGACAACTAATCGCTCTATTAAAACTCACTTTATGACAGTAGCAGTATCGCCACAGAGTAAATTTTTATAAACGTATCGCTAAGGCAATACGAGGTCATCGGTCGACATGTGTCGAACAGTGGAGTGCTCGGGAAATTTGAAATAATTTGAAACAGTTTAGGAGTTATTTTATTAGTGTATAGTGGCGTGTAGTGGCGGTTGAGAATATCCACTACCCCATATCTTCCCGTGGGTGTCGTAAGAGGCGACAGAGGGACACAGAAAGGAGATGGGCAGCAGCATCTTCCTAATAACAACAATAACATAATAAAAAACTGCGGTTGCCAACCCGCTCACCAAGCGTGGCAACTATGGCAAATATCCCCCCATGAGCAACGACACAAATAAACGGCCCCCAGTCCCCGGCGGCCCCGCTATTCCTGGCTACAGTGGCGACCATGGTAACGGCGGGGCAGGGGGTGCTAAGAATCTCCGGTGGAGGTTCGGTTGCCACCTACGATGACTCGACCTGGCAACGTATAATGCACGCACCCTGAGGACTGACGAGAAGCTACTGGAGCTGGAAGAAGAGGTAGACAAGTTGCGCTGGCATATTATTGGATTATCTGAGGTCCGAAGAGAGGGGGAGGACACGGTAATCCTCGAGTCCGGCAACTTGTTCTATCACCGGGAGGGCGACCATCTGTCCCAAGGAGGTGTCGGATTTATCGTCCACAAGTCTCTCGTCAACAACGTTGTAAAGATTGGGAGTGTGTCGACGAGGGTCACGTACCTGATACTCAAGAATCACCAAACGGTATTCGAAGGTCATACAGGTCTACGCACCAACCTCGGCACATCCCGATGAGGACGTGGAGGAAATGTATGAGGATATTTCTAGAGCCATGCATTCCTCCAAAACCCACTACACGGTGTTGATGGGAGACTTCAACGCAAAACTAGGCACAATAGAAGGCGGTGAGCTGAAGTTAGGGAAATTTGGAGTAGGGCAACGGAACCGTAGGGGCCAGCAGATGGCTGATTTTATGGAGAAAGAGGGACTTTTTATGATGAACTCTTTCTTCCAGAAGCGGCCCCACAGGAAGTGGACCTGGTCGAGCCCCGACGGTTCGACAAAAAATGAGATTGACTTCATTATGACGACCAGACGCCAACTGTTCAGTGATGTCTCAGTGATCGCAAGGGTGAAAACCGGCAGCGATCACCGAATGGTTAGAGGCACACTGAACCTAAACGTTAAGTTGGAGAGGTCTCGTCTAATGAAGTCAACGCTCCGTCCCCCCTCGTGCTCTAATCCAGAATCCCGAGACTTTTCAGCTCGAGTTACGTAACCGCTTTCAGTGCCTAGAAGATTGCAATGCAGTGGACGATATGAATGACAAGCTCGTGGAAACTGTCCATGCAGTCGGAACTAAGTTCTGCAAGACCCGCCGCAGAAGAACACAAAAACTCTTCGATCACACTCTTAATCTCATGGCTGTTAGACGGGAGATGAGGCTGCAATCGTCAACAGATTTGACAGCATACAGGCAACTGAACAGACAGATCTCCAAATGCATGCGGCAAGACTTACGCAACTTTAATACTGCTCGTATTAAAGAAGCGGTCGAGCAAAACCAGGGCTCCAAAGTTTTTGCCTTTGCCAGAGATCTGTCTGCCAGTAAGAGCCAACTGTCAAAGCTGAAGACTGAGTGTGGCAGCATCGTTTCCGGGACACCTGAGATTTTGAGTGAGATTGAGAGGTTCTATGGGCAGCTGTACACATCATCGTTGGAGCCACACGCGAGTGTGAGTAACGATACAAGAGCAAGTCTTACCCCACACTATTCCGATGATCCGGACGTCAGTCTGAGCGAGATTAGAATGGCTGTCCAGCACCTTAAAAACGGCAGGGCCCCAGGCGAGGATGGAATTACAGCAGAGCTTCTGAAAGCGGATGGAACACCGGTACTTGAAGTCCTTCAGAAGCTCTTCAATTCCGTCCTCCATGGTGGCACTACTCCGGAGGCGTGGAGCAGAAGTGCGGTGGTCTTGTTCTTTAAGAAAGGCGACAACGCTCTCTTGAAGAACTACAGACCGATTTCCCTTCTGAGCCGCGTCTACGTGCTGTTTTCGAGAGTCATTACGAATCGTCTCGCACGCAGACTCGACGACTTCCAGCCTCCCGAACAAGCCGGTTTCCGAAAAGGCTTCAGTACCATAGACCACATACATACCGTGCGGCAGATTGTACAGAAGACCGAAGAGTACAATCTGCCACTTTGCCTGGCGTATGTGGACTATGAAAAAGCCTTTGATTCCGTCGAAATTTGGGCGGTGCTACAGTCCCTTCAGCGGTGCCAAGTTGAGTGTCGGTATATCGAGGTGCTGAAGTGTTTGTACAGTAGGGCTACGATGGCTATCCGAGTACAGAACCAGAGTTCGAAACCTATCCAACTGCAGAGAGGTGTAAGAGAGGGTGACGTTATATCCCCGAAACTCTTCACCGCTGCGTTGGAAGACGTTTTCAAGCTACTGGACTGGAAAGGATACGGTATTAACATCAATGGCGAGTACATCACTCACCTTCGATTTGCCGACGATATAGTCCTTATGGCAGAATCGCTGGAGGACCTTAGCACTATGCTCAATGACCTCAATGGTGTCTCCCAACGGATAGGTCTTAAGATGAACATGGACAAAACAAAGATTATGTTTAATGTCCATGTCACACCTATGCCGGTAGTTGTGGGGAGCACTATGCTCGAAGTTGTCGACGAGTACGTTTACCTGGGACAAATAGTCCGACTACGTAAGTCCAACTTCGACCGAGAGGTCAATCGACGGATTCAACTGGCTGGGCAGCGTTCGGGAAATTACGACACATCTACTCGTCAGATATACCTCAATCTCTGAAAACTAAAGTGTACAACCAGTGCGTGTTGTCAGTGATGACTTACGGACCAGAGACGTGGTCCTTCACTGCTGGCCGTATGAGGACGATCAAAGTCGCTCAGCGAGCTGTGGAGAGGGCTATACTCGGAGTTTCTCTGCGTGATAGACTCAGAAATGAGGATATCCGCAGTAAAACCAGAGTGACCGACATAGCCCAACGGATTAGTAAGCTGAAGTGGCAATGGGCCGGCCCTATAGCTCGAAGAACCGATAACCGATGGGGAAGAAAGGTTCTCGAGTGGCAGCCTCGTACCGGTAGGCGTAGTGTAGGGCGACCCCCCACTAGATGGAGTGACGACCTGGTAAGATATGCAGGAAGTCGATGGATGCAGGTGGCTCAGGACCGTGCTTTGTGGCATTACTTGGGGGAGGCCTATGTTCAGCAGTAGACTTGTGAAGGGCTGTAATGATGATGATGATGATGATTCCAGACTGGAGCTTAGTACCAGAAAAGGGCGGTCCACAAAAAAACTTAAAACCTAATAATAAAGTTTTTTATAAATAAAGAATAGTAGTATTATATTCATCTAATATTCCCCTTTCCCCCAGAAATAACCGTGCTTATGTGTCACAATAGTCTTACAAGTGGCCCCATGAGACTATTGTCGTCCCGGTTAAAGATTCTACAACCTTTCAGATTGTAGTCACCTCTTAAGAATTGAGCTATTGAGTCTCAATAGCTCAATTCTTAAGAGGCAATACTAAATCTAATATGTAAAATTGACAACGTGCAGAGATGTTATAACCAATATAGAATAAAAGCAGGCTGGGCATGAAATAGAGTTAAGAAAAGAAAAAAAAAAGAAGTAAAATGGATATGAATCAATGTATTCCTAACTATGAAAGTGAACGATAATTTCATTATTTTAATTTAATCAAGCGCTTGCGGTTTAGTCGGCCACTACGCCACTACACTACATAGTACTATTATTTATTCTGTGACTACACGCAAAACAAACTTATCGCGGAATGACGAAAAGGGATGCTTTACAAAAAAATTCAAAATTAAGAACCTGCTTATCTAAAAAAATTGAAATTTCACCCACAGAAAGAGCATGAGTTTGTCGTCTATATACAAAAAATGAAGGGAGGGTCACTAAAAAATGAAAGTTATTAGAGTCTAAACTTACAAGATGTGGGACACCAACTGCAAAAGTGTGGTTATTCCGAGGATATACACTTCCCTCTTCCGGCTGATGATGCATATATTTTTGGAAAGGGCTTCCCGAGACACCGCGAGCAACATCTTCAATTCTAGCCGCAGACTCCTGGTTCACGAAATCGCCTACCCCGTGGTTTTTGCTTTTAATCTAATAACTCAGGTGTCCTTTATCCAAAAATTCCAAATTTTCGGAGGATGATATGTCTCCAGATGGTGCACAAAAATCACAAAAATATAAAGCAGGTTGTGCCGACTAATTGAGCGTCGCATGCGATTTAATGTTTTGCTAATGTATGTAGTGATGTATTTTTTTTGCACCAAAAAAAAAATACATCACTAGATGCGTCTCGTTGATACGCAAAGGGGGACGCCCATTTTCGGCCATGGAACGCCCAACAATGTGCATTTGTTAAAAAATTATATCTTTATTTATGGTTATTAATCGCGGTATTCATTTATCCTCAAACAATGGGAATATTTTTGCACAAATTAAAAGTACCGGAAACATAATAATAAAAATTAGGTAAATCATTATGTCATTAGTTTGTGAATAAAAAAAAAGTGTTGCCAATCACAAAACACATTTAAAAAATCGATTCTCTTTTTCGATCGATTATTTACGGTGTCATCATTACAGTGCTAATATAATTTTTAAATAATTATGATGTTACGATAATTAAACAACGAATTACTAGCTGATTTCCAATGAATTCTTTAGAGAATAACAAATGCTACGGCACAATTTAACTGTTAATCTTAACCGATCTTCTTTAAAAACAGATAAGAACTGTTATTCTTATCTGTTTTTAAAGAAGATCGATTAAGTTATTCTTATCTTTTTATAACAATACATTTAAAATAGAATCATGTTATGATAACGAAACAAGTTAATTTCCAGCTGATTTACCATGAATCCTTTAACCTTTTGAGCGCCAAAGTCGCCTATACTTGACCAACACCTGCGGGCCCTGAGCGCCAACGACGTCTATAGTTGACAAAAAACCCGGCTCCGAAAAATATGAAATATAGATATTGGAAAATTATTACAGGTATTTTAATTCTACACTCCTCAAAATAGGAATAACCCAGCAACATGTGAGTATAAAAAACAAGTCTTCTAGAGCCACAAGTACTAAGAAACATTGAACTAATAAAAATGGATTTTTATCTAAGCAAATACTATGTCCAGCACGCCAAAGTCGTCTATGGTTGACCGCTAGTGTCAAACGCGGGAGGCATATATTTCTTGAAAACTATCCAAAATTCAGCTCAATGGTGTTTTTTTTCTATTATTATTGATATTTGAATAAAATTAAAGGTTAGAAACATAAAACTATAATTAGCTACAGGAATAAAAAAATGTTATCAGATTATCTTCGCATAATAAATCTAATATCTCAACTCTAGCGCATCTTTAGCGCGTCATCGAAAATCAGTTCACTGGGCACCGTGATCAAGGATAGACGACACCCTGATGACGTCGTAAGTGATTACCGAGAAAAGTAGAGCAATGCAACATGAACGATTCCTCAGAACTCATTCGGATTTTGGAAAGCGTCGATGATGATGAATTTTGATTTTTGATTGATGAATTGTGATGAAATGTTTATTTATTCCATGACCAAGATTTTAGTATTATAAGGCTGATTTACCTAGTGCGAATAATTATATACAATTGTTGATTAATGAATAATTATGTACCTTTTTTAATAATAATACAAAATTACAATTAATGTTTTTTTACTTAAGGTGTGAAGAGCAATTTTTCATTTTGTGTTGTGCCATTTTCTTTCTCAGTCTCAAAATCATCTAGCAGCATCAGCATCATATCAAATCCCCATTGTCATAAGAGTGTAAGACTTTTCTTCTGTGCGTCACTTGGCCTACGCCTTCCCCGACACATAAAATATTATGAATCGATGTCTGTATATTTCGGTTAGATCGATTTTGAAATCGATACACAACATTCTAAGAATGTTTAAAAAAGGAAGGTCAGCTACGCCGTTGTCGTCTAGTCGTGACAGTGTTGTCATTAGGATGGAGAGTAGTGCTGTGGTTTACTACTATTTTATTGTTATTGTTTGTTTTTTATTTATGTTTATATGTACAAAGTACATATATAAAAAAGAGTGGATGACAGCACAAGATTAAATAAAACATACAGTTTATAAAGAGTCATTTATAGCATAAAAACCAACAAAAACAAGTTATTTTACGTTATCGATATATCAACTCTTGGCAACACTATTTTGTTTTGGCGCTTTGGCGTACAGGACACGGTAATGCGTTTTTAGCGTGGCGCTCAAAAGGTTAAAGCTAAACAAAACGCTACTGCACAATTTAACTGTTCTTAAAAATACATTTCAAATAGCATTTAAATAAATAAAGGAAAATATATTTTAAAAAGTGTGCAGAACTTAAAGCTCCTCAAAGATTGTTTTTTAACGATATTATTAATCGAATAAAAATCGATATCTTTTCATCTATTTTATGTCAGTTAAGTGGCAACATCGAGTCTGACAGCTAGGCCCTGTCATGGAATGAAATCACAATTCAGTTCATATTTCACAACTATATCTATACCTATATAAAACGTCACATGTAGAATTCATTTGCGTGTTTGTTTTTATTTTTGTGAATTTGTTATCGAAGTAACGAACTAGCCTTCAAATACGACATCCAACTAGCGAACAGGAAAATTCACCAATTAACAGTCATGGACATGTATGTATCAGCTGTGGCAAGTCACTTTTGAGAATAAGATCACCACATTGTTTGGGTCT
Source organism: Parnassius apollo (assembly GCA_907164705.1). Taxonomy (NCBI): domain Eukaryota; kingdom Metazoa; phylum Arthropoda; class Insecta; order Lepidoptera; family Papilionidae; genus Parnassius; species Parnassius apollo. The sequence continues at coordinate 400,952 of CAJQZP010000458.1, forward strand.
GATTCTCCACGTGAGGAACTCATAAGGAATGAAATTGCCCATCAAATTGCACCACGTGAGGTACGTATTCAACATTTTTTAATTTATTAAGTGTCTGATCTTCTCTCTAACTCTGATTACATCCACACAAACTATATCTGACAAACATACAAGCTTATTTATAACATGGCGATAAGATTAGCTTGTCACCACCAGATAGACTGCTACCGTTTTTACCAACTACCAAGTAATGAGACAATTGATTTTTCATTGTTTTTGGACTACTGGTAGTTTTTAAGTGCTTAATTATTAAATAATATAGGCCATTAAGTCTGCTTTTGTGCAGTAACAATTAACTTGATAAATATTTTATATGTATTTGAGTTTAAAGGAAACAAATCTATTTTATTTTTATTTAGTTCACTTTTTCACTTTTTTATTTTAATATTATTTCAGTTGCCATCGTCATCTCGTGTGTGTCATAATTGTTGGCGAAGGTTTGATAGAGCAGCATCACATTCAACTGCAGAACGGGAACCATCTGAATCATCTAGTTCATCCTCGTTGCAATCTGAAGTCGGTAATGTATTGCACCCATATTCAAACATTCTAATTTCAATAGAGAATGAAGCTGGGTATTTCCACCTGCTTGGGACACTGTAATTAATAAAATTAAAACTAAACCCAAGCATACCACGCAAGACTTCAAGACAGTAAGTTCATTCTGCGTAGATCGGACCATAAATAGTTATTAAAAAGCTGAAGTTACTCCAAGTTAACACTGATTTCGGTACACCAGTCACCTCAATCCCCCATGACCATGTGTGCTGGAAAGCACCCGAAAGTCGGGAATGAAAAATCAAAGAAATTAAATGCGATAACATCGGTAAAATTAGTTGTTAAAAAACTGTATTTGTGAAAATAAAAACTTTTATATCTTAAAATTCCCGACTTTTTTTAAACCAATTTCTTAACCATTTCATTCCTTTAATTGTATATTATCATATCTATATGCTTTTATATGTGGGCACCCATGGCCGAAATGTCTATGAAGAGTGGGCATTCCTCTTTTGACATTAAGAACACCGAAATCCGTTAACTTTTTACCACTTTTTGAATTTTTAACTGCGGGAGCGTCACAGTTTCATGGCGTTCCGCTTTGCTTCCTTGTACTCGCGGGGATACGGGATAAGTTTGTCTCCTATTTTATCCACTGTGGATATTATATCCACCATAGGCCCATGCTCGCAGGGTGGTAAAACTCTGGCATAGGGATGATATAATTTTATCTCTTGTCAGTGGATATAATCGCGAGATTAAAATTTTGTCTCCTGCCCACTTTGAGTATTCAACAAACTTGGTTTTATGCTCAAAGCCTGCCCATGCTAGCCCGGCTGCTTATTTATTCCATAGGCACACGACACCTTCGTACCTTGTTGAACAAAACGCGTAAGCGACGCCGTTTCAGCGGCGTTTACGAGTTTTTCTCGCGAGCTTTGAGCTATAATGCTTCCAATTTATGTGTCTGTCTCTTTTTACCAGCACTTTTTATTTTCACAGAGTTTCAAATCACAACCGTGCTAAAGAAGTTTTCACTTTTAACTTCTTACCAGCTTTTTAACAGCTTCAAAAGAAGCACTTTGTAACTGACCCGATCGAAGGCGTTCGCTTTGTCCAAACTAACGGCCAATGCTTCCCCCTTGGACTTTACTGCCTCTATCTATCTATGAGCCAGATATACCAGAAGATCACCAGCTGATCGACCACGACGAAAACCGTTTTGGCGGTCACTAATCAGCTGGGGCACCTCAAGGTACTTCATGAGCTGGTAGTTAATAATGGACTCCATTATTTTTGATTACAAGGAGGTGATGGCGATAGGCGTGTAGTTGCACGGATCTGATTTTTAAGAGCGCTGGTGTTTATATCCCGAAATTGATGCGTCAGCCCAGGCCCGGTTCTGCTTATAGTGTGATGCTATTTTAGAGGAGTGACCAAACCATAACTGGGATCTGCTTCCGATGGGCACCACAGAGGATGGAATAAAAAGCTCCATACCCTGAATTACCACGTCAGCAACAGAATGAGGATGGCATAAGGCAACAACCCTGGGATCATCCGACGAGAAGTAAACCCAATCGGCCGACCTATAGTACCTAACATGGCGGCAGCCTGCAGAGTGTAACCGCGACGTTAGTGTGAGACTCCGGATAAGACAATGTTTCGATGAGCCCAGGCGGGCGTCGACGGAAACCTGATATCCTTCTGGATGATAGGTCAGTAGAAGGTCTAACAGGGAAGTTGCATGATCCTCCACAACTAGAATCCGCGAGGTAACCAGCTACGTAAGACCATCTGCCAAGGAAAAGTCATAAATAGATCTCCCCGCATGATCACATTAAAACTGCCAAGGATCACGATCTCTGCAGATGGGTTCTGCAGTAGCAAGAAATCTGTAGCCATTTGGACGTGGTCCATGAGTTTTGGCACCTATGGAGGTACCCGTAGACGCGGAGATCGTCGTCGCTGTCTACGGACAGCCATAGAATGGACAAGACCGTATCTTCAAGACTACCGAGGCGTCGAAAACAGATGTCCTCTGTGACGTATACGCAAACTCCAGCCCGGGGCACAAAGGAGTGTTCTAATTTGTATCCCGGATAGGAGAGATATCAGCTGGAGAGGACACCTCAGTCTCGGTTAAAAAGAGCAAGGTTGGCTTAGCCGTCTCCAGATAGTAGTGGACAACATTAACATTAAGGTTGGAATAAGTCCCCTAATGTTGCAAAAATTCACGGATAGCGTGACAGGGGTCGCCTTTGTGTTATTGCTCCGTTTGCCCCTGGCAATTTTAGTCGCGAGCGGAATTTCGCCCCCTCCACCAGAATACGTGGGGCAGCCTGTGAAGCATCACCCACGCTCGAGAAGAGTAAGATAGCATGATCGTGGATGCTCAGTGAGGGATTCTCCGTCACCTGGGGTGCTGGTACCCTCCTGGGGTAGTTTTTTATTTGATTCCACTACCATGTTAAGGGAGGGGGCGGGTAAATTGGGCCTCCAGCCACCTGCACTTACCAAGCGAATGGCAGAGGTAAATCTCTACTTCACACTGGTATTCTGTGAAGTCGTAGTACCACCCCGGTACGTTTCGGTCCATCTGTGTGACAGCAAAGGCTTCCGCGTGGCTCTACCACTGTGTATACCTATCCCATAGTTTGAAGACATTGTAGACTTATGTAAAAGTACTGTCCTATATCCTAATCTTAGTTACATCTGAACTGCAGAAATGGCTTGTGTCGAACTCGAGCACCTCATTGTTGTGTTTACAGACCCCCATGTGCTACTGATGACTATTTTGAAAACGTTGTAGAAGAAGTTTTGCTCAAACTTAGTAAACAGAACAAGACTGTTATAATACGAGTATGTGTGGACTTTAACATCAATCTCCTTGAAACTTCTTCCATTAGTAATAAATTTAGGTAATTGTTTAAATCGTATAATCTTATTAATTTATTCTTGGAACCGAATCGTATTGATGGGTCTAGTGCGACCTGTATAGATAACATTTTTGCAGAAATTAAGCCCTTCGAGACTTGCATAAATAGAGGGTTAATCGTTCGGCTATTTTGTGAAGGTGAACCAATAGATCCTGACCGCGTTCACGTTGTATTTTATTTTTATAAGCCAGTACTTGATTACAATTCCACCAGGTGGTAAGTGGTAATGCAGCCTTAGATGGTAAATCGATCAACCTTAGCGTAACGAAAGCCTATTCACACAAGCAGAATATAATATAGGTGCATTCAAGGCAAGACGCCCAAATTTTATTTGGACGGAAATATAGACGCCGGTAAATTATTCCATTCCTTTGCTGTACGTATTAAGAAAGTCGAAAAAAACCGCTTGGTTCTAATGCGGGGAATATCGACAACAAAATGTTGAAGACCTATTGACCGCCAGGTCATCTAATGGTGGAAAGGAGAGGGAGGAATTAAACCGTGCAATTTCTGTGCACACTCACCGAAATGCATCTTATAGAACACTGAGAGCCTGGCTACTCTGCGCATGTGCTCGAGACTGACAAGGTTGGTTTCAACCAAATCTAGGTCACCAATGATCCTCTTAGCACGTCTTTCCACTGAGTCCAACGTTGCCAGGTTGCATTTTACAGCATCAGCTCGTATGTGACAGCAGTACTCCATGCACGACCGGACTTACGCTTTATATAAGGTAAGAAACTGTCGCGGCGTGAAGTACCGCACCCTTGCAAGAACACCGAGTTTCCTTCCGGATGCTTTAGCTTTCAACTTAATGAACCGCTCTTAGTTGAGGTTAGGAGAAAATTCAACTCCTAACAACTGAAGTCGATCAGTGTACCCCAAGGATACATTCCGAAAAATAAGAGCCAGGGTGAGCGGACTCCTTTGAGCAGTGAAAATACATGCTTGTGTTTTGGAGGCATTGAATCTCACGAGATTTTCATCGCTCCATTCGGAGACTGCCTGTAGTGTGAGATTCATACGCTCAACTATAGCCTCTCTTTCGGACTGGATTTGATCCCGACTGGCCCGGGCACTTGGTTGGTATCTCTCCACAACTGTGCTATCGTCTGCATACCCATAGATACCGGGCATAAGCAGATCATTAATATGCAGCAGGAAGAGAGTTGCGGAGAGAATGGACCCTTGAGGATCAGCGTCACGGCGTCAGTCACTACAGGATCGGATGAGCAGCCATCGACGATGACCTGGAGAAACTGTTCACTCAGAAAGTCTTTTATCCATTCAATCAGATCACGGGATAAGCCGTACGCTGGAAGCTTAACCAAAAGGCTAGCGTGCCAAACTCTGTCAAATCTTATCGAGACCTCAAGGTAAACAGCAAGTGTTTCTCCACTGTTCTCGAGTGCCTCATCCCATACGTGTGTGCCTTACACTAGAAGGCCCTACACAGGACACAACTCAGGTGCACAGTCCTTTAGAACTATAGCTGGAATACCATCAGGTCCACTAGCTTTGTTCACAACTAGACTTCGCAAGGTTTTGAGGACCTCCTTGTTGGTGATACGGACTTCTGACATAGAGTTACCGCAGTAAGGTAATTGAGATGGTATGCTGTTGCTACTGTTCAGACGCAAATAGCAAGCAAAAAGAAAAGCAAATAAATCCGTTATCTCCTAAAAAGCATGCGCCATAGAGCCATCTGGTTTTACCATAGGAGGTAGTGTAGACCGAAAGAAGTTTGTCCCGACCGCTTTGGCAAGAGATCAAAAAGCTCTATTGCCAGATGGTTTGATAGAGAAATTTGTACCGATGCGTTTAATGCGGTTGAAACTGCAAAACTTGGCGGCTTATTTAAAGGCTCTCTTCTTATGGCTGACATCCAGAGCTTTGCGGTTTTGAGCATCAACCGAGGATAAGTACGCCATATGCTGGTTATTTTCAGCACGAGCGCACTCGGCGTTGAACCATGGGCGAGCTTTACCACCAATGGGCACGTCTGCAAAGGGGATGAAATACTCCATTACTTGACGTATCACATCGGTTATGGTATCCGCGCAGCTTGACGGATTTTTAGACGAGAAGCAGACCTGCCAGCAAGGATAGGATATCAAGAAATGCCGCATCACATCCCAATCTGCTGACTTGTATCGCCACACTCGCCGCATACCGTAGAAATCGTAGTTGGATGGGGATTATAACGACACAGATTTCACCAGACAGTAGTAAGAAGTTCCCAAGGGTGAGGTAACCTGAACATTATATCTATCTGGATCAGTCGTAAGCAGAAGGTTGAAACAGTTAGCTATGTGCCCATCTACATCAGGTACCCCGGTTACTAACCCACCTAGAACCGATAAGTACCTCAAGTTGAAAACGGAACTAATCTGTCGTCTTTCAGCATCGCAGGAGAAGCGTATTCAGCAAATGCTGAATCACGAAGAGCCTGGCGATCGGAAACCGTCGCAGTTCTTACGCCACCTGCAGAATCTAGCAGGAGCATCTGCAGCGTCAGACGTTATAAGAACCTTATGGTCGACTCGTTTACCTCTTAATGTTCAAACTGTGATTGCTTCTCAGATAATAGACTTATCGTTGGAGAAACTAGCTGAACTCGCAGACAAGGTGTACGAAATCGCGCCGATGAACCCTCAAGTTGCCAGCGCCTATACTACCACGCTGGAAAACCGTGACACGATGGCCAGGCAGATAAGAGAACTAACGAGGCATGTAGCACTTCTCACTACTCAACTAAACAGGCAATAACGTTCAAGCTCACACTCAAGATCGCGATCCAACTCGAGGAAATTCCGACCCAAATAGCCTCCACCGGATCACCCACACTTCTTGTATCATTACACCTACGGGCGCAAGGTGAAAAAGTGTAAGCAGCCTTGCAAATTTAAGGCGGGAAACTTACAGGGTGGTCGGAAGTAGCGGCCAACGATTACCCTTCTTCAACAGGCCGTTTATTCATCTCAGATCGGACATCAAAAATGCAGTTCCTCGTGGACACTGGTTCAAACCTGTATGTTTTCCCCGGTCAGCAGTCAAGACGCCCTGCTCAAAATCCAGGTATTATCTCATAACTGCTAATAACACAGTCATACACACCTACGGACCAATACTGCTATACCTCAATCTAGGATCGAGACGGAATTTCACATGGAATTTCACAATAGCATGTGATACAACCGATCAAATAGAGTTGACTTCCTCAGCCACTATAATTTACTCGTCGACTGTAGGAATCAACGATTAGTTGACAATGTCACTACTCTCTCGGTCAATGCCGTAGCTCGCACATCAACGGAGGACATCGCTTCGGTGAAGTCAGTCACCGGAGAAACCGAATTTCACCAGATACTGCGTGAATTCCCAGAGATAACTCGCCCTCCAGATATGCACTTACCATACAAAGACAATACTCTGCACCATATCAGGACGACTCCAGGACCTCCTGTAGCCAGTAAGCATCGACGCCTGGATCCACTTCGCATGCAAGCTGCGAAGCAGGAGTTCTCAGACATGCTCGCCAGCGGCACAGCCAGACCATCGGAAAGCGCTTGGTCTTCTCCTCTTCACATGGTAAAGAAAAAAGGCAATAGTTGGAGGCCATGTGGAGACTACAGAGCACTGAACTATAGAACTATACCTGATCGATATCCCATCCGTCATTTCCACGACTTTTCGTATCAACTTATAGGCTGTTCTGTCTTTTCTACCATCGACTTAGTCAAGGCGTACAATCAGATTGCTGTCAATCCAGATGATATTATGAAAACAGCGATCACGACTCCATTTGGATTGTACGAATTCCCGTTCATGAATTAGGCTTAAGAAACGCAGCACAGACCTTCCAGAGGTTCATTAACGAGGTATTGCTAGGACTCGACTTCTGCTACGGATATATAGATGACATCTTGGTATTTTCCTCATCCATCCAAGAGCACAAGAACCATCTGCGGCAACTCTTTGAACGCCTAAAGCAGTACGACATAGTGGTAAACACTGCCAAGGCCAATTGGCTAACCAGAAGTCAAGTTCCTGGGATACCACGTGTCAGCTGCAGGTACGAAACCACTTGAGTCCAAAGTCGAAACTATCAGGCAATACCTCGTACCAAAAACGGTAAAAGAACCAAGACGTTTCTTAGGTATGCACCACCCTCTAAAATCAAAGTCAAAATCCATAAACTAATTAGTTAAAGAATCACTATCAAACAACTCTTCTCTCATAAAATCCTTAAACAACGGTAAGGTAAGGATTGGCAACCACTTGCTTTTTACTCTCACAAGCTCAGCAACGCACAGAGGAAATATAGCCCCTACGACCGAGAGCTACTAGCTGTCTACGAAGCCATCAAGTACTTCCGTCATATGGTCGAGGCCAGAATATTTACAATATTCACTGACCATAAGCCTCTTATCTTCGCCTTCTCAAAGAGCAAAGACAAATGCACTCCAAGTCAGTTCAGACACCTTGACTATATTGCTCAGTTTACGACAGACCTGAAATACCTACCTGGTAAGGAAAACTTAGTAGCTGACGAACTTTCTAGTGTCGAGGAGATCACTACAGCTGTGGAATACGATGATCTTGCACGAGCACAGGACAAAGATCCAGAACTGCAAAATCTACTTCTTCATGGCTCTACCCTGCAACTGAAAAGGATCAACAGTTCATCTCTACGCTCTGTACAACCACCACGTCCTTACGTCACTCCTCAGTTCAGGAAACAAGTTTTCGATACACTATACAGCTTACACCATCCTGGAAGTTCAGCTACTGTTGCTGCTACTGTGCTACTACCGATTTGTCTCACAAAGATACGTATAGCCAGGGATACGCATAGATTGTAGAAAGTGGTCTCGATAATGCTTGTCATGCCAAAAGAGCAAAATCACCCGTCATACCATATCCCCGCTTTCATCTTTCCTCACTCCCTCGTCGAGATTTTCCCATATCCATCTCGACATCGTAGGGTCCCTAATTCTGTCTTCTGGTTACAGATATTGCCCTACCATCATCGACTGCTTCACGCGATGGCCTGAGGCATACCCCATAGTGGACATCACGGCGGAGACCTGCGCAGCCACTCTGGTGTCTGGCTGGATAGCCCGATTCGGCTGTTCTGCACTGGTAACTACAGACTGTGGTCGCCAATTCGAGAGCCACCTCTTCAAAGCTCTCGCCAAGTTGGTTAATGCGCATCACTTACGCACAACCGCCTATCACCCAGCTGCGAATGGTATCATCGAGCGACTTCATCGTCAACTCAAGGCGGCGATCATGTGCCACACATCATCGCAGTGGACGGAAGCCTTTTTCCTACTACTAGTTCTTTCGGAAAGAGGATCTACAAGCTACGCCTGCTGAATTGGTATATGGTCAAACTCTCAGCTTACCAGGCCAATACCTATCTTCAATAGACGACTACACCACGGCAGACGTCACAGAGTACGTAACACGTCTACGATCCTGCATGGCTAAACTCAATCCCAAGCAAACATCATGGCACACCAACACTACAACGCCAGTCTACATACCACGGGACCTCCACATATCCTCTCATGTTTTTCTTCGCCAAGATCACGTTTGAAGCTCACTCGAACCACCCTACGACGGACCCTTCAAAGTACTAGACAGACAAGCCAAGTACTTCACTATTGACATAAGGGGAAAGAAAAATAACGTCTCTGTTGACAGACTAAAACCAGCGTACATGGCCAAAAAAATTAAAGACCCGGAGCCCAAAGTCCCTACAGAGCCTATTGTCAACAAGGAGAAAATCACGCAGAGTGGCCGAAGAGTGAGATTCACCGATTACTATCGACCGTAGTTACGGTCTGGTCAGGGGGAATATGTGGGGTAAATCGCTTCCCTTGGACAGCATATAAATCCGCTACGCGTATGAGGATTGAGCCACGCTCTAAAATCACACCACTACAAGAGATAACGCGACGTCGATGGGACCACGCCCCGCGCCTTCGTAAGCGCGTGAGTCGGATCGCCGTGCATTCCGCCTGTAGCTGGCACTCCATGTTAGTTCGGAGATGTTCTATATATACTGTTTATGATTCGGAATTTTGATAGCGTGATTTAGGCTTCGGTGTGTTTCGCTTGCGGTGCGACGGCAGCGCCGCCACATCACCCCCGTGCTCAGACCGGAGGTAGATAGTGCAGCCTCGTTGCCGACGAATGTGCAAGTGCCAGTGGATTGCCTTGTAGTCTGCGGTGAGTCGAGAAGAAGGCAAGTAATCTGCGAGAGTGCCGTAAAGCAGAGGCGAGCAGTAAGGCTCGGAGCCGTGCCGAACACTGTATGGCGCAGAGAGTAGCTTGAAAGAATAGGAAGCATTATTATTCCAGTGCTGCGATGATGTCGCTTGAGGCGCAACGACAGCGCCGCCACAGGTGCATACTCCGACTACGAGCCTACTAATGCCAGTGTTCCACAAGGCTACGATCACCTACGCTGTTTCTTCTGTACCTATATAAAATTATTTGTTACTATTACTGGTTGTAACACTGGTGATGCTTTTTATACCAGCCGTGCTAATATTTCTCGGTAATGCGTCATCGAGTATTGGGACAAACTTGTGTCTGAAGTCGATTTTTTAATAAACAAAATCTAGGATTAGGAACAACTTCAGTTTCAAGTTTAAACTTCGGAAGGGCATAGGTTTCCGTGTTTACCACTAAAAAGAACCCCTTTGTCTTATCTAATCAATTTTAGGACACTCTCCATGTTGCTTTAGCCAGCATCGGAATCTCGGCATCGACATATGGAATGACGGTACAGTTCTGCGGTCACTTGCAAGGGAAGGCTAAATTGGCCTTTAAACTGGGACAGTAGTTCATGCCGGCACACCTCTTGCAACTTTACAAACCGAAAGTTCTCCCTAATATAGAGTAATGTTCTCACTCTTAATCGCATCTAGTGAAGAGTGGTTCGAATCGTCTGCGACCGAATTCTTTCTGATCGGCTCTTGTTCTGATCGTCAGTTGTTCATGGGCAATGGAAGACACTCACTATCAGGAAAATTTGATTTAATGTGGGCGAAACGGCGGGGTTGAAAGCTAGTAAAACCACAGAATAAATGTATTCGTGACCTTGGCAGGCACAGATAAAATATGCCGGTGTGGTGAGAAGGACATATTCATAGTTAGCCTAGGGCTGTCGGAACACTAAATCAGGCACTGTACGTACTAGTTTGCGACAGCAGTTTTTTTTAGACGCAATGAGGTGGTCTTTTGGGGCGGAAATATTCTAAAAACGGTTTTCGACGCCGTGGATAAAAATGCCGTCCCGGCACCGGTCAGTTTGTCGTTTTCTTAAAAGGCACTCTACTCTCCTGATAGATAGTTATTGTTCAAAAATACGCTATCCAGCCCACATCCACTGCGTCTGTGATCAGAAAATGGGTTACCTCCTTGTTGGTGATACGGACTTCTGACATAGAGTTGTGGTTTAGAGGCACTGAATTGTGATCTGTAGCATTTCACCATCATATTAATTGCGGTTGCCTTGGCCTTTACTAACGAGTTCAGCTTCTTAGGAACCGTTGAGTCCACAGACGATGTCGTCGTCCTCACCTGATTGTAAGATTGGCCAAACTTAAGAGACTTAGTGGGCTTTGTCCGTCGTGAAGAAGGGGCGCCTTTAGGAATCTTTATAATGAAGTCCTATTATTCTTATTACTTTCTTCTGGGAAAAGGTTTTCGTGGGACTCTAGGTATTTCATTCCATAAATTCCAAGGTATTAGAGTCACTGAGTGGGGTTACTGACTTTTGTTCATTTTATTTTATTTTTATTTTATTTTCTTCAGGACAACAAACAATTGTGTAATAAAATATAATACAAAATACAGGTCTTACAAAAAGGGAAATACAAATAATTACACAACCAGCACCGTTATCCACAAAGTAATATCACAATAAAAGTAATATAATAATGCACAGCAAACATGTTGTATGATACCACAAAAGATGAATAATTCGAGCGTTCCCTGAGCAAATCCCAGCCAACACAACCACTGTAGTGGCTATGCTAGCCAAAACTTGCCTCGAGAATCAACAGTTGAATCATTAATAAACTGTTTAAACCTTAAGGCAATACCTTACTTAGTAGTAATTTTTTTTAAAATACACTTTTTGAACATTACAAATGATAAAGCAAATATGTCAAGATTAGTAAAGTTATCATTATATGATTTCATGATACGCCGTAGTGGAGCTCTCTCTCCCGCGTTTGTTCGGCACATCTTAGGAGCAAATAAACGATGATTATACGTATTATGAATGCGTTGGGACCGACTAGGTATGCGTAGATATATTTGATTTATGAGTTGATTACAATCTAATTTATTATGACAGATTTTGTATAACAATAACTGATCAAAGTTCCAAACGCAAGTGGCGTATTCGAGTTGTGACCTAATGAGTGACTTATATAGTAATAAATACGTCGCAGGCCTTTTACAGATTACAGGTCCTTCTTACGAAAGCACTAAGCTGAAAGCCTTTAGCCGTAATGTGACTAATATGAGCATCAAAATGTAGCTTCGAGTCAAATAGTATTCCCAGGTCTTTTATTCTGGAGACTTTTTGTAAAGGAGTGTTACAAAGAGAGTATGTGAAATGGATGACATTAATATTTTTAGTAAATGTGATAGATTTACATTTTGATAAACTTAGCTGTAAATTATTAGCAGCACAATAAGCAAACAAACGATCCAGATCACTTTGCAATTTATAACAATCTTCAGTTGTGTTTATTTTCCGAAAAATGTTTAGGTTGTCAGCATACAAGAGAAAATGGGTGTTTTTTAAGCAGGTACTAATATCATTTATGAAGAGAACGAAAAGCAACGGCCCCAAAATTGATCCCTGCGGTACACCGGATGTCACATCTATCACATCTGAAGAGAAGCCATTGACCACAACCTTTTGGGTTCTATTTTTTACATAAGAAGCAAACCAGCGTAACAAGTTCCCACGTATACCATTAAATGCGATTTTTTGTAGTAGTATAGTATGGTCCACCTTGTCAAAAGCTTTACATAAGTCAGTGTAAATGGTGTCAACTTGGAGTCGGTTATCCATATTTTCAAATAAGAAGTTAGCGTATAAAGCCAAATTACTTACCGTGGAGCGATTTCGGACAAAACCATCAGGAATAATAAAACTATGCAGATATGGATAGACAACATCATGGACCAATCTTTCCAGCACTTTTGACAACGTGGACAAAATAGATATTGGACGATAATTGGTGATGTCCTTTTTTTGGCCATTTTTATACACAGGTGTAATGTTTGCCGATTTACATGCCTGCTGCACTGCTCCCTCCCTCAAACTGCGATTAAATAAAATAAACAATGGTGTACTAATGGATTCGGCAGTATATTTTAGAAAAAAAGGGCGAGATACCATCTGGTCCAGATTCCCTTGTCACGTCCAAGGCTTTAAGAATCTTAGTTATCTCATGTTTTGATAATGTTAAGTCACATATAGTTACTTGACTATTTGAGTTAGAGCTAATTACAACATCATTAGACTGATTTATGTATTTACTATTTTCGTACACTGAACTAAAAAACCTTGAAAACAATTTACACACATCCAGAGGCCCGCTGGACTCTTCGTTACTGTAAATCATTGTATTAGGTATATCTGTTTTTTTTTGTGACTATTTATAAAGGACCAAAATTGTTTTATGTCTTTTTTTATTCCATCCTCAACAGACCGCAGGTACTTATCAAAACATTCGGCCGATAGCGCCTTAAACCTTTTGCGATACAATGAAAATCGTTCGTAGTCAGTTTTGTTATGATATTTTTTCCATTTAATCCACGCCTTTTCTTTATTTTTAAAAATATGTATTAAAGGGCGGAAAAACCATTTAGGATAATCATTGGTTTTTATAGGTCGCTGCGGCACATCCATTTTAATAATTTTATATATCGTTTCATTGAAGCACTGAGTAGCAGAATCTAATGAAATATCATTCAAAATTGAAGCCCAGTCAACAGAATTAATAACACTATTAATATCAGAATACTTTGCCTCAGTAAAACGATATCTAGGTTGAGAAGATCGAGCCATGGGCTTATGTAATAATCCAAAACAAACTAGCGTGCTAAAAAGCGGATGATAACTACCTATCGGCAATAAAGGGTTAAGAGTTGGCTTACAGACACATATTGTGTCATTCGAAATTAATAAATCCAAAATACGGTCTAAGTGATTTCTTATATTTTTATATTGTTTACAGTTCATTGATGATAAAAAGTTAAACAAGAGGGTATCCAAGGAGCTATTATTATTGTGTACTCTTGGCATAAGTGCATACGTATCGTGTACAACCCATTCAACGCTTGGCAAATTAAAATCACCATAGATGTAAATATTACCAATAGTGTGACATATTATTTTCTGTTCAAGCAGATTAAATAACATTTCATATGTAATGAGAGTCTGATTTGGTGGTACATATAAGCCGCAAAGAATGTGGTATTTATTGTTAAACTAAGAGTAAAACTTTAAAAATACGTATTCAATGTTATGTAAGCCGAGAGAGGGCGCGGCGATGTAAACATTGTTTGTTTAAACGCTCGTCGATTTTAAAGTTTTAAAAGTGTAATCACGACAAAAATTAGACAAACTTATGTTAAAACAGTGCAGAATAGTGGACACCCTGACTACAAGTGTTATCAAGTGAATAATTCCAAAAATAAAGGACAAAATTGCAAAACAAAGTGAGATGAAGTGATGTGAATGACAATGACATTTTAAAGAAAAACTAGCCGATGTGCTTTAAAAATCGTGTGAACATTAAAAATTTGAACATTTTTGTGCATTAAAAATAAAGAAATAGTTTTCCGTTTAAAATTACATAAAAAATATATAACAATACATAAAAAAATAAAACAAAACATTAAAAATAGGAGACTCGATACAATCAGCAAGTTCATAGAAGAGACAGGTGGAATAAAAAAAGGCTTATAAAAAGTTAGAAAGTACCAAGCGTCTCATGACACAACTCCAGAATGCCTCGGGAATCATCGTCACTCATAGGAAAGACCTAATGACGATAGCTACACAGTTTTATAAGAACCTCTACACGTGTGTAAATAAAAATCATGAGACACCAATGCCTAAAAATTATAAACCAGTTCAAGAAACAGTACCACCTTTTTTTTAGAAAGAGAGATAGAACTATCTATAATAAAACTAAAAGCAGGAAAGAGCCCAGGACCTGACGGAGTGACAAACGAGATGATAAAAGCCGCGAAAGAGAAACTAATAAAACCACTCACTAAGCTTTTCAACTGTATTTTAAAAACAAAAGAACTACCGCAAACATGGACATGCTCGGAGATAGTTCTACTGTATAAAAAGGGAGACCCCAAACTGATATCTAATTACAGACCCATCAGTCTTATATCCTGTCTGTATAAAGTATTTGCATCGACCCTACTAAGACGTGTAACCACGAAGATTGACGAGAACCAGCCTGTAGAGCAAGGGGGATTCATGAAAAATTTCTCTACCAATGACCACATACACACACTGAAAGTAATAATCGAACGGTTTATGGAATATGACCTCCTCTTATATGTTGCTTTTATAGACTACTCGAAAGCCTTCGATTCAATTTCACATGACTCTATATGGCAGGCTTTAAACCAGCAAGGACTAGACCACGACTATATAGAACTTATTAAAGCTATTTACTTGAGAAGCACAACAAGAGTACGTCTAGACTCAAGAGGACCATCATTTCAAGTCGAGAGGGGGGGTAAAGCAAGGCGATCCGCTCTCCCCAAAGCTTTTCATCGCAGTCTTAGAATCCATATTCCAAAACCTCGATTGGAGTGATGTGGGAATAAAAATCAATGGCAAGTATCTCTCACACCTCAGGTTTGCGGATGACATAGTACTGCTGTCGGAAGACCCGCGCAAACTTAACGACATGATAGAGTCCCTTAGCCATCACAGTGAGACCGTTGGGTTACAGATTAACTGGGACAAAACGAAAATAATGACTAATCGTCAAGAAATACCTATATCCATACAGTCTCAAACTATAGAATATGTCACAGATTATACTTACCTCGGACATCTAATCTCAATAAAATCCTGTACAGAAAAAGAAATCGATCGAAGAGTAAAGAAAACGTGGAGTAAATACTGGGCAATGAAGGAAATTTACAAAGGCCCCATACCCACAAAACTGAAAACAAAAGCGATGAACATCTGCCTTACGCCGATTCTTACCTACGCATGCCAGACATGGTCCCTCAAAAAATCACTCTTAAATAAAATAAGAACCTGTCAAAGAGGACTAGAGCGGAGTTACATGAACATCAAATTGAAAGATAGAGTCAAAAGTTCACTGATAAGGAAAAGAACAAAGGCGAAAGATGCAGTCAAACAGGTCCTGACATTAAAATGGAAATGGTCTGGTTATATTCAGAGAGCTACGGATCAAAGATGGTCACAAATAATCACAAATTGGTACCAATATATAAAAAACGAAGGAAAGGTAGACCATTTAAAAGATGGAGTGACGACATCGTAGAAATAGCCGGAAACTTATGGTCCAGACGGGTAAATGATAGAGCCACCTGGAATGGTTTGGAGGAGGCTTTCACCGCAAAAGGCGGCCCTTACACCTAAAAATACTAACCTTATTTAAAAACAAAACTAACATACTATACTATACTAACAAATAAATAAATAAGCATACATAATAATAGATAAGAAATACATACATGTAAGGGATAAAATAAAGCTAATAATAATAATAATAATTCAATGTTATGTGGCATGACACAATGGAAGTTATCACAAAACACAGAACTTAACCCACAACGTATTGCATGCAAACCGTGGCGCACGGCGACTAGAACACCACCACTGTCTGATTTACTGCACAACGCTCTGTTTCTGTCACAACGATGTACTACGTACCGCGAGTCAATAAGTTCTTCATCAGCAATGTTAAGAACCAACCGTGTTTCAGTAATAGTAATGATATCATAGTATTCGGCTAGAATATTATTGTATAAGGTACTTAATTTTGTTCTTAGACCTCGGCAGTTTTGATAGTATATTGACAAATTACTAGTCTCTGTATCGAGTTAGAATGTTAATCCATGTTACTAATAAAAATATAAACTCGTTAGCCATTATACTTAGCACATCATTTACACTAATACCAGCACTTATTAAGTTCGATAAAATGAGCTTCTGAAAATTAATAATACTTACATAACCAACAAAACCAATCACTCGAATACTCACAATAAATGGAAAATAATTTTTATTACTTGGTAAAACATGTGTATTAAATAAACATTGTGGATTAAATATGTCGATAGCAAATATTATGATCATTATGGTAAAAAGTACGTAATAATAAGTGATGTGGGAATAAAAATCAATGGCAAGTATCTCTCACACCTCAGGTTTGCGGATGATAGACATAAGGTTCTCTCCACGTTTTTCAGGAAGATTACTTATTTCTGCATTACAATTCCGCGCTCTCTGTTCAATGTAGTCAAGTTTCGCTTCCAAATAAGCTATACGTGGTTAATTTGTTTGGACGCTCTTTTCAATTATTTCTACTCGGCTCTTAACCTCATGCGTACATTTTTCAAGATCGTCGTATTTATCGCTAATATATTTAATGGATGTCTTCACACTCGCAAACTCATTGAGCAATTTGGTAAATTTGTCATCTTGCTTAGTAAACGAGGTCTCCAGCATGGATAGCATATTTTCTTGGAAGGACTTAAGTTCATGGCAGAAATCGATCTCTTGGCTAGATACTCCTTTACGAAACGTAATGTAGGGTGGAGGGGACTCCTTATCAATAAGCGATCCATCTATACTCATTTCACGTGACCTCGGTGTATGTTCCACTTCATGAATAAAGGTACTGTTTGTAGTGTTCAACATAATGATCGAGCTCTCTGATTTATTACAAGCTACTCTGTGCACGATGCAACTCGCAGTCGGAAGTTCACGCTTAGCGACAACACGTAAAGTACGCCACGCGGATAGAAGTATACTTATTGGCGGAGCAAAAGAAAACAAACGGTTTGCGACAGCGCTCGACGCGGAATAATAGTTCATATTATTTAAAATTTATATTTAATTCATAATAACAGCTTATCAGAGCTCAATGCTGAACATAGACCTCCCCAAAGATTGCCTCCTAAGGGAGGATGCGTACTGTAGTTGTTACGCTTGGTGCTCGGGTTGACAGCCACAGTTTTTCTATTGTAGTTATTTCGAGGAAGACGCTGCTGCCCAACCTCTTGTTTTTTCCCTCTGTCGCTTCCTACTACATATACGTCGTTTCATTCCGCCCGCGGAATTATATGGGGAAGTGGATATTCTTACATCGTCATAATACGATTGTTTTTCTATATATTAATATTTTAAACAACAACTTATGGTAAACAACATGTGCCAAGTGTGTCACGCCACTCCCTACTTCCCCACCTCCCCACTATGGTCGGGTCATTCCTCGAAAGTCATTCAATCGGTTATTTCGTATATACTTTTAACTTTGATTTAAACTACTTTTACGGATTTTATCGCGTTTTATATATTTTATTTTTAATACCCGACTTTTCAGGGGTATATTAAAAAGGTGTAGGAGGGGTGCTTTCCAGCACCCATGGTCACGGGAGACTCATGGGTGCTGGAAAGCACCCGAAACGTCGGTTATTAAAATTAAAATAAATAAAACGCGATAAAATCCGTAAAAGTAGTTTTAATCCATGTATAGTGTTCGCGTAAATATAAGAAATCATTATACTTTTAACTGTTAACTGTGTTTCCTGTTTATTCCGTAAATTAATTACAAGGAAATATTTCTTTTATTTAAATAATTTAGAAAAGTAATTTGCCGACATACTCAGTATAGTAAAATATAATAAAAATATTGAACGAAGCGGCGATACTACAGCGAATCTTTTATTCAGCTCGGCTGCCGGTTAGATTTGCTCTAAATATTTCATCGGGGAAATTTCTAGCGTTGTTTGTTCTCAGGTCGGGTTTTATTTAGCAAATATTTGATAAACGATCGCCATTCAACGTACGCGGCACCTGAGGCCACGAGAGCTGCGCGCAACCAGGAGCGTTTTTGCACGACGTTTACTACTATGTCTATTATGCCTTTTCTGAGTGATATTTATCTTCTAAGTGGAAATATTTTTATTATCATTACATCCTTTCACAAGTCCACTGCTGAACATCGGACTCTTCCAAGGAATGCCACAAAGCATGGTACTGAGCCACCTACATCCATCGTCTTCCTACATGTCTTACCATGTCGTCACTTAGGAATCCTTCAAACCAATTAGTCGTAGCAGGTGGTTTAGTATTCTGTTAGCATAATATGTGGTAGGCACAATTGCTGCAAGTGAGTAGTGAATCTTAATAGAAGTGATATGATCAAGAGCGAAAACGTTTTTTTATTATTTTGCCAATAATTTAAAATGTCGTCATCTTTAACATCACAAGCATTAGCAGCTGCCAAGTACCACCAGCATTCTTAATGGGCTTCATTATACTCAGTATAAGTTAAAATAGAGGAGATGCCATTACACCTGTGTTTTTTCGAAAGCTTTGACAAAACAGATTCACTGGAAGAACTAGCAATAACAGCATGAGCTAATGTGGCCATCATCGTGGATTCACCTGAAATATTGACCAGTCTTTTTATGAAATTCAGCACGAGTAGTATTCATATGTTCGAGGTACGAATCAATCTGACTTAAATTTGTGAACCGAGGATCCTACAGTGCCGCAACTACAATTTTATCAGTAATTTTTTTTTTTTTTTTTATAGGATAGGGTGACAATCGAGCACACAGTCCACCTGATGGTAAGTGGTTGCTGTGGCCCATAGACATCTACATCTATCCTCGATTACGAATCAAAATGCAGATGTATTGTCACCCGTGAGGACTAAGATGGAATGCCTCGTTTCCAGTAAAATGGGTCGCCGGTTCTCTACACTCACCATACGAAATACAGCAGCATTAAGCTACTATTTCACGCTGGTATTCTATGAGAGCGTGGTCCTTCCCCGGTCGAGCCGACCCATTCGTGCTACAACTATACATCTAATATAACTGCAGCATGGCTCTACCACGTATATTTGGAATCACGTATAATTGGAAATCTTTTGTCTAATTTTACAAAAATTTTATTTTACCGTGTTAGCATTATTAGTGTTTCTTCGTCAGATAAAGAACTGAGTATATCTCTAATTTCTAAGTGAAACACCAGGACCAAATTAAAAGATGCTGTCCTTTGTGTCGATAGCGTTTCCACGACCTCACGGAATTTACGTAAAAATCTAATAAGATCTTCTAACAAGTTCCACTCTTGCTGATAAATTTTTAAATCACTGTTGACGGATCTGTGACAAGATATGATGAACAGAATTTCTATTGCAAAAGTGTGCTAGACTTTCTAGCATAGCTAGCATACTAAGCCAGCGGGTTGGCGAAGAGGTTTTGATACTTGGTACATGATTTATGTTACCAAATTCATCGCTTCTTTGTAGTCCTGAAACTGAATTTGACTCTGACTCCTTATCATCTATTATAATTGGTTCATTATTGTCCATCTCCAAATGTTCTGATACTGTAAAATAGACTGTAAAAATAGGATTTTCCCTCCCTCACTTGCTTTTTCCGGTCAATTCCGGTAAGCGATACCGAACGGTTTTTACGATCTTTTTACATTTTTATGTTAGGTTTTCTAATTCAGGAACACTGCTAATACCATCAACAGTCACCAGGTTGTACAGTCCATGCCCTAAGCATAAATGGCTTTCCAGAGCGGCAAGCAAAATGACGCGTTTAACATTTGACCCGGCATCCGTCACAATCAGATCAAATCATTCTTTTGTGTCATTTAATATCGCTGTATTTTCTCGCCAGTTTTTTTTGCCCTCGATAAGCTTAGTGCACAACGTGAATGATTTCACTAGCGCCATCTGGTGTCAAGTATCAGAAATAGGAGTGTCAAGATCTTTCTAGAACTCTTCCAACAGCGCCATCTAGTAGCTAATGGAAGAACTAAGCTTTCTAGAAAGCTGTGGGGCTTTGTGGGGCTCGAACTTTCTGTACCTGGTCGGTCAGAGCCGGTAATTGATGGAATATTATGGATGTTTCGGTGGAAAAGGCCTATTTAAAGCCGTTGAGGGCCACGACCGGGGGACAGTATTGAATTGGCGATACGAGCGAAGCTTTTGGAGCAAAATAAAGTAAACTAAAGTGTTAAGTGTGATTCATTATTAGTGTGATTTAAGTTTAATTGGTGTTCGGTAATAAAAGTGTAAATTTTGGTAATTCAATCGGCAGTTTTTATTGTTACGAACCTCAAGCTCTTAACAATATTATTATTATTAATGACCAATGTTTGTAGAGGCTACTTACCAGTGGTTAAATAATGAAGAGTGAACGTTATTTAATTTAGATATTTATACAGATCATACCATATATCAAATGCATGTCCAGCCACATTTGTTTTGATTTGAACTTTCACATTGCCCAGCATAACTTCATAGACGTCATCGAGAGCAGTGCGAGACACTGTGCCTCTGGAGGGCATATCTTATTTAGTAGCGATGATATCATATTTCTAAAATTAAAATTTCATAATTTTTAACACACTAAAACTCATATAATTTAAGTAAAGGAACACATAAAATAGTGTTGCGCACCTAAGTTGACGTCATGTAGTGTCAGGGACGAGAGCAGGGGGAGCTTTCCAGAAAATGACATCACTAACCTTTCAACCGACAGCGCCATCTGGTGTCGAAACTAAGAACTAAGCTTCTACACTCGAACTTTCGACGCCTTGTCGATTGGAGCGTGAATGTTCTGGATGTTTCGGTGCTAATGTGTATTTATAGGCGCTGCAAGGTGTGATCGGGGAAGTATTGAATTTGGCGAGACAAGCGAAGATCGAACATCGCAGCGGGAAATCTCATGGCAACGCAGATGCATTGTCAAGAAGACCTTGTTCTGAAGATTGCAATCATTGTACTAGGCAAGAGAGTAAGGAAGTGGTATCCGTGAGGATGCTCAGGGCAGACCACCTCAGCAATGAGTGGAAGGATAGCTTACAACGTGCACAGCAGGAAGATCCGGACATAAAGCCGATTCGAAATGGACGAAGGCCAGTGCTCCCAAGCCCAAGTGGAGCGACGTCTCAGCGATGAGTTCAACCACTAAAAGCTATTGGGCCCAGTGGGACAGCTTGATGCTTCAGGATGGAGTTCTGTGCCGTAAATGGGAAAATGTTCGGGAAGACAGCTGTCATTTGCAAATGGTTGTCCCTAAAGCTAAAGTACCGGATGTTCTACAGCTGTACCATAATGATTTCAGAGTCTGGGATTTAAACGAACTCTACTGAAGATCCGAGAACGGTTTTACTGGGTCCACTGTCGAAACGATGTCGAGGACTGGTGTCGCAAATGTACAAGTTGTGCAGCTGTAAAGGGACCTCAGACTCGTAGTAGAGGTGCATTGAAGTTGTACAATGTTGGTGCACCATGGGAGAGAATAGCCATTGACGTGGCAGGGCCGTTTCCGGAGAGTGAAAGCGGTAACAAGTATTTCATGGTTGTGATGGATTACTTCACTAAGTGGCCAGAAGTCTTCGCCATTCCAAATCAAGAAGCTTCAACAGTTGCAGATAAACTAGTTCATGAAGTCTTCTGTCGTTTTGGAGTACCTTTAGAGATTCACAGCGATCAAGGAAGGAATTTTGAGTCTCAAATATTCCAGGAAACTTGCCGAGTTATGGGTACTCATAAAACAAGAACGACTTCTTATCACCCGCAATCTGATGGAATGGTAGAACGATTTAATCAGACATTGGAGAGGTACCTAGCAAAAGTTGTAGACAATCGGTAACGAGATTGGGCCAAGCACATACAACCGTTTTTGTTGTCATATCGAAGCGCTGTTCACGAAAGTACAGCAGTGACACCAGCTTTCGCAAACTTTGGAAGAGAATTACGGCTGCCTGCAGACCTGATCACCGGGATCACCTGATGCCCCACGCAGTATAACCGATTATGCAAACGACTTGCGGAATAAAATGAATAACATTTATGAGCACGTCAGACAATCGGGCCAGCAAATATCTGAGAAGATGAAAACCCGGTATGACCGCAAAATGAACAATAAAGCGTTCGAAGAAGTTTCACTAGTGTGGTTACACAATCCAATCCGCAGCAAAGGGAGATCTCCTAAGCTTCAAGCTAAATGGGACGACCCGTACCGGATTGTAACCAGGATCAACGATGTAACCTACCGGATACAGAAAGGGACTCCTAAGATCGTCCATGTGGATCGCTTGGCGCGTTATTATGGGGCCGATAATGCTCGGGACGAGCATGTCTTAGGAGGGGGCAGTCTTGCGCGCCTAAGTTGACGTCATGTAGTGTCAGGGACGAGAGAGGGGGGAGCTTTCCAGAAAATGACATCACTTATCTTTCAACCGACAGTCGAAACGTCGTCGAAACTAAGAACTAAACTTCTAGAAGCCGACACTCGAACTTTCGACGCCTTGCCGATTGGTGTGCGAATGTTCTGGATGTTTCGATGCTAATGTGTATTTATAGGCGCTGCAAGGTGCGATAGGGAAAGTATTGAATTTGGCGAGACAAGCGAAGAGGAGCGAAATAAAGTGAATCAGTGTGATTAATTATTAGTGTTTTAAGTTTGATTAGTGTAAAGTGAATTAAAGTGTTAATTTTGGTAATTCTATCGGCAATTTTTATTGTCACGAACCCTAAGCTCGTAACAATAGCAAATCGAAGCTTAACTTTATGTAGCTTAAAACACTTGCTTGAAAAAAATCGTTCATGCCTTCATCTGACACCGAATCGAATAGCATCAATGACTTGCAAAACCAGAGAGCCATATCTCGCGCAAGTAACCATGAATATTTCCTTTTTGTTTGTTTTGCACTTCAAAAAACTGCTTGATATTTTGTGTGGCTTTATGAGAACTTTCTTCTCTTAAGTCATGGACATCTCGTAAATGTTTGTTAAGATTTCCTGTGCTGACAGTTTTGACGTAAGATTTTATTTTAGCCTTGTAATCTTAATTAAAAAGAAAGATACAACAATCACATGCAAAGTTATATTTTGAAACACGAACGACCCAGACCCATAAAAACATACGAGTACTATAGCGCACAACAAAACGACCTTTTATTAAAATATGATGCCAACGCAGATACCATTTTTATTTTTAAAAAAAAGCAAACAATGATTTTATGTTTATTCACCATAATCAACTGCAGCCATTAAACACAACAAAATATGTACCTACGTATCAAATTATAAATAGCATACATATATGATTAAAACTACTTTTACGGATTTTATCGCGTTTATTTTTTACTTTTTATTTTTAATTCCCGACGTTTCGGGCGTTTTCCAGCACCCATGGTCACGGGGGACTGAGATGACTGACGTCCCGATGTCATTGTTAAACCCGGAGTACCTTCAGCTTTTTTAATTATACAAGTCTGCAGTTTGTGATCATATCCTAGACGGCCCCAACCATTACATCAGATTTGATAGACCACAAATCCTCGCGAAAGAACACCGATTCCTACCAAGGATGATACGTGAGGCTATTGAAATTAAAAAAACATCCTAATTTCAATAGAGAAGGAGGCTGGGTACTACCACCTGCTTGGGATCCTATAATCAATAAAATTAAAACTAAACCCAAGCATACCACTGCAAGACCTCAGGACATAGTCAGTTCATTTTGCATAGATCGGACCATAAACAATAATTAAAAAAGCTGAAGGTACTCCGGGTTTAACAATGACATCGGGACGTCAGTCATCTCAGTCCCCCGTGACCATGGGTGCTGGAAAGCGCCCGAAACGTCGGGAATTAAAAATAAAAAGTAAAAAATAAACGCGATAAAATCCGTAAAAGTAGTTTTAATCATGTGCAATGTTCGCGTAAATATAAGAAATAATTAAGCATACATATAATTAGAAGTAGGCTGTGTCAGATATGAAATAAAAGGTAGGTTATTTCATATCTGACACACATATACTGTGTTGTTTGTTACATTACAAACAAATGTTTTCTTTTTCTTTGCAAAGTTCTTGCTTTTCCTCATGACGACGACGACGTTTCGATGCCAAAAATGTAAAACAAAAATTAAAATGCAGTCAATAAATAGTTTTTGTAACCCGTTAAAAATATAAATAAGGTATCTAAGTAAGATACATACAATCTAAATGATATTTCATCATTCTCTTTTTGGGCAGCAGTCAAGCATGCATTGCAGAACATTTGATAATTGCACACTTTCTTCTTTTTATAATCCTCTTCGATAATCAGATCACCAAAATGCCGCCAATAAAAACTATTAGTTTTGGCGTCGTGTAGCACAAATATTGAAAACTATTTAATTTTCGCTTTCATAATTGTCGCCATTTTATCTGTGCTGCGTTGCGCACTATTAAAATACACTACAAAATAGATACAAATACCAATTATTAGATCGATTACTGACCAAAACAATCTACCTAACTGACTGCACGTGCGCACCGATGAGATCGAAGTAATGAAATGGTAATAATTGACCTTTCGTCCGCGCGCACTTCTGCTCACGCTCGATTTCGGCGCGCCTATCGGATTTGTCGGCGCAGCGTGGCGCGGTGGCACCGGCGCGGCGCGCTTGTCTACTGTAGTCTTAAGTTGAAAACAAATTATCGAACGCGGCTGACGGACGCGGCTGACAGCCGCGACTGATAAGTGTGCACAGTCTTCAAGGAACGTTGGTTGCGGACGCGTTCCAACGTCTTTCAACAAAGAAACATGTCGAGTAGTTAAAGTGAGGACGATTTTCTCGAATTAGCGGCGGCAGTTTTATATTGTCTACACGGAAAGAAAACAAAAAAAAAAATGCTTGGGTTACAACGACACAAATAAAGAATGAACAAAGTCTGGTGAATTCCACTCTTTGTATCCACATTTTATTTATGATTATACAGTAAGTCTCTGTTTCGGATATAGACTAATACATACTTGATTGAGAACACACTCGATAATTCGTTCATCCATTTTTACGTAGATGCGCACATGCAAGCTCTCGCGTAGTCCGCGTCCTTCTGGCGTACGTACGTGTCGCATATCGTCAGTGGACGTTTTCGTCAGACAAAACATCCAGTGTGCTAGATTTCTGTCGGGTGTCCGAACGCTCAAAGTCAGGCTAAGGTCACGTCCACGACTTACCTCCGATAGTTTGCACAGCTCAGTGTACATTCATTATCTAGATACGTATAAGTCGCTGCTGTCAGCCGCGTCCGATAATTTGTTTCGAGCTTTAACCGTTACGGGTACGCGCGCGATTTCTACGTAGTTCCATACAATAATTGCGTCGCGATGGCTTACATCAGTGCGCACTTGTGTCCGCCATTTGCGCAGTGTAGGAAAATAAATGAGTAAGATAATCTCATAGAGCAATATGTTCTGTAAAGATAATTACTACTAACTTATTATTAACTACTACTGCCCACACTTTATATAATAACACCGCAAAATATAAAGCATAACTTAAAGGGTATTGCACGATTGTACTAATTTAGCCATTGTTGGCTGCCATGACAATTGAGCTCATGAAACCTTTCTAAATGCTCTGATTAGTGGCCAATTTTCAGCTCTGTAACGTCGGACCCAAGTTTGTTTGACGGGTTTATCCTATGACATCAACGTCATTTGTGGTATATAGAGACCACAGCATCAAGAAAAAATCTGACAATGAGAAACTATCCGTCAACATAGTTATTGGTGTGGTAAGTAAAAATCGACATGTAGTTTTGCGGCGGCGCTGTCGTCGCACCACTAGCGAAATGCATTGAAGAATAAATCACGCTATCAAAGTTCCGAAGTAATGCGGTATATATAGAAAAGCTTCAAACTACCTCGCAGAGTGTTGACTACGCCCCAGGCTGAATACCTTGCCCGGCGGAAAATCCCCTTTTCTTCCTACTCCCTACTTTTCCCTACTTTTCTTCTTTTTTTCTGCGGTCAGAGTTTGAACGTGGCTCCCTTTTTACATTTATGTTTTTGATGGGATTTAACTTCTAGCATATATACGAGATTAAGGTGCGATTTATCGCAGCCATGAAAACTTTCTGGAATTTCCCAAAACTACCTACCACGACTCGAAAGGAATAAATGTTTTGATGGGTTCTGTTACGCTTACCACTAATAAGCCCTACTTTAAGGTATAATTTAGATCAAGGTTTTAATGTTAGGAGAAACCATCGGTACGACAAACGGATTTTCGACAAACATGTAAATATATTTTGCGATCCGATTGAAAAACTCGATTAACGCGAGAATTTAATGTGCCTTGCTTTTAATGTGCTCTGCAAACACTGGAGCCGAAACAATAGCTGTTTGTTTCTTCTGTTATGTAAATGCGACAGGGATATTGTTTTTGTAAAAGAATTTCCGGTTTATCGGCATTAATTAAAATCACTTTGTTTTTATGAGTCGTTTTAATCAAGACACTATTTTACATTTTGTTTTATTTAGGTATGTCTCCATTCTTGTATTCAAGTTAATAAAAAAATATAAAAATAAATATGTAGGAAGTGATTAAAATGTAGAGTCACAAGAAAAGGCTAAAAACCTTTAATAATATAATCATTTTTAGAATAGAATCATTTTTATTCAATATACTACTACCATCGGTTCGAAAAAAAAAACCTCTGTTCTGGGAAGAACCAGCAAGAATCCCAGCGGGACTTTTCTTTTAAATAGAGTTAATTCCATAATGATTTCTTATATTTACGCGAAAACTACACGTTGATTAAAACTACTTTTACGGATTTTATCGCGTTTATTTTACTTTTAGTTACTTTTATTTTTAATTCCCAAGCAGGTGGTAGTACCCAGCCTCCTTCTCTATTAAAATTAGGATGTTTTTTAATTTCAATAGCCCCACGTATCATCCTTGGTAGGAATCTGTGTTCTTTCGCGAGGATTTGTGGTCTATCAAATCTGATGTAATGGTTGGGGCCGTCTAGGATATGATCGCAAACTGCAGACTTCCCGGAACGTTGATGCTTCACATCGGTTCCGGGAACCGGAACAAACACGGAACATGGAACGGTCGGTTCAAACGTTTCGGGAAGTCGCCCGGAGAACCCAGGATCCGCTTTCCTACACTTCCTCCTCCACTTTGCCCGGTCTTCGGCGTCCCTCGCAACTAGCCCTTTGGCGCTCATGTCATCCTGCACGACATCAAGCCAGCGTTTCTTGGGCCGTCCTCTTCTCCTGGTACCAGGTAGGGTCATGTCCAGGCATTTGCTTCCCACGTAGTTTGCCGGTCATTGTAAGACGTGGCCGTGCCAGCGGAGGCGACTTTCCTGGAGCTTGTCAGCAATGTCACGGACATGGAGGCTGCCGCGGATGTATGTATTCCGTACATGATCTTTCCGCGTAACGCCACAAATCCACCGCAGCATGTTCATCTCCGTGACATGCAACAACTGCCAGTGTCGCTCTAGCACCGGCCACGCTTCAATGTCGTACGTAAGGACAGGCCTTATGATGGTCTTATAAACCTGTCCCTTCAGATTGACCGGCATTGGGTTCACAAATAACACCCGTCACCTCGCGCCATTTCGCCCAGGCCGCTGATATACGGGTCTTGATGTCGCGATCGACGTCCCCGGACGCATCAAGCACAGATCCGAGGTACCTGAAGTTGTCTCCGCGTTCGATGGTGTCGTCGCCTATACGGAGAGACGTCAGATCTGTGCTGTTGCAAGCCATATACTCCGTTTTCGCTACATTTAGCTTCAGCCCGCCGTTCTCAGGCGCCTCCCTCCATGCGTGCACGCGTCTGGTGAGCCGTCCTTTGTCCCTATCTACCAGTGCGATATCATCAGCGTACATAAGCCGCCAAGGCTGCGGTAGTTTCTGTACGCTGGCTGACAGTTCGTCTAATATCACACTGAAGGGATAGGGGCTTAAGACGGAGCTCTGATGCACGCCTACGTTTATGGGGAAGGGGGTGGTATCACCAACAGCGGTCCTGACTATTGAATCGGAGTTGCGGTACATATCACGCACGATTTCCACGTGGGTATCTGATACCAACTTCGACCGCAACGCCCACCAGATCATCTCCCTAGGAACACAGTCAAAGGCCTTCTGCAGGTCTAGGAATAAAAAATGCAGAGGCATATTCTTTTCCCTATACTTCTCCATGAGGATCCTTAGGGCGAATATAGGGTCCATGGTACCGCGTCCTGGTTGGAAACCGTACTGGAAGTCCGATACTGTACACTCCTGTCGGATCCTGGTGTCAATAATGTGCTCGAAGAGCTTCGTGGTGTGTGACGTCACCTTTATACCGCGGTAATTACCGCAATCCTGAACGGACCCTTTACCCTTGTGAACCGGCGTTATTATATTAAGCCGCCACTGATCGGGCATTATTCGGTCGCTCAGGATTCTATTATAAAGGTTAGTAAGAATGCACACACCACGAGCCCCCAGCGCTTTCCACGCTTCAATTGGCACCTCGTCCGGTCCAACAGCTTTCCGATTCTCCATGTGACGAAGAGATGCGAGGACCTCGTCAGGCGTAATCGGTGGCACAAGTCCATGGTTCGGGAGTTGGAGGGTGCACTTCCCGGTGCTGAGTATTCAGCAAAACGTGGAAATAAGAGCGCCATCTCTCCTTCACCGCACGATCTTCGTACAGGAGCTCGCCATTAGGGCCGTTGACGCTGCAGCAGCGAGTAATATCTTGCGCTGCTTTGGCCCTAGAACGCGCAAGTTTATATACGAGCTTGTGCCCCTCAGGAGTGTCCAACTTAGCAAGCACATAATGGTTGTAAGTGGTCACGCCTGGCTCTGGCTACAGCTTTCTTGGCAGCTCTTTTCGCTGTCTTGTAAGATGCGCGATCTTCAGAAG
Organism: Parnassius apollo; assembly: GCA_907164705.1. Lineage (NCBI taxonomy): Eukaryota > Metazoa > Arthropoda > Insecta > Lepidoptera > Papilionidae > Parnassius > Parnassius apollo. The sequence continues at coordinate 430,453 of CAJQZP010000458.1, forward strand.
ATTTGGTCGCTTGCCACGTCTTGAAGAGCGTTTTCTTCTCCTGTAATGAACCCTGGACTGTGGAATCCCACCACCAGGTCTCCTTGTCAATTTTGCGACCCCTTTTCGCCACGCCGAGGACTTGCTTTGCCGTCTTTGTGATTGTTGTCTGAATGGTTTTCCAGCACTCTTGGACGGACTTGCCTGCTGTGTCGAGACTTATATCCCCAGCGGCAGAGTCAAACCCTGAGTATGTGGTTTGATCCAGCAGCCACCACTTGATTCGACGGCGGCAACGTTCGGCGTGTTTGCGACGGGGTTTTACGCAGAGGTCCATGAAGTCGTGTTGGACAGTGAGACACTCACCGGGTATGACCTTACAGTTGGCCACGCGACTGATATGACTTCTCCTGGTCAGTAGATAGTCGATTTAAGTGGCGTTCCGACCGCTTCTGTAGGTAATCTGGTGCTCGGTTTCCTTTTTGAAGAACGTGTTCACGACAGCCAGGTCAGCTGCAGTGCAGGTTCTGAGAATGGTTTCCCCCTCTGCATTTCTTCGGCCATAACCATAGCCGCCGTGGACACGTTCATACTCCCCCTGCACCTCGCCCACATGACCGTTCTGGTCGCCACCCAACACGACATCGTGGGACAACGGTATGCTGCGTAGTATATCTCCGAGCCGATCCCAAAACAGCGTATTATCCCCGTCACTGCAGTCGACCTGTGGGGCGTAGGCACTTATTAAGTGGGTCACGACCCCCTCAACAAGCAACCTTACTACCATAAGTCAGTCGCATATGCGTCTAACTTCCAAGACGCTATCGTGGAAATGCTCGGCGAGCTCCACTGTCACACCGTTCTCCCCACCAGAAGAGCCTCTATAGATCAGCTTGTAGCCGTGCCCAATATTCCGGCTCCTGTTGGCCTTCCACCGTGTCTCCTGCAGGAACGCCACTGCCACTTTACGCCTGGCAAGTATGGTGCAAGTGGCCGCAAGTTCTGTGGAGCATCCCGTAAGCGTGCCAATGTTCCAGTTTGCAAAGCGAATCTTCATAGTTGGTGCTAACATCTTTAGCCGGGCTCGCACGGGGCCCGGTAGCCCTCGCATACTTGTCGCAGGGTTAAGGCGATCCCCATGCGCGTCGTTATGCGGCGACGCCCTAGTCCTAAACGTATTTTATTTATTTATTTATTTATTTATGCTTTCATGCACAAAAAAGTACATATGGCGGACTTAATGTCATAGGGCATTCTCTCCCAGTCAACCATTAGGCTAAACAGAGATAGACATTATGGAGGCGGTGCAGCAATAATCAAATAGAAAGGATAAAAGAAATAATAATATGTATAATAAACAATACATACATATTATATACACAAATATATACATACATATATATATATACATAAATAATTGAATGTATATACATACATACATACACTATATACACATAAACACCTAAGTATATATCTATATACTTATGTGTTTATGTGTATATAATAAACACTACATATATATTATATACACACATATACATACATACATATACATATATACATATATAAATATATAATTGAATATATATACATACATACATACACTATATACACATAAACACATAAGTATATATCTATATATATATACATACACAATAGGTTAGAACAAATATGAAAAATATACGAAAAAGAGAGCTGAGTTAATTCAAACTTGTAACGATTTAATCATATACTTACGGACTTGATTTTTAAGAGCTTTTTTAATATCAAGAGGAATGTCGTTCCAGAGTCTGATGGCCATGAGGGCGAAAGAGTGAGATAAATAACCAGTACGGTGTAAAGGAGTGAGCAACTTAAGATTGGCCGAGGAACGGAGAGAAAAATTATGAGAATCTCCCAGGTATTGAAACTTAGATTTCAGATACTCGGGAGCACATGGATCGTTCAAAATTGAGAAAAGGGTGCAGAGTATTCTAACATATCTGCGCTGACGGATAGGCAGCCAGTTTAACTGTGTACGAAAGAAAGATACATGTTCGTATTTGCGAAGAATATAAATGTATCTGATGAAGTTGTTAAGCAAACGATCCAATGTATTAAGATGAAGTTGAGACAGGTCTGAGCAACACACATCGACATAATCAATAATCGGTACAATAAGTGACTGGACAAGTAAAATCTTGGTATTGGTGGGAAGAAAGTTTTTAAATCGATATAGAGATCGCAAAGTTCCAGTAGTTTTGCGACTCACCTCCTGTATATGTTTGTTCCATGTTAAGCAATCATCGATGTACAGACCAAGGTTCTTTACGTTAGTAGAGAACCATCATTACAGCCATTCACAAGTCCACTGCTGAACATACGATACGCCTACCGGTACGAGGCTGCCACTCGAGAACCTTTCTTCCCCATCGGTTATCGGTTCTTCGAGCTATATGGCTGGCCCATTGCCACTTCAGCTTACTAATCCGTTGGGCTATGTCGGTCACTCTGGTTTTACTGCGGATATCCTCATTTCTGAGTCTATCACGCAGAGAAACTCCGAGCATAGCCCTCTCCATAGCTCGCTGAGCGACTTTGAGCGTCCTCATACGGCCAGCAGTAGAGAATGGTATGACATTATTATTAAACATAATTGATGGTAGGGTGGGAATATCCAGTTTAGATAATAATCTTGAGCTACTTAAGATTATCGTTTGGCATTTAGACGGGTTCACGTTTATGCCATACACAGTAGACCATTCTGAGATATATTTCAAATCATCATTTAACAGTGAAATAGCACTTAGGATATTTGAAGGTTCCACTTGCGCATATAACTACAGATCATCAGCATACAAATGGTAAGAGCTCTTGAGATTTAGTGTAATGAGATTTATAAAAATGGAAAACAGAAGAGGAGAGATAATACTGCCTTGAGGGACGCCAATTGACACATCACGCCAGTCAGATAGTATATGACCAGTACAGTGAAAAAACGTATATCTCTTTCTTTTACTTTCCATTTTTGAGTGGCTTAGTGCCAATTACCGGGGCGACTGCCGTCTGACCCCCGAACCCCTAGGACGAATCGCAGAGGAGTGGCATCGCCAGAGCCCTTTCCGTTGTTCAGCAGGTGCACCACGTGCAGGCGGGGTTGGCTTGGGCTCCAAGATCTTACTCCCAAAACATACCATACTACTCTAACTAAATAGCCACTATAACTCATCCTCATGTTATTTTTATATAAATGAGCGAACTACCTTCTTACTCTAAATAATATTAAAATGTTTGCGCTCGAAAGACGGCGAACTGCAGTGTGCAGAAAAATCTTATATAGGTTTATGTTGCACTGTATTTATGAACTTTGTTTAGTATGTATTTTAGTTGTTGTGGAATAAAAAAAATAACAAAATATCATTAAATACGATTATGAAATATATAGATTACATTGATAAGAACAGAACTAATCAACTATAAATTGTACTGAGGCTAATTTTGTAATTGAGGATAATAATTAATTCGTTTGCACGAATTAATTATCTAACGTGTCGAGGGAGAGCTTGTAGTGGAATGTCACAAGTGTACCGTGCACCGCCAGAGCCAAGACTCCACAAGCCAGCCACACAGGCGCCATTGCAGGTGCAATCTGTTATTCATCTATTTCTTCCAGGGTTGACTGGTAAAGAAAGTTATAAGGCCGCCCATTGTAACTCCTACATCAAGGTAATTTACAATAGGGGTGCATAAATACTGGGGGCTTAAAATAAACAATCACTTCATTTCGATTATTGGGCGTGTCATTAGACGTAACTGTGAAAAACACCACACAGATTTTTTAATTGTTTCGATATGTAGCAGTGTGCAAGAGTGGATTGGATAGCTTGCCAAACATGTCGATTATGGTGAATCCTTCCAACAATTAAAAAGGATTACTACGGATATCGTTTCAATAAATTCATTGTACTCTGAATTTAAAACAAAATAAAATGATTAAGAAAAACGGCTCTAAATAAAATAAATTGAGTAAAGTACCTATTTTATCTCTCTAAAAAGTTATCAACTGAATTATAAATATATACTTGAATGAATAAAATATACTTTACTATACACCGGAAAAACATAAGAGAGAGAAAAATCAACAAACTATTTAAAGGTTACCAGGACTACCAGGCTACCAGGTAACCACATTGCAGAGGATATAATGACGAAGGGTAAGAGTATATGTAGGTTGTTAGAAAATACACACGACATAAATATAATTGTACAATCGATAAATACATACGTAATATAATAAATTAATACATTTTAATTACAAAAATATAATAATACGTGTACAAGAACAGAAAGGATTAAACAAGTAAGTGAAATAAAAGTCTTTTTTTTGCGCCCAGAAGCAAATAAGGCCCACCCTCCGGGAAGTGGGAGAGGGCTGTGGTGAATGATCAAAGCATACCACGCAGCCGGCTGCGTGGTATGTGAGAAACCTCAGTGCCTTATCCACTAAACACCACCTGTGAGACTGGCTTTAACTTGTTAAAATCGTATAGCCATAACGGAAGCGATTTGGTGAAAGAGGGGCGCAGGCGGAGAATAGGCGCTGAGAAGTGTGCCTAACTAAGGCAGATTACGAGATATTGCAGAAGGTGCGGGAGCGAGAGGCACTCACCGTACGTCGACTGGAGGACGCTACTGCTAACTCAACCGCGCGGGAGCGGCGTCGTTAGCGAAATGACTTGACTTCGTGAGAGGTACTTACCGCTCCAGGGCCACGGCACTAAAAATGATGAACTGACACAACCGCTCGGGGGCGGCGGCACTGGAGGAAAGATAACGCGAGGGTGGGAGGCACTCGTCGTACGGGGATGGGAGTGCGGGAGCACGGTCAACTAGCACAGCTGCTCGGTGTGGTGGCACTAGCGGAAGTGACGAGACGACGTGAGGGCGAGAGGCACTCACCGTACGGGGACGGGAGCGCAGTCAACCGCCCGCGCCGATCGCTCCGAGTGAACTGTGAAATGCCTTAACGTAAGGAAGTAAGTGGCCTTAACGTAGGACGGTAGTAGTTTTTAAATGAATGTAATCAGGAGAGATAGAGGAATGACTTTTTACGGAGAATTTTTTAACCTTTCAGTAGATTGCTAATGCATCGCCCTTATCCTATTAAAAAAAAAACTTCTAATGTGCAGCGATAGGGAGCTCTAGAGCTGAACAGCGTCAATATAAAAGATTTAGAATAGAATGAAGTATTATGGGACGGAATTTTTAGGTTGAGCAACGGCCGATGTAAACACCCCCCCTAAACCTCCCTTACCTGCAGAACCCAAGATTAAAATTTATCAAAAGTAACACCTAGATTTGGAACGGTGTTACTATAAGGCACGGGTGTCCCATCAAAAACAATACCAAGTAGAGTAGGAAAATCTATAAGAGTAACAAATTTTCGATGCCTATTATTATTGCCCTTGTTTTTGATATATTTACTTTAAGATGATATGATTTACTTCAATCCACAATTAAGTCAAGATCTTTGTTTAAGAAACCTATAATTTTGGGTAAATCCACCATTTTGGCATACACACATATGGTAGCGAGAAGATAATTGGAGCGTAAACGAACTTCGAAAATTGAAAAAAAGACAGAGCGATTTACGTGGTAGAGGCATACTACAGCTATATTAGTAGTATAATTGTAGCACGAATGGATCAGCTCTACCAGGGAAGGACCACGCTCTCACAGAATATCAAAACAGCAGCTTAACATTGCTGTGTTTCGTATGGTGAGTATAGAGAACCGGAGACCCTTTTTACTGGAAAGGAGGCATTCCAACTTACCAAACAAATAACTATGAAACCAATCACTTCAAGAGATATGTTAAGAGAAACTAAGATAGCAAATAGAAGATCGAAATCACCATTGCTAAATGCATTGGTAAAGTCAAGTAAGGTCAAAATTATGATTTCTTATATTTACGCGAACACTACACATTGATTAAAACTACTTTTACGGTTTTTATCACGTTTATTTTACTATTATTTTTAATTCCCGACGTTTCGGGCGTTTTCCAGCACCCATGGTCACGGGGGACTGAGATGACTGACGTCCCGATGTCATTATTAAACCCGGAGTACCTTCAGCTTTTTTTAATTATTGTTTATGGTCCGATCTATGCAAAATGAACTGACTATGTCCTGAGGTCTTGCAGTGGTATGCTTGGGTTTAGTTTTAATTTTATTAATTATAGGATCGCAAGCAGGTGGTAGTACCCAGCCTCCTTCTCTATTGAAATTAGGATGTTTTTTAATTTCAATAGCCTCACGTATCATCCTTGGTAGGAATCGGTGTTCTTTCGCGAGGATTTGTGGTCTATCAAATCTGATGTAATGGTTGGGGCCGTCTAGGATATGATCGCAAACTGCAGACTTCCCGGAACGTTGATGCTTCTCATCAGCTATATGTTCTTTTACGCGGGTTCTAATTGATCTTTTTGTTTGTCCTACATAAGAGAGACCACATTCACAATCAAGCTTGTACACTCCTGCATCTTGTAAAGAAATATGACACTTGACTGATGGTAGGAACTGACTAATCTTCTTCGGCGGCTTGTAGAATGTTCTAATAGAAGCTCGCTTCAAGATGTAGCCAATCTTGTCTGTGACACCTCTAACATATGGTAGTACAGCAGGCACACGCTCGACTGTGGCCGGCTTCACTCGGTCACTGTGACGTAGGCGCGGGACCCGAAGCTTGTTGTCGTGCAGAACTTGCTTGACGTGCTGAAGCTCGGCAGCCAGGTGTTTGCTGTCACAGATCCCTCGTGCTCTCTGTAACAAAGATTTGCCCACGGTAGCTAACTGTGAAGGATGGTGGTGAGATTCACCGTTTAAATATCGGTTTGTATGGGTCTTTTTCCTATACACAGTGTGACCAATGGTGTTGTTAGGATTTCGGATGACTAACACATCTAGGAAAGGTAAGGAATTATTTGCCTCTAACTCCATAGTAAATTGAATTTTATAGTTTATGGAATTAAGATGTTCTAAAAATGCAGTTACTTTGTCTGATGGTAAAATTGTGAAAGTATCGTCTACGTACCGCTTGTAGATCCTTGGTGTAACAGGTGCAGTAAGGAGGGCTTTCTCCTCAAAGTCTTCCATGAATATATCGGCGACAATGGGAGATACAGGTGAGCCCATCGCAACACCATCTACTTGCTTGTAAAACTCTTCCTTCCACAATAGATAGCCAGATGTAAGGCAATGTCTGAGTAATACTGCATATTCTGCTAGCATATTATTTTCCTCTAGTTTCCTAGTTATAATTGAGATGCAGTCTTCAACAGGTAGGCATGTAAATAGAGACTGAACATCAAAACTGACCATGGTTTCATTGTCAGTAAGACGTAGGTATTTTATCTAGACGGCCCCAACCATTAACATCAGATTTGATAGACCACAAATCCTCGCAAAAGAACACCGATTCCTACCAAGGATAATACGTGAGGCTATTGAAATTAAAAAACATCCTAATTTCAATAGAGAAGGAGGCTGGGTACTACCACCTGCTTGGAATCCTATAATTAATAAAATTAAAACTAAACCCAAGCATACCACTGCAAGACCTCAGGACATAGTCAGTTCATTTTGCATAGATCGGACCATAAACAATAATTAAAAAAAGCTGAAGGTACTCCGGGTTTAACAATGACATCGGGACGTCAGTCATCTCAGTCCCCCGTGACCATGGGTGCTGGAAAGCGCCCGAAACGTCGGGAATTAAAAATAATAGTAAAATAAACGCGATAAAATCCGTAAAAGTAGTTTTAATCAATAAGGTCAAAATTCTTTATCCATACCGAGACGAATGTACTCGACTCAAGAATTTTTAGGGCTTGTGATTTTCGAGATTATTTATAGCAGTTTTACGAGTTGGTTTCATTAGACGAATCTATCAATTATGTTTTCAAAATAGATACAGAAATTAGACTTTTCTTATAAAATGCACGCGTGTGTTATTGTAGATTAAAAACTAAGATCGTGAAAAAAGTTTTGATTAACGATGGATTTACTCGTATATTATAGGAAATTGAGAAGTTTTGTTTGGAGTCTAAGCGCTGAAATTGTTGACGTGTAGGTGATGGTTTGGTTCATTAACAATACTGTATTACTTGCACAACTACTATCCTGACATTGTAAACAGCTATGAAGTTCTTGAGAAACGTAGTAAGAGATAATAAATGTTTCTAGCACCTTTGCTATTTTGTAAGTGTTACAATAAATTGATTTCGACTACTTGGGTTTAGTGTTATTGTGCCTCGGTGACACTCTTCATATCTTTGGGAATTATCTTCATGACACCCATTTTTAACAAGTGTAAGGGCGACGAAACGAGCACTTAGTACATCTGGCACCATGGTAAACTAAAAGTTTTTTTTCTATTTCTCTTATAGTTTAATGGGGAAATGCCTGTATATTTACGCTTCGTGAGTGTAAGGATTGTTTATGCCATTTAGAAACATATTAGGTTTATGCCGGAGTCACTCAGCGGTAATATCGGTACAATACAAGAACGAATAGATTTTAGGCCCTTTCACCGCCGCATTACCATTGCGACCCCTAAGGTACCAAAATAAAGGTACCAACAATATTTCGTCACTCACCATACGAAATGAGGAAGCATAATGCTGTAATTCTGTGATAGTGTGGACCCTAGGTGCAGTGTGACTCTACCGCACATAGAATTTGTTATATAACCAGTAACGGTTTGTTGTTGTAATTAGTAACCACCACGGGTTTTCTATTTTGTTTGTTCGTTCTAAGATTTCTCTTCCCTTCTTAATTTTTCGACATTTTCAGTTCACAGCAGAACGTTAACCTGACCGAACTAATATCCACCAACTCATGTGCACGTGTCAAAATTGCCAAATTAAATATGTGCCCTGCTAGTCGTGGCCATCTTGAGATGAAATAGATCTAAAAGAAATAATGCATGATGAATTTAATATAAGAAACGAAATAATTTTTTTTGACGACAAAATAAAAAAATAATTTCCTGATTTCAATAATGAATGTAATTTTCAAAGCAGAAGGAATTCGGGTGTACATTACGTAGGTAATATTGAAACGGAGACATTCGTAAGCCTGCAAGAATCACTTTATATGTAAATGTAAAGTAGAATCTGCTGACCTATGTCGAGGTCGTGCACGGACGCTCCCGAAAAAGGTTCCAGACTATAATTTGAAATATTTAAATTTTATTCAACATTATTACGAAACCTCTGATATGTAATAGCTTTACACCGTTTCGATAGTGAATTAAATACAATAAAGCCTCATTTGATTTCCGAAAGAGTTCTGTGGATTATAGTGGCCATGAGGTCTAATAATCTTACCCGCAGCAGATGCCAACGAGCGGGATAAAAGTGAACTTATTTGTTACGCAGGTGGTCACAGTGTTATCATCATTAAAAAATTGCGATTGTTGAGTTTTGTCGTGATTGTACCGTAAAATTTATCGTAACCTAGTATTAATAAGGTTGTAAATTATATTATTAGTATTGTTACGAGCTTGAGGTTCGTGACAATAAAAACTGCCGATTGAATTACCAAAATTAACACTTTAATTCACTTTACACTAATTAAAACTTAAAAGACACTAATAATTAATCACACTGATTCTAGTGCTGCGCTGGCGATAGTGCCAGACGTCAACTTAAGCGGGCTACATACGACACGATATCGGTGGCGATCTAGGGTGGAAAGAAATCGGGGCTTATATCGGGGCAGACCCTACACACGGGCCTGCCTAGCAGTACGCGTTCGGACTTGGAGCGGAACGCATATGCGGTAGATTTCTTCAAAATAGTTTCAATTCTTTTAAAACACCAACGTGTTGGTTTGGCATTAGCCCTCTCGGTTAATTTATTCGAAAATAGAAAAAGAGAAGTTGCTGGGTGAAAAAATGGCTCCAAAAGAGATAAAAATTAAGCCACATAAACGTACTAAATGGCCTGTAATCCAAGGACGTGATTAATTTTCTCTGGATGGATGAAGACGGTTTTTATAACCTTCTAGAAATGATTTCGCCACTTATATAAAAACGTCAATTTCTCCTACCTATGCTATTTAGTTATTTCTTCTCTTTGTTCATTTCTGCTTTGGTCAAAATCTGGTTATGTATTACACACAACAAGCAAGGAAATAAAATACTTTTGTATAATAATATGTATACTTTTTTTTTAATGTAATCTTTATTTATGGAGTAAAACTATCAGAAAATAAAATAGCTTATATCTTTTTTTAAACATAAAGAAACCTTTAATTTCGGACATACTCCCTTTTATATAACTTGTTTGTTGATGTGGAGATGGTGAAGGAGTAGAAGTTAGTTGTTGATAAGAGGATGAAGGCACGTAAGAGATCGAAGTGTGGTCTTGTGGAGTTGTAAGAGATATGAGTGCGGTCTTGTGTTGATAGCGTTAGGAGTTAGTTGTTGAGGAGAGGCTTTATCTTCTCCTTACTTACATCATACACTCTACTTTACGAACGGCAATAAAAAAATTAGTTTAGTAGGCATTCTTGACCATGTCACTTCGCAGGGTCACAGGCTAGGGTGGATATGATTTGAATTTCGATAAAATTTCAATTAATTTATTTATTTTATTCACTTTTTTTGGTTTTTTGTAAAATATCAGTGCCATAGGCTTCTACTCCGTTTATATGATTAAAATGTAAAAATTTTGTTATATAAAAAAGGTCATTCAGTATCACTGTTTTGTTAACTTCCTTCCGCGAGGGTTGCCGGCAGCGACTGCCAAAAGAAATCGGGCCGATGCGCCTACACACACGCAGTAAGGATGGGGCGGTGCCCCGATCTAGGAATCATCGGCTGATCTAGGAAGCATTTTTGCTCCTGCCAGCCGATTAAGGAGGCGATATCGGCCACGACTTAGGATGGCCCTACATACGAGACGATTTAGAGGCAATCTAGGAGGCATCCCCACTACTCCACCCTAGATCGCCACCGATATCGTGTCGTATGTAGTCCGTAGGCGCACAACAGTATATTAAGGTGTGACTGCAAATTACGGTCATTTCTAAATACACACCCAGTAGGAATTAGCGACTCATGATTTGTAGTTATTATTACAATTAGCTATAATAAATTATAATGTTTTATCTTCGTATTCTGGGCCATGCTGACGTAATGAATCAGTAAAGTAAATCAGTAAAGTAAAGTAAAGTAGAGTTACAGCCTATATACTCTCAATTTTGAGAGGGTTTTAGGGCAAGTAATAGTCCGCCGCACTGCCCTAATACGTTTTGGCGAACTTCACATGTCTTCGAAACATTTTTTTTTCTTATTTATCAGACATACAGGTTTCCTCATGATGTTTTCCTTTACCGCCGAGCATGTGGTAAATCAGCACTTAAAATTGCAATTAACAATTTCATTGGTGCCGGCGGGGATCGAACCCGGTTTGCTCGCGTACTGTGAAATTTACAGCGAGCGCTAACCATCTGAGCTACCACGGCTCAATCTAAATCTAAATCAGAACTAAAAGTTATTATTACAGTCCTTAATGTAAATATATTATTATAAGTTAGTGACCCACATTTCACGTTATTTTTTAAAAATAAATATCTCATATTTTACAGAAATTAGTGTAAGAAAAGAGCTCACAATCCACCAGATGGTAAATATATGCTGTGGCCCAAGGACGTCAGCGTTTATCTTCAATTAAAAATCAAAACCTGTGAAAGTGAATCATAAAAATCTGTATCTAACATCGATTAAGATCGAATTGTAGATGCGGTTTCACCTCTAAAGATTAAGATGAAATATCACGTTGTCAATAAAAAGCATTTCCGATTATCGTCATTAGCCATATCAAACACAGGATTATGCTACTATTTCATGCTGGTATTCCATAACAGCGTGATTCTTCCCCGGTAGACCCGACCCATTCGTGTTGTAGCTATAATACGCTGTTAGCCGTGTGGTGTGCGGCGGAGTAGAATAGCACCACCCCATATCTACCTGTGGGTGTCGTAGAAGGCGACTAAGGGTGTGTGGAAAAGGACTGACCCCCTGTAACTTTTTCACTGATATACCAACTGTTCCATCTGTTCGAGTCCCTCTCCGGTCGTAACGGTCCCCGTTCCACTGGGTCCAGGGGGACAAACACGAGTACGTACTCCTGTGTCCGCGCGTACACTTGTGCACGTTAATATCTACTACGCAATTTACCTGCTTCCAAATAGGACTCCAATCTAAACCATTGTCCTACGGCGATAGGAGGAGGTAGAGAGGCTTAACGTGATGCTCCTTGGGTCTTGTCTGACTCCTGCACGTAGTGGGTCTTGGGGGTGTAGTGTACATCGTGGTCGCTTCTACTCTGCATCGCGATGACAGAGCGGATTCGGCAGCACCCAAGGCGTCAAAGCAGCCCTATTCAGGGAGGCACTGCTTTCCTCGCTCAGCCGGGGAGGGGGCTAGAAAAGGTGCCCCAAAAAAAATTTTCACTCCCTTTAGAATGGATGGTGACTCAACCCTTTAGGATGGTAGCAACCGCTGCCGCCTCCGCATTACATGTAATGAACAAATTTTAATTTAAGTTGTAATTAAACGCGATAAAATCCGTAAATAATAGTTTTATTCGATGTGTAGTGTTCGCATAAATTTAAGAAATCATAATAGTCAATGGTCAATGTTTGGTCAATGTCGCCAAAGCATTTCAAAATGTTGCCAATAAAATATTTATTAACAGATTGAGCGAATGAACTAACGTAGTGCAAAAAATGTACTCTGTGGAATGATCTGAAATTTGAAATGATATTTCTAATGTTCCTTTTTAATATATGATAGAATATCAAGGCAAAAATTGCATTTATTCTATATTTTATATATTGGATATCTGTGCTTTTTTAACTAAAAAAATAAGGAATTGCGGTTGCATTTATCTTTTAAGGGTTTCGAATATCTCGTGTGGTGGCGGTGCAAGAATATCCACTACCCCGTAGGGTGTCGCAAGAGGCGACAAAAGGAAACTGAGGCAGGGATGGCAACTTTACAGTAAAAAAATTGCGATTGCCAACCCGCTCGCCAAGCGTGGAAAACTATGGCAAACATCCTCCCCCTATGAGCAACGACACAAATAAACGATCCCTAGTCCCCGTTGGCCCCGCTATTCATGACTACGGTGGCACTCATGGTAACGGCGGGGTAGGTAGTGCTAAGAATCTCCAGTGGAGGTTCGGTTGCCACCTAAGACGATTCAATCTGGTAACATTTAACTGAGGACTGACAACAGGATCCTAGAGTTGGAAGAAGAAATAGATAAGTTGTCCAGCGCAACATTATAGGATTATCTGAGGTCCAAAGTTGAGGAAGAACATGATACGCTAGAATCCGGTAACTTGTTCTATCACCGGGAGAATGACCATTGTCACATTAACGATTTATTATCCACAAGTCTCTCGTTAACAACGTTGTAAAGATTGTGAGTATATCGACGAGAGTTGCATACCTTATACTCAGATTCACCAAATGGTATTCGTTGCAGATCATAGAGGTTTACGCACCAACCTCGACTAATCCCGATGCCATACATACCTCCAAAACCCAGTATACAGTGTTAATGGTTGTTTTCAATGCAAAAATAGATATCGGAGAGAGATCGTAGGGAAATTCGAAATAAGGCAACGGAACCCAAGGGGCCAGCATCTGGCCAAATTCATAGAGAGAGGGATTCTTTATGATGAACTTTTTATTCCAGAAGCGATCCCATAGAGAGTGGGCCTGGCTGAACCCCGACAGTTCGACAAAAATGATATTGATTTCATTAGACCACCGATCACCGAATGGTGAGAGGCCCACTGAACCTTAACGTTAAGCTGGAGAGGTCACGTCTAATGAAGTCAACGCTTCTTCTCCATCGTACTCTTATCCAAAGCCCCGAAAACTTTGAGATCGAATTACAAAATCGTTTTCAGTGCCCAGAAGACTGCAATACAGTGGACAGTATGAATGACAAGCTCACAAAAACTGTCCATGCGGTCGGAGGTAAGTTCTGCAAGATCCGTCTCAGAAGAACCGAAGAACTCTCCGATCATACTCTCAATCTCATGGCTGTTGACGGGAAATGAAATACGTTAAAATTTAGGCAACTGAACAAACAGACCTTCAAATGTATACGGCGGGACTTACACAACTTGAATGAGCACCTGTACAAGTCATAGTTGAAGCCACATGCAAGTGTGAGTAACGATCCAGGAGATTATACTGATAACATCCCGGATGTCAGTCTGAGCGAGATGAAAATGGCGCTTAATTCCCTTAATAAGGCCAATCTCTGGGTGAGGCTGAAATTACAGCGGTACTTCTGTAAATGTGTGGAAAACCAGTATTTGAAGACCTTCAGAAGCTCCTTTCAGTTCTGTCCTCCATTGTGACACTACTCCGGAGGCGTGGAGCAGAAGTTTGGTGCTCTTGTTCTTCAAGAAATGCGACAACGCCCTTTTGAAGAACTACGGACCGATTTCCCTTCTGAGCTGCATCTACGTGCTGGTTTTCGAGAGCCATTACGTATCGTCTCTTTCCCAGACTCGACGACTTCCAGCCTTTCGAATAAGTCGGTTTTCGAAAAGGCTTTAGTATCATAGACCTCATACACACTCTTCAGGAAATTGTATATGAGATCGAAGAGTACAAACTACCACCTTGCCTTGCGTATGTGGACTACGAGAAAGCCTTTGATTCCGTCAAAATTTGGTCAATGCTTCAGCCCCTTCAGCGGTGCCAAGTTGACTGTCGGTATATCGAAGTGTCAGCGCTTTGATATACCGACAGTCAACTTGACACCAGTCAACTTGGAGTGTTTCTACAGTAGTGCTACGATGGTAATCCGAGTACTTAGAGTACGAAACCCATCCAACTGCAGAGAAGTTTAAGACAAACATCACCGTGTCGGTCTTAAACCTCTGTCATTACATTCCCGAAACTCTTCGCCGTTGAATTGGAAGACGTTATCAAGCTACTGGACTGGAAAAGATACGGTATTAACTTGAGTATTCAAAATTCGATTTGCTGACGGTATAGTTTTACTAGATGGAGTGACGACCTGGTAAGATATGCGGGAAGCCGATGGATGTAAGTGGATCAGGATCAAATATGGACAATGATGGTGATGAATGGTGATTGAATTGCCACCAATATTTATTAAAAATATTAAAATAAGTATCAAATACTAAGGAGCATTGTAATTTCCCAGCAATGTTTTAACAAAACTTTTGTTCCGACTCCAGTATTGTCTTCGAGCTCTCGATAAATTCTAGTCTTAAGGGAATGATACACGCCAATAGTTTCTATTGAGCACTCTCCGAATAAATATTTTTCTCTATGGTTTACTGGGGAACGAAATACATTGATGTTTTACCCGTTTCTTCTTAAAGACGGTCCCTTTGGACTCCTCTTCGACCGACTGCGTCTCCGATATTGAGATACCCAATTTAAATGGTTATATTCTAAATAGAATGTATTTCTGTATGCAATGTTTAATATAAACGGTTTAATAAAATAAATCTTAAAATACAACATAGCCGTATTATAAGCTCTATGAATAATGTAAGAATAAAGAAAGAAAGAAAGAAATCACATATTTATTCATTGCTGCTACATAATTTAAAAATATAGTCTTACAAACAAAAAAGTGGTTAAAATTTCATCGACTCAGTATATCTAATACTACAGTAACAATGTTATCGCAGCGCTGTTTTTTGTCGGAGACACATAAGTCGACTCGCGAGCAATCGGTGGACATAAGGTACTTATTTTATAACTTGTAATCACTAAGTACATAAGCAAAGTTAATATTAAGTTATAAGTATTATTTAATATGTACATTAAACTAGCTAACTCTTTGCTATGTTAATGCAATTTACGAGTAAGACTCTATGCTTAGTCTATATTAATATTTGTTAAGGACTTATTATTAAAAAAACATTTGTTTGGATTTCCTTGATTAACAATATAAATTAAATAAATACTGTTACGGCCCTCAGTTGCCCCTACGAAATTCGACTGGGCTAGGGCCTATAGTAACCCAACTCGACGAGCAACCGAGGGGAGGGCCCAAGTGGCCTATGGATAATTAATTTATAATGGCTGTATAAGCAAACACAAACTTACCGAGTTCCGGAGGTAGGGTCGACCACAAGGTTCCGTCAGGGGCATGTAAATGGTATGTGTGAGTGGTGTAGGGAGGTGTGTAATGTAACATGACGTCACCGATGTAATCGGATAGCAGAACCACATGCGTTGCCCAGCTCTGCAAGGTGCAATCACTCCAGTGGGCGTTCCCCCCTATCGGGACTCAAGTCTAACGTCACTTAGCACAACTATAATCGAACGCGATCTCCACCCGGATCAAAAAGTTTAGCGTTCAACCCGACAAAGCAAAAATTCCTTCGTACGATATTAAAGTACTACACAAGACACTCGTCGACGCAAATTAATGTCAATCGAAGTTAAGTTATTTACCCAAAACTCAAGGAAAGCCTCGTTATTTTGTACGTATACGTACAAAATAAGACAACTCAAAAAGGCAGCCGTATATTGCGACGTAACAGTTCTTACGTAACTCTCGACCTCTAATCGACACGGCCGTCGCGTACAATCGAATATTCTAGACTAATTTTGCGACCTCCCATCGGCACGGCCATAGCGCACAAAGATTCTTCCAGAATAACCCCGCGCAACCCGCTAACCGGTTCCTCGTCCGAGACGAGCGCCTTGCAAGTTTCAAATTGCCACGATTTGGCGGAAACAAATACCTACGATAATATATATCTTTCATAATTTGAATATCTATTCGCAATGTAATAATGTCTTTCAATAAACGTGTAATGTCTACGTGGTCTAAAGTAATCGGTGGCAATTTTTGCTTATCTTTCGCATCGAAAATTGGTACAACATCAGGATCTGTTTCTTTAAATAGGGAAATTATATCGACCAGATCTCTTTGTTTTTTTACCCTCATTGCGACGGTTCGATTGTTGCAGATTGTTGCAACCTCCCTCTCGAAGAAAATTTTTTCGTTTTACGGATGGCAATGATTCAAAATCCGGTCCTCGATTAAGAATCAAAACGAAGATGCATTGTCATTCCTGAGGACTAAGACGGAAAACTTCATTACCAATAAGTTATAAGAATCTTCGGTTCTTTACATTCAACATACGAAACACAACAGCCTCAAGCTGCTATTTTACGCTGGTATACTGTGAGGGAGTGGTCGCTGGTTGAACCGAACTAAACTTTAAACATAACACAACTGCAATATAGCTCTATGTGTGTTAGTACTGTTGCATGAATAAGTCAACTAGCGCCATCTAGTGTCAGGAACGAGAGCGAGGGGCGCATTGAGAAAATGACATCACAAATCACTCAACTGACAGCGCCTAGTCGAAACTCGAACGCTCGGTACCTTGCGCGTGTTTACTTGAACATTCTGGATATTTCTTTGCTAATTTAAATATATAGGCGCTGCAAGATGCGATGGGAGTAGTGTTGATTTGGCGAAACATGCGAAGCTTCGGAGTGGAATAAAGTGAATAAGTGTGTTAAATTATTAGTGTTTTTAACTTTAATTTGTGTAAAGTAAATTAAAGTGTTAATTTAGGTAATTTTATCGGCAATTTTTATTGTCACGAACCTCAAGCTCGTAACAATTGGTGTCAGAAGTGGGATCAAATCATGCCGATTTTACCTAAGGAAGAAACGGAGGGTGTCCGTACCCGCAGTCAACGCCAGCATGAGACGGACCAGCGGAGATTTGGTGGTGCAACGGCGCAGATGTCGGAGGGCCAACTGCCAGCCACGGAGGCTGCGGACCCGTCATTAGCTCCTACATCTGCAGCACCTGACTTAGGTGCTCTGATGGCGATGCTACAGGAGCAGCTGCAGCTCGGACGAGAGGAACAGGCCCGTCTGTTGAAAGAGCAGCAGGAGGAACAGGCTCGCCGACAGGAGGAACAGGCCCGCCGACAGGAGGAACAGGTCCGTCAGTTGAAAGAGCAGCTGCAGAGCGGACAAGAGGAACAGGCCCGTCAGCAGGCGGAACAGGCTCGTCGGTCGGAAGAGCAGATGCTCCTCATGAAGGACCTTCACGCTACCTTTGGGAAAGAGATAAGGGACGTGAAGGATAGGGTTGCTCAACACGACAACCGCTTGTCGGAAGCTGAAACCCGAATCGAAGAACATGAAACCCGAATCAACCATGTGAACAATCGGGTTGACAACGTGATGGCTGACGTGAAGAAAACGCTAAACGACCTCAAACTTGCGGATGGAACTACAGCTCCCGTAGTAGCTGCAGCACCTTCGCTACGTGGATTCAAAGTGCCGCCGTTCGACGGGACCTCTTCCTGGTCGGCCTACAAAATCCAGTTCGAGGCCGTCATGGAGGCGAACGGCTGGAATAAAAGCCAAGCCATGACTGCACTCACCCTAGGCCTGCGCGACCAAGCCTTAACTGTGTTGGAAGCTCTCGGTAAGAAAGTGACCTATGAGCAGCTTCTTGAGGCCTTGGAAGCGAGATATGGCGACGCTCATCTGGAACACGTCTTTCGCGCGCAGCTTAAAGATCGCGTGCAGCGCAGCAACGAGAACCTGCAGCAGTGGGCCCTTGAGGTGGAGAAGATGGTTCGAAAAGCATACCAGTCTGTACCTGCGCTCATTGAAGGGAACCTGGTTCAGACATTCATCGACGGCATCCGCGACCTTGAAGTCAGAGCTGCTGTGAGACTCGAGCACCACGACACGCTTAAGAACGCCTTGGCCCATGCACTGGAGGTGGAAGCCGTGCGGCAGGATCATCGTTCCCATCGCATCAGGGAGGTTGCAGCAGCTACAGTTCGCGACCGCAACAGAGGATACAGCCCTAGGTGCTATGGCTGTGGGGAAAAGGGCCATCTTCGATCCAGCTGCCCTAAGCGAACCCTAGAAAGGGAAGGTGAACGATCTCAGGAGGGTAGTGCGGCCAACAGCACCGCCCAGCAGCAGCAGGGAAACGAGTAAAAGCCAGAACTGCGGGGCGGGTGCTGGCTGATGTTAAAAGAGCCCCAAGGATCTCGATCTCACAAACCCATGATGGGAACAGTCTAATCATCAAGGGCGAGGTCAACGGAATGCCGTGTAAACTGACCATAGACACTGGAGCCTCTCGTACGGTTGTTAGTTCCCAACTTATAAGCCAGTTCCTTGGGGACTCCACATACAACCGAGAACGCATTAATTTGGTAACAGCCACCGGTCAGCGTATACCCGTCCGTGGAGAGAAGGAGATGGAGTTGAAGCTAGGCAACGTGATCTACCTGCATAATGTCATCGTGGCTGATATAATGGACGACTGCATCCTAGGCTTAGACTTTATGAGGAATAATTGTTGCGAGATCGACGTTAAGCAAGGTGTTTTGAAATGTGGACAGGAGGAACTTTTTATGGAAGGTGCGTTACCAGGGAACGTGTACAGCATCAAGAAGATTGTTCTTCCGCCGAGATCGGAAACGATTGTTCCGGTTAGTCTTCCTCGACACGCTGGGCAAGCTCACCGTTGTGTACTTGTGGAAAGGGTAAACAATAACCTTCCATGGAAAGTAGCTCGAACCTTGGTCAGGACCACTGACATCTCAGGAGTACGTGTGCTGAACCTTTGCGACCGGGAACAGATTATAGAAAAAGGTACACTGGTTGGTACTTGTGAGGAAGTGGATTGGTTACGTCAGTGCCAATATATATCGAGTGGGACCCCCAGCAAGGATTCAGAAACGAGAGTGACCACACTTTTGGAAGACTGTCGCAGTGTTCTGTCCCCGAACGAATTGGTGAAGGCGAAGAAGTTGTTACTCGAGTACGCCGATGTATTCTCATCAAACGATGCTGACATAGGAAAGACTGGTTTAGTTCAACACAAAATAAACACAGGTGAAGAGTTGCCTATCCGTCAGCGGCCAAGACGATTGCCGGTAGCACGTGAAAAGGAAGTGGAAACCATGATTGAGGGAATGGTGAGGGATGGTGTTATTGAACCTTCATCTAGTCCATGGTGTTCACCCGTGGTACTGGTAAAGAAGAAGGATGGTAGCTTGCGGTTTTGTGTTGACTACCGCCGTCTAAACGACGTTACTAAGAAGGATAGCTATCCCTTGCCTAGAATTGACGACACGCTGGACATGCTTACAGAAGTAAAGTGGTTTAGCACGCTGGACCTAAAAAGTGGCTACTGGCAAGTTGAAATTGACCCTAAGGACAAGGAGAAAACTGCGTTCTCGACGGGAAAGGGTCTGTGGTAATTTAAAGTAATGCCGTTTGGGTTGTGCAATGCTCCAGCAACGTTTGAAAGGCTGATGGAACTTGTACTTACCGGGCTAATTGGCGATGCCTGTCTGGTCTACTTGGATGACATCATCACCGTGGGCCGTACATTCGAGGAACACCTTCAAAACCTGGAACGCGTGCTCATGAAGATTAAGAGTGCCAACCTTAAGTTGAGTCCGAAGAATTGTTCACTATTCAAACGGCAAGTCAACTTTTTGGGGTATGTAGTGTCGGAAGAAGGTATCCGCACGGATCCAGAGAAAATCGCAGCTGTAAAGGATTGGCCGGTTCCAAAAGACAAGACGCAGGTTAGTGCATTTTTGGGTTTGTGCTCCTATTACCGACGTTTTGTGAAGAACTTTGCAGATATAGCCAAACCTCTGCATAAGCTAACCGAGGAGAATAAGGAGGAAATCTCATGGCAACGCAGATGCATTATCAAGAAGACCTTGTCCTGAAGATTGCAAACATTGTACTAGGCAAGAGAGTAAGGAAGTGGTATCCGTGAGGATGCTCAGGGCAGACCACCTTAGCAACGAGTGGAAGGACAGCTTACAACGTGCACAGCAGGAAGATCCAGACATCAAGCCGATCCTGGAATGGATGAAGGCCAGTGCTCCCAAGCCCAAGTGGAGCGACGTCTCAGCGATGAGTTCGACCACTAAAAGCTATTGGGCCCAGTGGGACAGCTTGCTGCTTCAGGATGGAGTTCTGTGTCGTAAATGGGAAAACGTTCGGGGAGACAGCTGTCATTTGCAAATGGTTGTCCCTAAAGTTAAAGTACCGGATGTTCTACAGCTGTACCATAATGATTGTTCAGGAGGCCATCTGGGAGTTAAACGAACTCTACTGAAGATCCGAGAACGGTTTTACTGGGTCCACTGTCGAAACGATGTCGAGGACTGGTGTCGCAAATGTACAAGTTGTGCGGCTGTAAAGGGACCTCAGACTCGTAGTAGAGGTGCATTGAAGTTGTACAATGTTGGTGCACCATGGGAGAGAATAGCCATTGACGTGGCGGGGCCGTTTCCGGAGAGTGAAAGCGGTAACAAGTATTTCATGGTTGTGATGGATTACTTCACTAAGTGGCCAGAAGTCTTCGCCATTCCAAATCAAGAAGCTTCAACAGTTGCAGATAAACTAGTTCATGAAGTCTTCTGTCGTTTTGGAGTACCTTTAGAGATTCACAACGATCAAGGAAGGAATTTTGAGTCTCAAATATTCCAGGAAACTTGCCGAGTTATGGGTACTCATAAAACAAGAATGACTTCTTATCACCCGCAATCTGATGGAATGGTGGAACGATTTAATCAGACATTGGAGAGGTACCTAGCAAAAGTTGTAGACAATCGGCAACGAGACTGGGACAAGCACATACAACCGTTTTTGTTGTCATATCGAAGTTCTGTTCACGAAAGTACAACAGTGACACCAGCTTTCGCAAACTTTGGAAGAGAATTACGGCTGCCTGCAGACCTGATCACCGGGATACCACCCGATGCTCCACGCAGTATAACCGATTATGCAAATGACTTGCGGAAAAAAATGAATGACGTTTATGAGCACGTCAGACAATCGGGCCAGCAAATGTCTGAAAAGATGAAAACCCGGTATGACCGCAAAATGAACAACAAAGGGTTCGACGAAGGTTCACTTGTGTGGTTGCACAATCCAGTCCGCAGCAAAGGGAAATCTCCTAAGCTTCAAGCTAAATGGGACGGCCCGTACCGGATTGTAACCAGGATCAACGATGTGACCTACCGGATACAGAAAGGCGCAAGAGGGACTCCTAAGATCGTCCATGTGGATCGCTTGGCGCGTTATTATGGGACCGATAATGCTCGGGACGAGCATGTCTTAGGAGGGGGCAGTGTTGCATGAATAAGTCAACTAGCGCCATCTAGTGTCAGGAACGAGAGCGAGGGGCGCATTGAGAAAATGACATCACAAATCACTCAACTGACAGCGCCTAGTCGAAACTCGAACGCTCGGTACCTTGCGCGTGTTTACTTGAACATTCTGGATATTTCTTTGCTAATTTAAATATATAGGCGCTGCAAGATGCGATGGGAGTAGTGTTGATTTGGCGAAACATGCGAAGCTTCGGAGTGGAATAAAGTGAATAAGTGTGTTTAATTATTAGTGTTTTTAACTTTAATTTGTGTAAAGTAAATTAAAGTGTTAATTTAGGTAATTTTATCGGCAATTTTTATTGTCACGAACCTCAAGCTCGTAACAGTACTTTGGAATGGACATATTGCGGCCTTCTACTGCTGCTTGTTTTGTATGGTGAGTGTAGAGAACCTAAGACCCTTTTACTGGAATCATATATGTGAGGCATTTCGCTGGGGTGACAATGCATTTGCAATTTCGTTCTCAATAGAAGATATATGTAGTCGCCTTTGGGCCACTACACGGTTACTACATTATGTAGTGTTTTAAGTGGTAGGGAAACGCTGTAGCTATAATATGGTTGTAGCACGAATGGGTGTCAGCTTAACCGGGGAAGCACCGCACTCTGATAGAAAATTAGCGTAAAATAGCAGCTTAATGTTACTTTGTATTATATGGTGAGTATAAAAAACCGGAGACTCTTCATCTTAGTCCTCAGGGGTGACAACACATCTGCATTTTAATTCTTAATCGAGGATAGGTGAAGATGTCTATGGGCCACAGCATCCACTTACCATCAGGTAGACTGTGTGTTCGTTTGTTACCCTTATTTTGTATAAAAAAAACTTCTAGCATGATCTGTTTAATAGAATTTTCAAGTACCACGTTTCGGAATAAGAAACTACGAAGAATTATATGCGAGCGCTCGGCTAGCTAAAGCGAGTGATCACAAGCGGGCAGCGGTAGTAATTCGACGACGATTAATCTTCCGATGCGAGAAATAGTTTTCTTACTTTATTATTTCATTTCCGGGACATTCTACCTTCTGAAGCAGTTCCTGGCGAGGTTAGAATATTTGAACTGTCATATACCGAAAACGCGTCAGTAATTTGTGCCTGGGACTATCTGTACGCTTTTGAAACAAACTCCTAGAAAATGTTCGAGGTAGGTAGACCAGAACACAATTTTTTTTAATGTATAAATATAAATAATATTGATGTGATTGTATTATCTGTATATATCTTAATAACTGCCTTTTATTGAGCTAACGGGGCTATTTGAACGTTATTAAAACATGAATACCCATTTTTTGTGTCTCTCTGCCTGTGTGTATGTCTATCTGTATCTTCTGGCTAATCTTTGAAATGGCTGAACCGATGGTGATGAAACTTCAGGAATCTACAGATCAGGAAGATACAGAATGCTAGGAGTGATCTAAGCGATGTTTAATTCGAAGTGTATATTTTGATAAATCAAAAAAGTTATACAATAAATGACCTTCTTTGGCTAACTTAAATCTAAACAACGCCACATTGATAGATCACAACTAGACGCAGCCGGTGCGGGTCGCTAGTTACTAATAAATACTATTTCATTTGGGTTATGGTTATGGCATTTATTAAGACAAGTATATTATTCAGTAATGAAATAGAAATATAAACTTTTTTAATCAATAAAACTAGTTTTTATGGATTTTATTGCGTATATTAACTTATTTTATATTACCGACGTTTCGAGCACTTCACAGTGACCATGGTGACGCGGAGGGGAGGGGGGGACTGACGTGTTTCGTGTTTGACGTCCCAATGTCACAGTTAACCACAGCTACAGATTAAAATAATTAATTTTGTTCCGATCAACGCAGTCTGAACTTATAGTATCTTGTATCTTTCAGTGTGCTCCACAGCCAAATTTTTACATATTAGCAACAAAATTAAAACTATTAAAAATAAAATTAAAATAACATGGAGTATAATGTATAGCGAAACACGTAAAAACAAACCTTGTAACACAACAAATCCGAAAAAATAAAGGTAAAGAGGAGCGTGGATATCGTGTAATGGACATTATAAATCTATTTAAATCTAGGGAACTCGATGTTATTCCAATTTTTGTGACTAAACAGCTTTAAAAACTACCGCCGATTTTTAAAGATTATTTAGATTTCCAAATTATTAACGGACATGTTAAGAAGAAGCAGAAATTGGAGAAATAAACTCTACGTATGCTAACCAAGATAGCGTGGACGAACTTAAATCGTCAATTCTTCGCATACAACACGGCTCACTGCCACGATCGTCATCGGTGTTTAAAATTAATAGTAAAAGCACCTCTTTTATACTTGGATACGTGTACACCTAAGTGGGTCTTAGGTGTACACGTATCCACAAAGACGCTACGGGTATTTCACATGATTATAATAGTTCGAGTAATACGTCAAGACAAAGGCCACGCTATCTGTGAATTTCTGCAAAATCAGGGGACTTCATTCAAACCTTAAAACCGTCTACTCTTTCTAACCGAGACACAGGTGTCCTCTCCGGCTGATACTTCGTATCTCTTCTACCCGAGGTACAAATTAGAACACTCCTTTGTGGCCCGGGATCGAGTTTAGGTATACGTCAGAAAGGACATCTATTTATTCTTCTTATGGCTGTGCGTAGACAGCGACTACCATCGCAGCATCGGAATCCTCAGAATCGACATATTGAGTGACGTGTAGTTTTGTGGTCAATTGGAAGAGAAGGCCCAATTGGCCTCTAAAAAGCTTGGCGTACTCAGCAGATCGTATTTCATGCCTGCACACCACCTGTAACTTTACAATACGCATGGTCGCACATGGAATACTGTTCCCATCTCTGGGCTCGGGCCGATCCGTGTCAGCTCCTTCTAGATCGCATCCAGCGTAGATACATTCGAATCGTTACCGATCGAGCTCTTTCCGATCGACTTAACTCACTAGCACTGCGAATAGATGTTGCATCTCTTTGCGTATTTTATCGCATTTACCACGGAGAGTGCTCTGAGAAATTGTTTGGACCAATTTCAGACGCAGAATTTCACCATCGTACATTGCGATGCTATTTGTACCATCTGAATGATCCACCACTGTGCAATTTAAAAGAAGATTTCTTAATAGCACAACTTCCTTGTGGAATCCACCAGACCAGATACCAGAGATTTTTTAGAACCGATACGACTTTGGGACCTTTCAGAAAAGAGCCCACTCCTTTTTAAAGGCCGGCAGCGCATCTGCAATTCCCCTGGTGTTGCATTTGTTGATAGACCGCGGTAATTATTTACCATCAGATGAGCCGTATGCTTGTTTATCCTCTCTTCTATAAAAAAAACATCTCCCATGTCAGAGTATAGAGATGTGAGGGTCACGCAAGATAAACAAATAGGCGTCAGCTGTAATGCGGACCCTAGGTGCTCACCGCCGCCGACGCATCTATGTCAGGAGGCGAACGTGAGTGTTGCGGTGACATCGGACTCACCGAGCTCTGCTACTGAGGTCGCGGACCAGTTGATCGCTATTGATGAGGCCGGCTATGGTTATGTAACAGGACAAGATGAATCAGAGCAGCCGATCATCATGCGTGAAACTCTGACAAAAGAAAATAATAAAAATGAAGTATGGCGAACAGTAACGTTTCACAAAAAACAACAAAAAATAAGGAAACATAAAACGATAATAAGTAAAAATTTTTAAAAAATTATTCTGAATCAACTATTAATTATTTTTTATACAAATAAATTAGTCCATAAAAATCAATTTGGTTTTACAAGGGGTCGCACGAGGACTAACGCAGGTGTTGAGCTTATGAAATATATTTTCAATGCCTGAGATAATTCATAAGATAATTTAGGTATTTTTTGTGATCTTTCCAAGGCTTTCGATTGTGTTCATCATGGGATATTATCCAGGAAACTACATTACGGTGTCAAAAATATTGCGCTTAGACTTATCATTTCATATTCAAATCACAGAAGTCAATAGGTTTTTATCCATTGATAAACAACCGACGGCCGGAGGAACCTTTATCATTGTAAAGGTTCCTCCAGATCGGTATTATCAATGGGCATTCCTCAGGACTTGATTCTTGGCCCATTACTGTTCTTGATCTACTTGACTTACCTTACCTTGTTGAGGACAATCACGATATAGTATTATTTGCTGATGATAACTCCTTAATTTTTAAACTCAAACGGCGGTCAGTTAATTTTGACAATGTAAATACAGCTCTATCGAAATCAGTACATTGGTTTAATGCCAAAATATTGTACTTAAACGGTAATAAGACAAAATGTACTAAATTTACAATATCTAATGTTAATCATTCGAATAACAATGTGCTCTTTAATAGGGAGGAGTTGAGTCCTGTGAATGCCACTGTTTTTCTTGGTATTACTATTGACGTGAATTTTCAAGGAGGGCACCATATATCTAAATTAGTACGAAGACTTAGTTCTGCAGCATATGCTGTAAGAAACACTAGAAGTCTCACCAATGTCGAGACAGCTAGATTAGCTTATTTCAGTTACTTTGGCATCGCTATATATTTAATGCTTGCGCATACACTAGGGTGTTACAATGCTGTCCTGCGCTAATGGCTGTTCTCCATTAAGACTTGCCGCCGTGAACGAAATTCTACCTGTAGGACGTTAATATATTCAAAAACAAGAGAGTATTTTTACCATAAAATGTAGCCTACTAGCCTATGACAATCCGGAGATGAATTTATTGAATTCATAACCATTTCTCAATGACCTATAATTAAAGTGTTAATCAATTTCATTATATAAATTAAATAGTTCACTTAATATAAAGTGAAAAGTTAAATGTTGTTCTTGAAACTACAAGGAAAGTTTAATTAAATAAGAAAGTTGGAAGTACTACAACTACGGAGAGTGTTGTCAAACCTTAATATTTCAATTAGTTTTAAGTTACAGGCCAGATTTCATTACTTAGCTTTGATACAGTTTCCCTATAATAAGCTGGAGTTTTCTTATAAAATATTCTACTCTTCCTCTAGATAAGTCAACATACTTTAAACGTGCTCGCAGACTAATTGGTGGAAAGTAAGTGAAAGCTGTAGTCTACATGTTTATCTTCGATTAAGATTTAAAATGTAGATTCGCTGTCTCTTCTGAAGACTAAAATTCGCTTCGTATCAATACAAAGTTCCTCTTGTTCCAGCCTCTCACTATACAGAAGACTGTATGGTGAGTGATTGGAACAAGAGATCCTTTGTAATGATAACGAAACGCATTTGCTGTGCTGCTATTCGGTCTGCGGTACTTCCCAGGACGAGGCGAACCATTCGTGTCATAACTTTTAAACTACTTTTACAATATATTTGAGATAAAGACTTTATTAACTATAACACTATTTTCTTAAAGATAAAGACATTTTTATTTGAAAGCACATATAACATAACTGTTATATTCTACATATAACAATAACATTAACGCAGAAACAAATAGGGATCTGAATCAACATTGTGCTAGTAAAAACAGAATAGTAGAATAACTCCCGCGCCGCGCGAGACTTAAATGCCTACTGTTGCAGGATTGTCACCGTCTTTTTGTTTAACAGTTAAGTTTCATTTAGATTTATAAGTAGTTATAATATTTACAAACATAAAACATACGGATACGTACCTATGCATCATATTTGTTAATCATTTCTTTAGTATCCTCTCAAAGAATCAATGTTTGTAAAAAAAAAGACGTGTGGCACTCGGGGACTGCCGCGGTAAAGCTATTGCATAGCATTTTTTATCAACTTATGCAATTATAATTAATTATTTATTTTATTTATGCAGTTAAGTCCTTGATATTAAATCAAGTTACACTTTTTGAGCGTGGTGACCGATAAGAAAACAATTTTTTTTCTCTTATTGTATAAATGAGAAGTTAATATTGTTTAAAATATTTTTAATATCTTACAATACATGTAGGTTATTCAGGAATTTTTATCATTCAGTTAGCAGCTAGTGTACAATTTCACTTCCCTTAGTGGTGTCATAGTCCTATCAATTATTTTATTATTATAATAGTACATGATATTCCCTTTAAAATGACACCAATATGAATAATATCTTATATCTATATCTACAAATAAATAAAATTGAAGTGTCTGTTTGTAATGTTAAAATAACAGCTTTTTATTAAATGCATATGAAAGGACTAGTAACAAAAACACAATTTTTAAATTTTTTGTCTGTCTGTCGGTCTGTCTGTCTGTCTGTCTGTTTGTTCCAGCTAATCTCCGAAACAGCTGGATCTATTTTGACGGGACTTTCACTGGCAGATAGCTGATGATATAAGGAATAACTTGAACTACTTTTGTTTTAGAAAAAGAATTAGGGTTCCGCGCAAAAAAATTAAAATCCATGAAATCCATATTCAACGCGGGCGAGATTGCGGGGAATAACTAGTACTCAATATAGATAAATGTATACTTATTTTTATTTATTTATTATTTTAATAAATAAATAAAAATAAGTATTAATAATTTCTAGACACATCTCAACAGATATTTCGTTAATAAATTGCTATCAATACTGAAGCATTCTTTTATATTTAGCATCCATTTAACACAAAAAAAAAACTGATAAGAATACTTTTTAAACAACATATAATCAATAAACGATAATCGCGTATAGTGAATTTCGAGGTAAACCAGCATGCGAAGACGCGGCCCGCGCCTTGCCGCCACTTGCGTTTGCCGCGCTTTGTCCTGTCACAGAGTGGCGAAATCACAGTAATATAGGTATTTTATAAACAGCACCTGTCTAATATTATGAAATTGTAACGTTGCACGTACATGTATGCATAATTATAATTAAACGGTTTATTAAAATTAAATAAATATTTAATAAACTAAATAAAAATAAAATAGAAGTTATTAACAAAAATAATTCTATAATTAACTTAGGTATCCTATTAATAAAACAAATCAGTAAACTAAAAGAACGAATTAAATAATAAATCAAATATTAAAATATTGTATTTCGAACAAACACTCTGACGCTTCGTTACTCTATGCGCTTTGCAACTCTCGCGTCAGAGTTTTACCCGGCCGGTATCATTCCACGGCGTCGCGCTCCCGGTCATTCTCCGCCCAAGCGCCCTGGGAGGCGCACACTACCACTGCAGCCGCGTTCACAAGCTCTGCTTTGTGTCCTCGTACGCGCTTGCAAATTTTAATCCCATTTTGGAAAAAGTTTAAAATAATATAATAATTCCGGCACTGTGGCCGTATAGTTTTTTCGTTAATTCTCGTCACCGAGACCTCCGTATCGTCTTGCACCCCGTAAGGGTAAGTGTTGAAACGTTACCTAGTTTTAAGTAGTGAAAGTGTTTTATAGGTAGTGTAATTTGATCATGCCAGGCTGTTTGCTTTTAGCTATTTAATTGCCACGTTATTAGTGTTATTTGCATGTAAGTAATGTATGTAGCCGCTGTGCGCGTTGGCAAAAGTACCGTTACAAAATGGCGTCTCATACATTTCGCACCGCGATCAAATATCGCAAGTCACCATCATGTTTCAACCAATGCACAGCCTAAATTAGTTATCCTGGTACATTTAAACAGTATTTTACACTTGCCGAAATTTTAATTCATGTGTATTTTAATTTGCGCCTCACCGCTATGACGCTTGCCTTCCATTCCGCCTTGTAACTCCGTTCTGATTATGAACACCCGCCAGCTACTCTCTGTGCTCCTATCTACTGCTAGCCTGCGATATACCGGGGGTTCATAATCGGCGGCATTTTATTACCTGGACCTAAATGTGGACGACGTTGTTTCCAGGGTGCAATTTTACGACTACAACCGTGGCGGTCGTCCTTCTTAAGAGGTCCTAGGCCTCCCCTCGACGCCGCCACCGCCACAGCCAGCTGCCCACGGCGCTCCCCCGTGAACAGTCCAACCCCCCGGCCCTGCTCGACCACCTCGCGGCCACATAGGGGAGTACCTGACCCTGCCAGTGAAGCCAGACGGGCATTTTTTTTTAAATTATCGGAACCACGCCCACGACCTTTTCTTTTACCAATATATAAATTTTTTTATGACTGGTTGTTGCCTTATTTTATACACCAACCGCCTCACTGGCGTCCATAAACGTGGTAAAAAAGGTCTGGTTTCACTGCGTAGGAGTAGTTGGTGTTTGTGTCGTTTTGTGTTTGTGAAACGTTTTTGTTTTTTTGTTTTTTGGTTGCAGCAACTAATGTGTACGAATTTTATTATTGTGTTTGTTTTAGGAATTTTATTGAATTTCAATTGATTTATTTATTTACTTGTATTATTTGAGAGATCATAAACTTTAATCCCTAACTAAGAATGTGTTTAGTTTCGAATAACTTTTCGTAATCACTCTATGCCGTGCACTACCTATGTTGTTTACGTTCTATCATTGTACAGAGTAGTTAGCGTGCAGAGTGGTCACTGTGTAATCTGTGATAGGGTAAATTTAATATTGTTCCGAGGTATTACTATTCTATTCTGCAGTAGGTTTTTTTTCTCGTGGTTTTTTTTTTCTGTGATATTATTATTATTGAAATTTCATGAATTGTAATTATTCCCTATTGTTGCTGCAGAACTCTAGTTCAGTTGAGTCACGCATGCGTTGGTAGTATTTTAAATTATTCAATCAATTGTTTTTTATTTTAATTCTTAGGCATATTATTATTATCTTGTTGTTGTTTTATTTAATTGTTCGAGTACACATTAGTTGCGTATTTTAATTTTTTGTTGCGCTACTTCTTTTATTTTGGTGGCAGTTGCTTTATTCTTTTTACTGCTTCTTTTATACGCCAATCGTTTTAGTCAACCAGAACGTTCTTAGTACCTGATATTATAATTGTAACGGAACGGAGTAGATTATGTCAGTAACGACTCAACACTTACCTCTTTGCGGTTATACGCGTGTTATAATGGCGCACTCGGTTAAATTCCTATCGTTGCAAAAGTCGGAGTTAGAATACGAAGTTGCCATTAGAGGTGCCACCCCGGCTGACACAGTCAGAGAGTTACGCGAGCAGATTGCTAAATTAGGTCCACTCTTTCCTTCGGAGGACATTCTCGAGAGCGTTTTGTCTGTCGGCGATGATTTAAAGGGAGTCAGCGATGCTTTAATTAAGCTAAGAGCATATATCGAGGCGCCTAGCGATGGGAATGCGTTGCTTCGTGCTCGCAACCTCATTAACCACCTCCATCATCGACTCAACCGTATAGTTTGTGATAGCACGACCCAGCAAGGGGCGGTGGATACGTGTGTTTCGGAATACAGGCAACTTTTGGAACGCTATAATGCTATTACTGCTACTGATTCCACCCCTTCTCTGGCATCTAGAGACCCTCAGTCTACTGCTGCTTTACCTCTCAACGTTAACGTAACTTGTGAGCGCGGCGTGGCTAGTGAGTTCACTAAGTTTAAGTTCGACGGCAAATCTTGCGTTCGAGCATTTATCCAGCGCATCAATGAATACAGACAGTCGAGGAATATACCGGGGGAAAAACTGCTGTCTTACTGCGCTGAGATTTTTACCGGCGATGCCTTGCATTGGTATCGTGCCATTCGGGACCAGGTATCTAATTGGGACGAGTTAGTTTCCCTTCTTAGAGAAGATTTCGACCAGGCCGATTATGATTACAGACTCTTGTCGGAGATTCGGGCCAGAACTCAGGGCGAGTCTGAAAATATAACTATTTACATTTCTATTATGACTGGGCTATTCTCACGTTTGTCCAAGAGCCTGTCTAACGAAGACAAACTTGAGATCATTTTACATAACATCCGCCCATGCTGCGCCAGCACCTTAGCTTCTGTCCCGAAGATCTCAGACCTCGACACCTTGCGTTCGCTCTATCGTAATTACGAGAACATTCAGGCTCGCCTAGTGGGATTCCACGAACCTCCGAAGGTCTCTTCAGGAACACTGGCGCCAGAGTTTGCTTACGCTGGTCAGTCTGCAAGTAGGTTTAATCAAGGCAGCGGCCAAAGTTTCAATAAAAGACCTTACAATAACTTTTACAATAGAAGCAACAATAATTACAATACAGGTAATAAAACTTATACTAAAAATAATAATTATGTGCATGCGGTGCAACAGCAGTACCAAAAGTCTCCTTATTGTCCTAGGTGTCGTAATAACACCCACAACCTTCGTCAATGCAAAGCAAATAGGGATAGAATATTTTGTTTTGTTTGTGGCCAGGAAGGCGTCAAGTCACCAGACTGTCCGAAGTGTGGCAAGGATAAACCGAGCACTTCAAAAAAACTGATAGACCAGCAGAATTGTACTGAAGTCCTGCCACCCAAGTTTGACCAAGAGGATTGGCAGAGCTGGCTTAACACTGTTAATGTTTTCTTCAATTCTTATAAAGTTGATACAATTCTGCTGGACAAACCATTACATGATCCTAGACCTTACGCTTGTGTACAAATCAATGATTTTAAGCTATTTGGCCTCTTAGATTCAGGCTCAGCTGTGTCCATTTTAGGTGATAAAGCTTATAGGAAGCTAGAGGAACGGGGTTTACAGCTGCATAGGGACAACTTAATTACAGTCACGGCTGCTGGGGGTCAATCTATGACCAGCATTGGCTATATGTTTCTCCCTATAAACTTTGAGAATGAGTACCATATAATTAAGTCATTTGTTGTGCCAGACATCAATATTGATCTCGTGTTGGGGATCGATTTTTGGCGCGAGTTTAACATTTTTCCTAGACATTTCTCAAGCATTACATTTTCTAATGCCGCAGTATTGAATGCTAGCCTTAGTACCGATTCTACCACTTTCATACAAGCGTATGACCACTTAACTGTTTCGGAGAGATCAGTGGCGGATGACATCATTTCTCAATTTAGCGACATTTCCGCCGAACGTCGGGGTTTGGGCGAGACGAGTTTGGTCACTCACCGTATTGATACGGGAGATGCTGAGCCAGTTCGTCAAAGGTACTATAGGTTGTCTCCAGAGAAGCAGCGGATCCTTGCCGAGCAGGTCGACGAGATGCTGGCTCTGGACGTAATTGAGCAGTGCGAAAGTGCTTGGTCATCACCAGTTCTCATTGTTACGAAGAAAAACGGTCAGCCTCGGTTTTGCCTCGACAGCCGCAAGCTCAATTCCATCACGAAGCGCGACGCCTATAGTCTACCCTACATTTCCGCGATCTTGGATAATCTTCGCGATGCTCGCTACTTATCTAGTATCGATTTATCCAAAGCCTTTTTGGCAGATACCTATAGCACAGGAGGACCGGGACAAGACTGCTTTTTATGTGCCTAATCGCGGTACCTATCGTTTTAAGCGCACTGCTTTTGGTTTAACTAACGCCCCGGCTACACAGCAAAGGTTGGTTGATCTGTTATTTAGGGAATTTGACCTCAAAGTCTTTGCATACCTAGACGACATTATTATCGTCTCAAACGACTTCAATTCCCATGTTTCCCTGTTACTTCGGGTTCTTAATAAGCTGAAACAGGCCAACCTCACTGTAAACCTAGAGAAATGTCAATTCTTCCGCAGTCAGCTCAAATACCTGGGTTACGTCGTTGATAGTAGTGGTTTACGTACCGATCCTGAGAAGGTGGAAGCAATCCTCAATTACCCGACACCTACATGTCGTAAGGACGTTAAGCGCTTCCTCGGGACTGCTACTTGGTATCGTCGTTTCGTCCCCAATTTTAGTACCATTGCAGGCCCCTTAAACAAGTTAACTTCGAGTAAGAAGGGTGGACCACCTTTTGCCTGGTCTGCCGAAGCTGATGCTGCCTTCAAGAAACTTAAGGAGTGTTTAGTTTCCGCTCCTGTTCTTTCCTGCCCTGACTACGATAAGCCATTCGAAGTACACACCGATGCCAGCAATTACGGCGTGGGTGCGATGCTGACGCAGACTATAGATGGTAAGGAGCACCCCGTTGCTTATATGAGCAAGTCGTTGTCAGCAGCAGAGAGGAACTACAGTATAACGGAGCGTGAGACATTAGCTGTCGTCATCGCCCTGGAGCACTGGAGGTGTTACTTGGAGAACGGTAGGCCATTCACTGTCTATACTGATCACAGTGCGTTAAAATGGTTTCTGTCTCTCAGGAACCCTACCGGTAGATTAGCTCGCTGGGGTGTAAGATTGTCCTCATTTCATTTAGAATTCAAGCATCGTAAGGGTGTGGACAATGTGATCCCCGATGCCCTCTCTAGAGCTCTTCCCGTCTCGGCGATTAGTACTTCCGGTTCGAACATGGTGACATCGGATTCTTGGTACAAAAATATTTATAATTCTTGCCTTTCTAAGCCGCAAACTTTCCCGAATTTCATTATCAAGGATGGCAAGTTATTCAGGCGTGCCAAGAATAATCACTCACTTTCATCGGAGTTCTTATGGAAGGAGGTTGTACCTTTTGAGCTACGCGAGCAGGTGATCAACGAGAATCATGCGGAACCCACGGCTGGACATCTCGGCGTTTTTAAAACATACCATCGTATTGCCTTGCGCTACTTTTGGCCTGGTATGCACCAGGATGTGGTGAAGTTCGTTGCCTCCTGCGAGAAGTGCTTGTCTTACAAGGCTCAAAATCACCAAACCTTGGGAGCAATGGGCCGCCCGAAGCAGTGTTCTAGGCCATTTCAAATGATTTCAATTGATTTGATGGGCCCCTTGCCTGTCACTAGGAAGCAGAACACTTATATCTTCGTAGTCACATGCTGCTTCTCGAAATATTGCCTAATTTTCCCATTAAGAAGTGCTACTGCCACTACAGTCACGAAGTTACTGGAAGAGTCTGTTTTCCTCGTCCATGGTGTCCCTCAGACCATATTTTTGGACAATGGCGGCCAGTTTATTTCGAAGGTCACTGAGTCACTTTTCCATCGTTATAAGGTCCCTAACGTGTTCTTCACGCCAAAGTACACCCCTCAAATTAATTTGGTAGAACGACATAATCGTTCAATTATCACGTGTATCTCAACTTTCGTGGACAACGATCATCGCAGTTGGGATACATATATTCCGAAGGTTCAGTTCGCCCTCAACAATTCGGTGAGTGAGGCGACTGGTTTCACTCCATCCTTCCTGGTGTTCGGCAGGGAGTTCGTTACATGTGGCTCGGATTATTTAGATAACGTTTTAGGCGATGAGGTTTTATTCCTTCCCCGTGACATCTACGCGGAGGATTTGGGTTGTCTTAAGGAAGTTTTCGATACTGTAAAGGCCAAATTGTGGCATGCTCATGCTAAAAACTCAACCCACTATAACCTTCGGCGCAAGCCTATGGAATTTAACATTGGTGACACTGTAATAAAACGCGCATATGTTTTAAGTGATTAGGATAAGTTCTTTAGTAAAAAACTTGCGCCAAAATTTATTAAATGTCGCGTCATCGGTAAAATGTCACCCCTAGTTTACATCCTGGCTGACATGTCTGGGAAAGATATTGGCACCTGGCACATCAAGGATTTGAAATTAACAGGACACAATACTTAGTCATATATGTATACACTTTTTTTTAAAGTGGTACTTCCCCGTGTGGTGTCGGGTTAGAATAGCACCACCCCATTTCTTCCTGTGGGTGTCGTAAAAGTCGACTAAGGGATAGGGTAGTAGTGTGTTGTGGGAGATGGGCTAGCAACCATCTCTGCAATATCACAAGATCTCCATGTTACACCTACAAGTACACTTAATTAAGTTGCATGTGTTCTGCTTGTTACTTAGGAATACACTAGCGTTATATTTATATATATACATGGTGCTCGTTTTACCCTGGTCACACTTTTACATCTTTAGCTCTAGGTATTCGTATGGGTCTTCCAGTCTAACCGATGCTGGAACACCTTGCCAAATGACAGGATGCGTCAACTACTAAACTACTATCGCGTGAAGTATGAGAGATGTTGTATAAAAGGATAATGCGAATACATAACAATTTAGAGCGGATTTTATTAATTAAGAATAATAAAATCCTTATGTAGCGCGCGGGGTACTGTAACGTTGCACGTACATGTATGCATAATTATAATTAAACGGTTTATTGGAATTAAATAAACATTTGATAAACTAAATAAAAATAAAATAGAAGTTATTAACAAAAATAATTCTATAATTAACTTAGGTATCCTATTAATAAAACAAATCAGTAAACTAAAAGAACGAATTAAATAATAAATCAAATATTAAAATATTGTATTTCGAACAAACACTCTGACGCTTCGTTACTCTATGCGCTTTGCAACTCTCGCGTCAGAGTTTTACCCGGCCGGTATCATTCCACGGCGTCGCGCTCCCGGTCATTCTCCGCCCGAGCGCCCTGGGAGGCGCACACTACCACTGCAGCCGCGTTCACAAGCTCTGCTTTGTGTCCTCGTACGCGCTTGCAAATTTTAATCCCATTTTGGAAAAAGTTTAAAATAATATAATAATTCCGGCACTGTGGCCGTATAGTTTTTTCGTTAATTCTCGTCACCGAGACCTCCGTATCGTCTTGCACCCCGTAAGGGTAAGTGTTGAAACGTTACCTAGTTTTAAGTAGTGAAAGTGTTTTATAGGTAGTGTAATTTGATCATGCCAGGCTGTTTGCTTTTAGCTATTTAATTGCCACGTTATTAGTGTTATTTGCATGTAAGTAATGTATGTAGCCGCTGTGTGCGTTGGCAAAAGTACCGTTACAAAATGGCGTCTCATACATTTCGCACCGCGATCAAATATCGCAAGTCACCATCATGTTTCAACCAATGCACAGCCTAAATTAGTTATCCTGGTACATTTAAACAGTATTTTACACTTGCCGAAATTTTAATTCATGTGTATTTTAATTTGCGCCTCACCGCTATGACGCTTGCCTTCCATTCCGCCTTGTAACTCCGTACTGATTATGAACACCCGCCAGCTACTCTCTGTGCTCCCATCTACTGCTAGCCTGCGATATACCGGGGGTTCATAATCGGCGGCATTTTATTACCTGGACCTAAATGTGGACGACGTTGTTTCCAGGGTGCAATTTTACGACTACAACCGTGGCGGTCGTCCTTCTTAAGAGGGCCTAGGCCTCCCCCTCGACGCCGCCACCGCCACAGCCAGCTGCCCACGGCGCTCCCCGTGAACAGTCCAACCCCCCGGCCCTGCTCGACCACCTCGCGGCCACATAGGGGAGTACCTGACCCTGCCAGTGAAGCCAGACGGGCATTTTTTTTAAATTATCGGAACCACGCCCACGACCTTTTCTTTTACCAATATATAATTTTTTTATGACTGGTTGTTGCCTTATTTTAAACAACACACGCCACAAAATATGTAGATAAAACTTAGAACATACCTTGATAAATGTATACCCTTTTGTTTGTAATATTTTTTTAGACCTCTCTTCAATCGTTTCTGCTTATTTCCCATGTTTTACAAACTAAACTTAAACATTAATAAAACTGTACAATTAATATAACTATAAAACACTACTATTAAACAAGAATCAGAAAAAACCTACTCCACTATTAACAAAATTAAATTTTTGCAGTAATATTTTACGATTTAATTCGTAGTGCTGAGCTCTCGCAACGCAGCGTACGTCAACCTAGCAACACGATGTGCCCGCACTGAATTCGTGGACGAATGCGGGGGTGATATAGACGCAGTATTTAATCGGGACGCATTTTTAATTTATTATCATAAAAATAATACATATTTCTAAAAAGTAACCAAACCAAATTATTTTATTTTGTATTGCAAAGCAGTAGATATTTTTTTTATATTCCTT
The DNA here is from genome assembly GCA_907164705.1 of Parnassius apollo. Taxonomy (NCBI): domain Eukaryota; kingdom Metazoa; phylum Arthropoda; class Insecta; order Lepidoptera; family Papilionidae; genus Parnassius; species Parnassius apollo. The sequence goes on from CAJQZP010000458.1 coordinate 468,434, forward strand.
TGATAAACAATGAAGGAGTAAAGTGGTTTCATCTCAACGATTTGGAGGTGATTTGGGTATTTTTTTATTTATTATGTGACACCGATAGAAAAATTATGGCTAAACCAAATTACGTATCAGATCATGTAGATTACTAGCTATTTTTTTCATATGTAATTTCTCTGTAAGTGTCGACGAAAAGTTGGTTCATCTGCACGCTTTTTTTCAAGCTTTCTGCGAGAGAGCAGCCTTAATAATAAATGCACTTTGTTCATTCATATTCAAAATATCAAAACACTTTATACATAAACACCGTGTCGAAGACTGAGGAAAAGAAACGACGTTAGACCATCGTTAGACAATGCACGGCCTTCAAGCCACACCTCCGTGCCCGTCGGAGAGCGTGAGGTTTTTTCGTTACGAAATTTCTGGATTTTCCCGCACTCAAGGCCCGCGATAGAAGCTATGCAATAGCTTAAAACAGCTTTACATTACAACAAATGCCAAATAACTAAAATACGAGTAAATTAATACTGAGCGTATGGTGTCAGTTCAGATTTAATGTTTAAAATTAATTTGAAGTGACGTGTTACAATAATTCATTCATAAACATAAACACTCACGCCTGTCACCCAGAGGGGTAGGCAGAGACTACAGACTTCCATTTGGCACGATCCTTTCCACGATTCTCGCCTCCTTCACATCCATACACCTACGCATTCATGCTCGTCGGTTAAGGGTACTCCTAATTTGGCCCGTTTTTAATAAATCGCCAATTTGGTCGATAAATTTTCGCCTAGGACGTCCCTTTCCGACTCTGCCATTCACTTCTGCAACATAAACTTCCTTTGTCACTCTTTCCTCATTCATTCTTTCCACATGACCAAACCACCGAAGCATTCCTTTCTTAATCCTGGTCACAACATCATCTTGCAAACCACACTCTTCTCTTATTACACAATTTCTTACCTTGTCGTTCAGATTCAGCCCTAACATACTCCTTAAGAACCGCATTTCTACTGCGTTGATTCTACTCTCGTGTTTCTTCTGCCACACCCAACTTTCACTACCATACGTTAAGGTAGGGACTAACACAGCATTGTGAATTGCCATACGTGCCTTTTTTGACACCTTTTGACTCTTCACAATAGAGTGCAGGGCCCCATTTACTCTATTTCCCGCATTCACTCGTCGTTCTATATCCTTATCATATCTCCCATCTCTGCTAAATACGCAGCCCAAATATACAAACTCATCTACTTGCTCGGTCAACTCCCCTTCTATTCTTATTTCACAAATCGTTTTACTTTCTTCTCTTTCAAAAACCATAAACTTCGTCTTACTTTCGTTCACTTTCATACCCCTTTCCTTTAATGATCTGTTCATTAATGTAACCATCATTTGCAACTCGGCCGCCGACGACGTAAGGATAACTTGATCATCGGCGTACAAAAGGCATTTGACGGTTTACTCACCCATTCTTAATCCGCATTCTTCAACTTTCAAATTTTGCAAACAACTGTCCATAAATAGGTTGAACAGCCACGGGGAAGCCACACAGCCCTGTCTGACACCTTTATGGATATCAAACCAGTCCGAGTAGACCCCGTTGATCCTAACACAAGCACTAGAGTCCCTATAAAAAGACTCCAATGCCTGTATCAAGCGCTCCAGCGCACAACCCCAATGAGTTCAGTGTTTGCCATAGCACATCCCATCCACTCTGTCATAGGCCTTTTCCAAGTCCATGAACGCACAAAAACCTTTTGGTTTTTGGCCAAAAAAATTCTCCGCGATCATGCGCATGGAAAAGACTTGATCTGTACATCCCATTCCATTTCTGAATCCCACTTGCACATCCCAAATTTTTCCATCAGTTTCTTTCATGACCCTTTCAATCAGTACCTTAGCATACAGTTTTCCCACAATGCTAAGAAGGCTGATGCCACGGTAGTTTTTACAGTCCTGCTGCGACCCTTTTCCTTTATATACTGGGACTATCACGGCTTTGTACCAGTCTACCGGTACCCGCTTCAGTACCCAGCACAAATTAAAAAAGGTGTGCAGCAGGACTGTCACGACTTCCTCTCCAGCCCTTAGCATTTCAGATGAAACTCTATCATATCCGGCAGCCTTACCTGCTTTCATGCTTTTCATTGCTTTCATTATTTCATCTATATTTATCTCGTTACCTCTTTCCTCTTCTTTCGGAGTTTCTACTTCACTTAGTACACACGTTGTCTCCTCACTCATAAACACGCTTTCAAAATATTCCTTCCATCTCTTTAAATTCAAAACTTCATCTTTCAGAATATAGCCATTCTCGTCTCTTATAACATTCATCATAGGCTGTTTTGAATGTCCCCTGGCAGTTCTTACAAGTTTCCAGAACATTTTAATATTTGCCTGGAAGTTATCCGATATTCTTCTATCATTCTTATCCGTTCTTTCTTGCTTTTTTCTTTCAACTACTTCTTTTACTCTCTTATTAAGATGTTTAAAGACTGCCTTTTTTCTTTCAATATCATCATTCGTACCGCTAGAATTACCAGCCTTTGCTGCTAGTAAATCTAGCCACGCTCTCTTCTTTGCTTCAACTTCCATACGTATCTCATCATCCCACCATAACGTATTATTTTTCCTTTCATTCTTCCTCTTACTAACACCACATACTTCGGTAGCTGCATCCACTAAACCTTTCTTTACATTTTGCCATACATTCTCCAAGTCTAACTCCTTCATACATAATTCATCCAAACCACTTATATTTTCTTTCAGTCTACATTTGAACTTCATTCTCTCACCTTCATCTTGTAACCTTTCTGTTCTAATACGCTGTAACGCAGTGGTAGACACAGATGATCGATGGCGCCAACGCCTGAATAGACCATTAATTCGGCATAAAACCAAATAATGATCCGTTCCTACGTTAGAACCCCGGTAAACGCTTGTATCTACCACTGCGCACCTCAATTTTTCATCCACGATTATGAAATCCATCATGCTTCTATCGTCACCTCTTTCCCAAGTATACATGTAAATCCTCTTGTGGCAAAAGCAAGTGTTTGTCACAAAAAGATTCTTTTCCATACATACGGTGAGGAGACTTTCACCATTCTCATTTATACTTTCATTACCAAACGTTCCCAATATCCTTTCATAACCAAGCCTCCTCACCCCAACCCTTCAATTAAAATCTCCTAGCATAATAATATATTCATTTCCCTTACACTTCATTAACACCATCCTTACCATTTCCCAAAACTGCTCTCGGATATAAGTGGGCTTAGACATGTATGGGGCGTAGACCCCTAACACAAACAACTTCTTTAAGCCCACTTTCATTCGTATCCATAGCAGTCTTGGGCTTACACATTCATACTCTTTCACACATTGGCCCATTCTTTCTGAAAGGATGATACCTACCCCCTGGCATGCCCGCTCGATCTCGTCTACGCCAGACCAGTATGCGGTATACATGCCATGTGTAGTGACATCCTTCCCCTTCCTTTTCGTCTCATTTACACATAACACATCTATTCCTCTTATTCCTCTATCATACATCATGTCGCATACTTCATCCATTTTATCATTCATTGCCCCACATACATTCAACGTAGCCAGACGGGCCTCTGCAATCCACTTTTCGCCTCTCCGGGAGACAGAACGTGACGGGTGGCGAACCTCGTTGCCGGTTTTCCTCCCGGAGAACCGTGTTACAATAAATAATGTATTAATGTAATATAAGGTATGTATTCATGTGTAGATATAGATAACCTATAAATAAAAAGCTAATTTACTTAAACAAACCCATACATTAAAAAAATTTAAAAAGACTGCTAGCAAAATTTTATTAAAAGTCAAAAAAGTCTCAAACAAAGGTGATTGCGGTGCGCAGCGGTGGAAGTCTCCGACTCGGCCGGACCTTTCCGACTTAGAATGTGTCGTTGTGTACGTGCTGTGGCTCGTGCGTACGAGTTCGTACTATCACGTGCCCATTTCAAGAACTCACGAACAGTCATCTTATGTTTTGTGTTTCAGAAATACAAGTAAAACTTGAGGAAATAAAGATAAAAAAATTCTAAATGTCCGTAAATTAAACAAAGTTATTAAACAAAACAAAACAACAACAAACATAAAAAATATTTTTTTAAATATATTAATACATTTACATATTTTCTGTAAAAACATCTGGGTCGGAACCCTGCGCCTAGGACGTAATAATAATAAGATACTCTGCTCAATAAGCAGAGCGATCATTCAATATGTGTAAACAAAATATATCGACGTATTCAAGTAATCAGGTTAAACAAGGATATGCAGTTTTTTTACAAGTACCGTTATAAGGATATTGAGAAACAAAAAAAATATAAGCTATTAAGAGATAGAAGGGTTATTTTATGTGTAAGTAAACGCAGATTTAAGTCTTTGGATCAGGGATTGGGTCTCGTGAGAGAGCCGGATCAAAGGATTTTGAGCCGACTGCGTTTCAGAGTGAGGCTCTCAGACGCTATATAATATATAAAACTATTTGCGATGCAGTAAAATGTAATACTAGGTTCTAATAACGACAATGCGAACTCAGCGAAAAAATAAACGCTACGTCGTGTGGTTGTTTTTTATAGAATAAAGATGACAAGCGAACACACAGCCTACCGAACACTAAGATGAAATGCTTCATTTCCAGTAAAAAGTGTCTCTGGTTCTAAACTGTCACTCGAAAATGTCTTAGAAGTAAAGGTATTAAGTTCGTTGCTTATAAAGTTCTTGTAAGAAAGCGCTGGAAGGTTTGTTACCATATTACTTTTAAATCTCTCCAGGCATTTTACATTAATCAGAACAAACACAATTTTCTCAATTTCTTGTACTTTCTTCATATAAGGCAATGAAACCAGTAAACATATTGTCAATACAAGCTGCACCACACTCTTATACGTATAGATTCAAAAAATAAATTATCAAAATTGTATTATTTGAACAAGGAGCAAACTGATAGAAGAAGCTTCCCAGAGATTGATATTAAAGTCTCCGCATACTACAAGATATTTATTCTGTTTATTGAGCTTAACTAAAGCTTCTTCCATAATTGAACCTGGGGTTCTGTAAACACTGACTGCAATGGGGTGCTCAAGCTTAACACATGCCATTTCTATAGTCGGCTGAACAGAGAGGCTCACAATATTTCTACATGACTTAGATTTACTACCACGACCTAACTGTATCTATATTGAAAGAACTGACCACCTGATTACTGAAATTAAATATGGAGCTATAATCTTTCAACCAATGTCCATTAATATGTAAAATATGTATATTGTTACTATTTAAAAATTAATTCAAGTTATAACTTATTGCCTAACATATATTTAACATATATTTTGGTGCACCAGGTTTAAACAGTTTTTATTAATGCTATTTTGTGAAATTATACAAAATAAGTATTGTTGAGTTGTATTCTAAGCTATTAAATTATTTTTGCTAGAGATTACTTCTATTGTCTTATTTTCTAATTTAAAATGCTTGGAACTGATTCCAAATCAATTGTAAAATTATTTTACTGTTCAATGGGAGCAGGTGTCAAGGCAGCTAAAATTTTGCCGAGTTAAAATATACTCGTAAATAATGAGAAAGTGTATACGCGTAAGCGTAAACCAAAACTAGGAGGAGGACAAAAACATAGAATTGTGTACTATAATTAATATATTAAGAAAAAATAGCAAACAAGCCTTGGCAATTGCTATGAACACTTCGAAAAATCAACTTAAAAAAAAACTAACTATACTATACCATACTAAAATCGACTAAAATATTTACTATAATAACAACTGTCAAAATGATATCAATAAAGAAGCGTCCTTTTGACCCTTTATTATTTGATTGATCGATGAAAAGCTATCGTATCACAAAGCCATGTATGCAAACAAAGCTATATTTTTAGAGTTATAAGAAAGGGACCATATTAACCAGATGACCATATTTTTAGAGTTATAAGAAAGTGACCATATTAACCAGATGACCATATTTTCAGAGTTATAAGAAAGTGACCATATTAACAAGATGACCATATTTTTAGAGTTATAAGAAAGTGACCATATTAACCAGATGACCATATTTTTAGAGTTATAAGAAAGTGACCATATTAACCAGATGACCATATTTTTAGAGTTATAAGAAAGTGACCATATTAACCAGATGACCATATTTTTAGAGTTATAAGAAAGTGACCATATTAACCAGATGACCATATTTTTAGAGTTATAAGAAAGTGACCATATTAACCAGATGACCATATTTTTAGAGTTATAAGAAAGTGACCATATTAACCAGACGACCATATTTTTAGAGTTATAAGAAAGTCACCATATTAACCAGATGAACATATTTTTAGAGTTATAAGAAAGTGACCATATTAACCAGATGACCATATTTTTAGAGTTATAAGAAAGTGACCATATAAACCAGATGACCATATTTTTAGAGTTATAAGAAAGTGACCATATTAACCAGATGACCATATTTTTAAAGTTATAAGAAAGTGACCATATTAACCAGATGACCATATTTTTAGAGTTATAAGAAAGTGACCATATTAACCAGATGACCATATTTTTAGAGTTATAAGAAAGTGACCATATTAACCAGACGACCATATTTTTAGAGTTATAAGAAAGTAACCATATTAACCAGATGACCATATTTTTAGAGTTATAAGAAAGTGACCATATTATCCAGATGACCATATTACCCTCACGTACTTTGATAGGCAATACCTATCTCTTGTGAAAACTTCTTAGTTAAATTACTAATATCAATCAAATGAAATTTATAATTATAATTCTTACAATTTAATGTCATATTATTATTATTATTACATATCAGATTTTTCATAATTAAATTTAGACTATATATTACCTGTTGCCACCCCTATATGTAAGGCATTGTAGACAAGATAATAATTGATTAATTAATAATTGATTCTTATTCAAATTGCTTCATCTCCCAACAAAAAGGATTAATATACCATTTAGACAAAATTTAATAGTTAAAATTTTATTTATAATATAGCTGAATGTTTACCCAGGCATGTAGTAATTACTTATATAAGTTTTTGCCTATGTCATCACTATACATAATAACATTCTACTTTGTTATGGTACTGTCATAGAGTGTTGGTAAATAAAATAAGGTATTGCTGCTTGTCATGATAACATTAACATAGGTTGTCGGTTCTGTGAGCTGTATGGCCAACCCACTGCCACTTTAGCTTACTAATTCGTTGGGCTATGTTGCTCACTCTAGTTCTATTGCGGATAGTATATCCCCAGTTTATCATGCAGAGAAACTCCAAGCATAACCCTTTCTATATCTCGCTGAGCGATTTTGAGCTTCCACATACGGCCTGCAGTAAAGGACCACGTCTCACATTCATAAGTCATCACTGGCAACACGCACTGGTTGTACAATCTCGTTTTCAAGTTTTGAGGTATACCTGAAGAGAAGATGTGTCGTGATTTCCCGAATGCTGCCCAGCCAAGTTGAATCCATCGATTGATCTCTTGGTCAAAGTTGGACTTACTTAGTCGTACTATTTGTTCCAGGTGAACGTACTCGTCAACAACTTCGAGCTTAGTGCTTCTAACAACTATCGGCATAGGTGTTACATGGAAATTATACATGATCTTTGTTTTGTCTTTGTTTATCGTAAGGCCGTTGGAAAGCGTTTGAGGTCATTGAGCACAGTGCTTAGGTCCTCCAGCGATTCTGCCATAAGGATTATATCGTCGGCAAATCGAAGGTGAGTGATGTAGTCGCCATTGATGTTAATACCGTACCCTTTTAAGTCCAGAAGATTGAAAACATCTGCCAATGCAGCGATGAAGGGTTCGGTATTATAACGTCACCCTGTTTTACACCTCTCTGCAGTTAAGTAGGTTTCGTACTCTAGTTCTGTACTCGGGTAGCCATCGCCACCCTACTGTACAAACACTTCAGCACTTTGATATACGGACAGTCAACTTGGCACCGCTAAAGGGGGTGCATCACCGCCCGAATTTCGAAGTTATCAAAGGCTTTCACATAGTCTACATACGCAAGACATAGTGGCAGATTGTACTCCTTAGTTTACTGTACAAATACCGGTTTGTTCGGTAGGCTGCAAATCGTCGAGTCTGCGTGACGACACGTAATGACTTTCAAAAACAGCACGTAGACGCGGCTCAGAAGGAAAATCGGTCCGTAGTTCTTCAAGAGAGCAACTAGCTTTTAATTAAGAGCCAAGCAGTTTCACTAAACGGCGCCGTCCAACTAGCGGCTTGAATGAAATGCAACTGATACGTCTAATACAACATTGTACTTACCTTGTCAACCAGCGACTGTAGAAATATTACTAGTTTTTACAGAATTTATCGCGTATATTTAACTTTTTAAATACCCGACGTTTCGAACGCTTTACAGCACTCATGGTCACGGGCGGGACTGAGATGTTCAACGTCCATACGTCATAGTTAACCGCGGTTACCATAGATTAAAATTTAACTTTTGTTCCGATCTATGCAGTATAAACTTATGGTATCTTGAAGTCTTGCAGTTGTATGCTTGGGTTGGGATTTAATTTTATTTATTATAGGATCCCAAGCAGATGGTAGCACCCAGCCATCTTCTCTACTGAAATTAGGATGTTTTTTGATTTCAATAGCCTCGCGAATCATCCTTGGAAGGAATCGGTGTTCTTTAGCGAGGATTTGCGGTCTATCAAATCTGATGTAGTGACGGGGGCGATCCTGTACGTGTTCACAGACTGCAGACTTCCCGGAGCAGCTATATGTTCTTTAACGCGGGTTTTTATTGATCTTTTAGTTTGTCCTATGTAGGAGAGACCACATTCACAATCAAGCTTGTACACTCCTGCATCTTGCAGAGGGACATTACACTTGACTGATGGTAAAAACTGACCAATCTTCTTCAGCGGCTTGAAGTATGTTTTGATGGAAGCGCGCTTCAAGATGTAGCCAATCTTGTCAGTGACTCCTCTAACATATGGCAGTACAGCAAGTACACGCTCGACTGTGGCCGGCTTCACTCGTTCACTGTGACGTAGGCGCGGGACTCGAAGCTTGTTGTCATGCAAAACTTGCTTGACATAGTGGAGCTCTGCAGCCAGGTGTTTACTGTCACAGATCCCTCGTGCTCTCTGAAACAAAGATTTACCCACGGTAGCTAACTGTGAAGGATGGTGGTGAGAATCACCATTTAAATATCTATCTGTATGGGTCTTTTTTTCTATACACAGTATGGCTCAAGGTGTTATCAGGATTCCGAATTACTAACACATCTAGAAAAGCTATGGAATTGTTTGCCTCTAACTCCATTGTGAACTGAATTTTACAATTTATAGAGTTAAGATGGTCTAAAAATGCAGTTACTTTGTCTAAAGGTAGAATTGTGAAAGTGTCGTCTACGTACCGCTTGTAGAATCTTGGATTTATGGGAGAACTAAGCAGGGCTTTCTCCTCAAAGTATTCCATGAATATGTCGGCGACAATGGGAGATACAGGTGGGCCCATCGCCACACCATCTACTTGCTTGTAGAACTCCTCCTTCCACAATAGGAAGCCAGATGTAAGGCAGTGTCTGAGTAATACTGCTTATTTTACGGGCATGTTGTTTTCTTCTAGCCTTCTAGTTACAATTGAGATGCAGTCTTCAACAGGTAAGCATGTAAACAATGACTGCACATCAAAACTGACCATAGTTTCATTGTCTGCCAGATGTAGGTCTTTAATCTCGCTGACAAAATGGTAGGAATCCTTTATGTGTGCTCTTGTATGTCCCCTGAGCGGTGAGAGTATTTTCGCTAAGTGTTGAGCCAATCTGTAAGTTGGTGAATCGATTTGGCTCACTGTGGGACGTAATGGAGCATTGGGCTTGTGTATTTTTGGTAACCCATACAATTTTGGTGATTTGGCGCACGTAGGTACTATTCATTTTAGTGTCGTCCATTTTAATCTCGAACTTCATTAACATATGTTAATGAAGTTCGAGATACGATGTATATTGTGTTACCGTAATATAACTGTATCTTTTTGAATGTAAACGTAATAATAAATTCTTTGTGAAACTTTTACACTTAACGTACAAAGTTCTAAGGGTCGTGAACTAAGCAAGCGCAGTGCACAGAAGCTTTACCGTCTCTACTCACTTGTCTGACCTCTCCAGTTACCAATTTAAATGAAAGGCACTAAATCTTTAAGGAAAGTAGGTTAAGTGTGCGAGGAATGCTTTGTTTCATTTTGTAAAATGAAAATTAGTTGGAACGAAATAAGATGAGTCTGTGATCGATTCGTTACTCTAAACTCGTAGATGTTTTCCTGGAGAGATGCCCGTTCAATTTGTGCGACTCGCACAAATGTTATTACTCGACTGCCCCAGAAGGAGGGTAATGTTTTTCGAGAGTATGTATGTATGTATGTTTGTCTCTTTTGCCAACGCACATCGTTGCATCTTCGTGTTTGTTGATGCAGTTCGTTGGTCGTGTCGGCCGGCATGACCTCGCTTCCGTTCCTCTCCCGCACGGGCGTACCTCACGGCTGACCACTCGACCTCGGTGCAGTTCCTACAATTCGTCGTGTCCGCAAGGTCGTAGGGAGAGTAGTCATCGTTTTCCGGTAGTCGGGTTTCTAAATTACTATTTTATCCATTTTGCATGGTTTTTACCCGCAGAACTTAAGTCTAAATAATATTATTGAATAAATTTACGCCTGATTCTTTTAACAACAATTTTGTTTTTATTTACACGCTCAAATTACTGTGAGATTTGTTAATAGTAGGTTATAATTTTTACTGGCTGGTTTCTGCAACTCCTCGAGTAAGCACGTATTTTGCGTGTTTGCAGAAGCTGATGCTATTCAAGGCAACCAAGCTCGTCGAAATAATCTAATAACTTTTTAATGTCGCTAAAGATCTCGGGGAGTAACCCCGAAGCGGCATGGTATTTAGCCCTGAAGATGGAGACCGCAGATCACTTCAATAGGACGTAAGCGGCCTTCTTGTCGCACTCCATGCATCTCTGCACAGAGGACACTTATAAGAGGCATTAGTATCAGGTTGCTCTCTCCTCATGCGCCAAAATAAAATAATCTATTACTCCGACTATTAACCGTGTAGTGGCAGAGCAAGAACATCCACTGCCCCATATGCCTACCGTTATGAAGCTGCCACTCGAAAACCTTTCTTTCCCATCAGTCGATCGTAGTTATTTGACCGGTCTATCAACACTACAGCTTCCTAATCCGATGTTTTAAGTTGTATGCTCTAGTTCTGCTGCTGCTATCCTCATAAACAAGTCTATTACGCAAGGAAGCTTCGAGCATAGCTGGGCTAATTAATGTGAAATTTATCTTACACGTCGAATTGCATAAACAAGTTTAATGGGATCCACTGTTTTCTAGGAAACACTATAATTATTGTTTCTTTAGACACATATAGGATAAAAGTAACAAACGAGCACACAGTTCACGTGATTGTAAGTGGATGCTGTGATATTTAGGAATCAAAATGCGGATGTTTGTCATCCCTGAAGATTAAGATGGAATGCCTAGCTTCGAGTGAAAAGGATCTCCGGTTCTATACACTCACCATATTAAACATAGCACCATTAAGCTGGCATTTTACGCCACTATTCTGTGAGAGCGTGGTAGTTCCCCGGTCCAGCAGAACCATTCATGTTACATCCATAATGTAGGTCTATTGTGGCTCTGCCACGTGTAAATGCTTGAATGATAACATTCGAATGGTTTCGAAAATTAAACTTAAAGTTTTTTTTATTAAGTTTTTGTTTATATTATATTTATTTGCTTTCAATTCTAAGTACATATACTACTGTTTTAGGTCTAAGGGTTCAATTTCGTTTAGGGAAAATTTGGCGACAGAAAGACGTGATTACTTTGATGTTGTTTATATGCAACTCCTTTTAAGAAAATAATATTTTGAACTAATATAAAGTTTAACACATGCCTACGTACTCGTAAGTGTAAGTACACTCATTCTTAAACACTAACGTAGATGATTCTATCCGAACACACAATCTTCCCAATTGTGAACAGAGTTACATTTTAAAGGAACAGTCTAGGTAACTTTTTTAAAAGAAGGAAAAAGGGGAAAAAATAAACGAAAATAAATAATTTCGGATATCAACACGAACAGCTTTTCCTGATCTCTAAAGCACTCGAAATGCCGGGAACTCGGGAATCAAAAAAATTACCGTCGTCGTATTCTCGTTTTGTGTAGGTGGACAAAAAATTAATATTCATAATAATGCAGTATAGGGTTCTAGATTTTGTTTTCTGTCTATATTGGTGTTTTAGATTAGCAGCTGTTTTATAAATAAAATTATTATAATAATTAAAATAAAATAATACTCACTGAATAAAATAAAATAAATGGTTTTATATATAAGATGTTAAATATTATTTTATGTATTTTTACTGTCAGCTCAAACGCAGGGATTAGTAAAAGAAAGACCAAATATTTCACATATTCACATCATATATTATCATAAAATAATCCAATATCACAGGGTGTATACAGAATATCATAGTAAATAAGTTCACATGTACTTACACTTTTAGTCTTCTAATAATTAAATAACAACTACTTCTGAGCTTTATTGCTTACAAGTTACTTCTTCTAAGCCTCGAACCAGAATGCCTTTCTTTTAGGCGTAACATTACACGCTTATGCAGGCATCAATCAATTCCATCAATTATGATTGATAAAAAACGGATGGTGACTGATAGGCGTACATAACGCGTTCATGGAGGCATCACTGCATTACACGGTAGGTTATTCGTCAATCACAACCGTGATTGTTGTAAACCTTATCTCAGTTAAGATAACTCCACACTCGCAGTTTCTACATCTAGTCGGTCGGGACCGGTATTTGCTGGAGCATTCTGGATGTTTCGGTGGAAAAAGACTATGTAAGACCTTTAGGGGGCCGCGACCGAGCAGTATTGAATTGGCGATACGAGCGAAGCTTTCGGAGCGAAATAAAATGAACTAAAGTATTAACTGTGATTAATTATTAGTGTGATTTAAGTTTTAATTGGTGTTCAGTAATTAGTGTCAATTTTGGTAATTCAATCGGCAGTTTTTACTGTCACGAAGCTAAGCTCGTAACAATTGGTGTCAGAAGTGGGATCAAATCATGCCAATTTTACCTAAGGACAAAAGGAGACGGAACAGAGACGTTTTAGTGGTGCAACGCCGCAGACGTCAGAGGGCCAGCCGCCAGCCACGGAGGCCGGCCCGTCAATAGCTCCCGCATCTGCAGCACCTGAATTATGTGCTCTGATGATGATGCTGCAGGAGCAGGCCCGTCGGTTGGAAGAGCAGCTGCAGTGCGGACGAGAGGCACTGGCCCGTCTGTTGAAAGAGCAGCAGGAGGAACAGGCCCGTCTGTTCAAAGAGCAGCAGGAGGAACAGGCCCGTCTGTTCAAAGAGCAGCAGGAGGAACAGGCCCGTCTGTTCAAAGAGCAGCAGGAGGAACAGGCCCGTCTGTTCAAAGAGCAGCAGGAGGAACAGGCTCGTCTGTTCAAAGAGCAGCAGGAGGAAGAGGCCCACCAACAGGAAGAACAGACCTGTTGACAGGAGGAACAGGCTCGCCAACAGGAGGAACAGGCCCGTTGTTTGGAAGAGCAGCTGAAACGCGATAAGGAAGAGCAGATGCTCCTCATGAAGAATATCCATGCTACCTTTGGTAAAGAGATACGGGAGGTCAAGGATAAGTTTGCTCAACATGACAACCGCTAGTCGGAAGCTGAAACCCGAATCGACCAAGTAAACGATCGGGTTGACAACGTAATGGCTGACATGAAGAAATCGAGAGAAAGAAGGCGAGAAGATTAAGGCTATTAATGTTATTGTGAAGGATATCATTAAAAAAACATAAATCAACTAATTCTCGTCTAGATTCCAGTGATGAGAGACCGTATGTAAGGCAATCCTCATTATGTGTTCTACGACGACGTATGCCGGTTTTGGAATTGTGGTACTTTATAAAGAGTTTTTGCTTTTAACTATAGGATCCCAAACAGATGTTAGCACCCAGCAATGTTATTTGTTATAATTTAAATATTTTAAATTTCAATAGGCTCATGAACCATCCTCGCCCAATCTTATTAAACTCAAAAAAATAACGGACGTAAACGAAATACGACGTAGAAACAAATAACATTTTCTTAAGATATTCTTAAGATAACTTATCTTTACTTTTAATATTTTTATTAGACCCCGAGATTATTAGTAATGTGGGTGACTTCAAGGCAAGAGTGAATAGATTTTTGTTAAGCCAGTGCGCATTTTCGGCTGCATCACCACTTACACTCGATGCATTCGACACCGTCTCTGTCACTAACCTTGTGCACAAGCTTGAAAAAATTGGAATAAGAGGGACTCCGCTTGCTCTTTTCGAAAACTACCTATCGGAGAGAAAACAGAAGGTTAAGCCTCCTGGGTTCATTAGTGGGGAAGCGGTGGTGTCATCAATGGCGTTCCACAGGGTAGCGTCCTGGGCCCGACCCTATTTCTAATTTATGTCAATGATCTGTGCAGTATGACCATACCAAATGCCAAAATCCTGTCGTACGCCGATGACACGGCTTTGGTTTTTGCTGATGAATCTTGGGAGGCTGTCAAGACTAGTGCTGAAAGTGGTCTAGCTCGAGTCGCTCTATGGTGATACGGGTGGTGTTTAAAATAAGGCAACAACCAGTCATAAAAAAATTTATATATTGGTAAAAGAAAAGGTCGTGGGCGTGGTTCCGATAATTTAAAAAAAAATGCCCGTCTGGCTTCACTGGCAGGGTCAGGTACTCCCCTATGTGGCCGCGAGGTGGTCGAGCAGGGCCGGGGGGTTGGACTGTTCACGGGGAGCGCCGTGGGCAGCTGGCTGTGGCGGTGGCGGCGTCGAGGGGAGGCCTAGGACCTCTTAAGAAGGACGACCGCCACGGTTGTAGTCGTAAAATTGCACCCTGGAAACAACGTCGTCCACATTTAGGTCCAGGTAATAAAATGCCGCCGATTATGAACCCCCGGTATATCGCAGGCTAGCAGTAGATGGGAGCACAGAGAGTAGCTGGCGGGTGTTCATAATCAGAACGGAGTTACAAGGCGGAATGGAAGGCAAGCGTCATAGCGGTGAGGCGCAAATTAAAATACACATGAATTAAAATTTCGGCAAGTGTAAAATACTGTTTAAATGTACCAGGATAACTAATTTAGGCTGTGCATTGGTTGAAACATGATGGTGACTTGCGATATTTGATCGCGGTGCGAAATGTATGAGACGCCATTTTGTAACGGTACTTTTGCCAACGCACACAGCGGCTACATACATTACTTACATGCAAATAACACTAATAACGTGGCAATTAAATAGCTAAAAGCAAACAGCCTGGCATGATCAAATTACACTACCTATAAAACACTTTCACTACTTAAAACTAGGTAACGTTTCAACACTTACCCTTACGGGGTGCAAGACGATACGGAGGTCTCGGTGACGAGAATTAACGAAAAAACTATACGGCCACAGTGCCGGAATTATTATATTATTTTAAACTTTTTCCAAAATGGGATTAAAATTTGCAAGCGCGTACGAGGACACAAAGCAGAGCTTGTGAACGCGGCTGCAGTGGTAGTGTGCGCCTCCCAGGGCGCTCGGGCGGAGAATGACCGGGAGCGCGACGCCGTGGAATGATACCGGCCGGGTAAAACTCTGACGCGAGAGTTGCAAAGCGCATAGAGTAACGAAGCGTCAGAGTGTTTGTTCGAAATACAATATTTTAATATTTGATTTATTATTTAATTCGTTCTTTTAGTTTACTGATTTGTTTTATTAATAGGATACCTAAGTTAATTATAGAATTATTTTTGTTAATAACTTTTATTTTATTTTTATTTAGTTTATTAAATGTTTATTTAATTTTAATAAACCGTTTAATTATAATTATGCATACATGTACGTGCAACGTTACAGTACCCCGCGCGCTACATAAGGATTTTATTATTCTTAATTAATAAAATCCGCTCTAAATTGTTATGTATTCGCATTATCCTTTTATACAACATCTCTCATACTTCACGCGATTATATCAGCGTCAACGAACATCAATAGGGTAGTTGACGCATCCTGTCATTTGGCAAGGTGTTCCAGCATCGGTTAGACTGGAAGACCCATACGAATACCTAGAGCTAAAGATGTAAAAGTGTGACCAGGGTAAAACGAGCACCATGTATATATATAAATATAACGCTAGTGTATTCCTAAGTAACAAGCAGAACACATGCAACTTAATTAAGTGTACTTGTAGGTGTAACATGGAGATCTTGTGATATTGCAGTGATGGTTGCTAGCCCATCTCCCACAACACACTACTACCCTATCCCTTAGTCGACTTTTACGACACCCACAGGAAGAAATGGGGTGGTGCTATTCTAACCCGACACCACACGGGGAAGTACCACTTTAAAAAAAAGTGTATACATATATGACTAAGTACTGTGTCCTGTTAATTTCAAATCCTTGATGTGCCAGGTGCCAATATCTTTCCCAGACATGTCAGCCAGGATGTAAACTAGGGGTGACTTTTTACCGATGACGCGACATTTAATAAATTTTGGCGCAAGTTTTTTACTAAAGAACTTATCCTTATCACTTAAAACATATGCGCGTTTCATTACAGTGTCACCAATGTTAAATTCCATAGGCTTGCGCCGAAGGTTATAGTGGGTTGAGTTTTTAGCATGAGCATGCCACAATTTGGCCTTTACAGTATCGAAAACTTCCTTAAGACAACCCAAATCCTCCGCGTAGATGTCACGGGGAAGGAATAAAACCTCATCGCCTAAATCGTTATCTAAATAATGCGAACCACATGTAACGAGCTCCCTGCCGAACACCAGGAAGGATGGAGTGAAACCAGTCGCCTCACTCACCGAATTGTTGAGGGCGAACTGAACCTTCGGAATATATGTATCCCAACTGCGATGATCGTTGTCCACGAAAGTTGAGATACACGTGATAATTGAACGATTATGTCGTTCTACCAAATTAATTTGAGGGGTGTACTTTGGCGTGAAGAACACGTTAGGGACCTTATAACGATGGAAAAGTGACTCAGTGACCTTCGAAATAAACTGGCCGCCATTGTCCAAAAATATGGTCTGAGGGACACCATGGACGAGGAAAACAGACTCTTCCAGTAACTTCGTGACTGTAGTGGCAGTAGCACTTCTTAATGGGAAAATTAGGCAATATTTCGAGAAGCAGCATGTGACTACGAAGATATAAGTGTTCTGCTTCCTAGTGACAGGCAAGGGGCCCATCAAATCAATTGAAATCATTTGAAATGGCCTAGAACACTGCTTCGGGCGGCCCATTGCTCCCAAGGTTTGGTGATTTTGAGCCTTGTAAGACAAGCACTTCTCGCAGGAGGCAACGAACTTCACCACGTCCTGGTGCATACCAGGCCAAAAGTAGCGCAAGGCAATACGATGGTATGTTTTAAAAACGCCGAGATGTCCAGCCGTAGGTTCCGCATGATTCTCGTTGATCACCTGCTCGCGTAGCTCAAAAGGTACAACCTCCTTCCATAAGAACTCCGATGAAAGTGAGTGATTATTCTTGGCACGCCTGAATAACTTGCCATCCTTGATAATGAAATTCGGGAAAGTTTGCGGCTTAGAAAGGCAAGAATTATAAATATTTTTGTACCAAGAATCCGATGTCACCATGTTCGAACCGGAAGTACTAATCGCCGAGACGGGAAGAGCTCTAGAGAGGGCATCGGGGATCACATTGTCCACACCCTTACGATGCTTGAATTCTAAATGAAATGAGGACAATCTTACACCCCAGCGAGCTAATCTACCGGTAGGGTTCCTGAGAGACAGAAACCATTTTAACGCACTGTGATCAGTATAGACAGTGAATGGCCTACCGTTCTCCAAGTAACACCTCCAGTGCTCCAGGGCGATGACGACAGCTAATGTCTCACGCTCCGTTATACTGTAGTTCCTCTCTGCTGCTGACAACGACTTGCTCATATAAGCAACGGGGTGCTCCTTACCATCTATAGTCTGCGTCAGCATCGCACCCACGCCGTAATTGCTGGCATCGGTGTGTACTTCGAATGGCTTATCGTAGTCAGGGCAGGAAAGAACAGGAGCGGAAACTAAACACTCCTTAAGTTTCTTGAAGGCAGCATCAGCTTCGGCAGACCAGGCAAATGGTGGTCCACCCTTCTTACTCGAAGTTAACTTGTTTAAGGGGCCTGCAATGGTACTAAAATTGGGGACGAAACGACGATACCAAGTAGCAGTCCCGAGGAAGCGCTTAACGTCCTTACGACATGTAGGTGTCGGGTAATTGAGGATTGCTTCCACCTTCTCAGGATCGGTACGTAAACCACTACTATCAACGACGTAACCCAGGTATTTGAGCTGACTGCGGAAGAATTGACATTTCTCTAGGTTTACAGTGAGGTTGGCCTGTTTCAGCTTATTAAGAACCCGAAGTAACAGGGAAACATGGGAATTGAAGTCGTTTGAGACGATAATAATGTCGTCTAGGTATGCAAAGACTTTGAGGTCAAATTCCCTAAATAACAGATCAACCAACCTTTGCTGTGTAGCCGGGGCGTTAGTTAAACCAAAAGCAGTGCGCTTAAAACGATAGGTACCGCGATTAGGCACATAAAAAGCAGTCTTGTCCCGGTCCTCCTGTGCTATAGGTATCTGCCAAAAGGCTTTGGATAAATCGATACTAGATAAGTAGCGAGCATCGCGAAGATTATCCAAGATCGCGGAAATGTAGGGTAGACTATAGGCGTCGCGCTTCGTGATGGAATTGAGCTTGCGGCTGTCGAGGCAAAACCGAGGCTGACCGTTTTTCTTCGTAACAATGAGAACTGGTGATGACCAAGCACTTTCGCACTGCTCAATTACGTCCAGAGCCAGCATCTCGTCGACCTGCTCGGCAAGGATCCGCTGCTTCTCTGGAGACAACCTATAGTACCTTTGACGAACTGGCTCAGCATCTCCCGTATCAATACGGTGAGTGACCAAACTCGTCTCGCCCAAACCCCGACGTTCGGCGGAAATGTCGCTAAATTGAGAAATGATGTCATCCGCCACTGATCTCTCCGAAACAGTTAAGTGGTCATACGCTTGTATGAAAGTGGTAGAATCGGTACTAAGGCTAGCATTCAATACTGCGGCATTAGAAAATGTAATGCTTGAGAAATGTCTAGGAAAAATGTTAAACTCGCGCCAAAAATCGATCCCCAACACGAGATCAATATTGATGTCTGGCACAACAAATGACTTAATTATATGGTACTCATTCTCAAAGTTTATAGGGAGAAACATATAGCCAATGCTGGTCATAGATTGACCCCAAGCAGCCGTGACTGTAATTAAGTTGTCCCTATGCAGCTGTAAACCCCGTTCCTCTAGCTTCCTATAAGCTTTATCACCTAAAATGGACACAGCTGAGCCTGAATCTAAGAGGCCAAATAGCTTAAAATCATTGATTTGTACACAAGCGTAAGGTCTAGGATCATGCAAAGGTTTGTCCAGCAGAATTGTATCAACTTTATAAGAATTGAAGAAAACATTAACAGTGTTAAGCCAGCTCTGCCAATCCTCTTGGTCAAACTTGGGTGGCAGGGCTTCAGTACAATTCTCCTGGTCTATCAGTTTTTTGAAGTGCTCGGTTTATCCTTGCCACACTTCGGACAGTCTGGTGACTTGACGCCTTCCTGGCCACAAACAAAACAAAATATTCTATCCCTATTTGCTTTGCATTGACGAAGGTTGTGGGTGTTATTACGACACCTAGGACAATAAGGAGACTTTTGGTACTGCTGTTGCACCGCATGCACATAATTATTATTTTTAGTATAAGTTTTATTACCTGTATTGTAATTATTGTTGCTTCTATCGTAAAAGTTATTGTAAGGTCTTTTATTGAAACTTTGGCCGCTGCCTTGATTAAACCTACTTGCAGACTGACCAGCGTAAGCAAACTCTGGCGCCAGTGTTCCTGAAGAGACCTTCGGAGGTTCGTGGAATCCCACTAGGCGAGCCTGAATGTTCTCGTAATTACGATAGAGCGAACGCAAGGTGTCGAGGTCTGAGATCTTCGGGACAGAAGCTAAGGTGCTGGCGCAGCATGGGCGGATGTTATGTAAAATGATCTCAAGTTTGTCTTCGTTAGACAGGCTCTTGGACAAACGTGAGAATAGCCCAGTCATAATAGAAATGTAAATAGTTATATTTTCAGACTCGCCCTGAGTTCTGGCCCGAATCTCCGACAAGAGTCTGTAATCATAATCGGCCTGGTCGAAATCTTCTCTAAGAAGGGAAACTAACTCGTCCCAATTAGATACCTGGTCCCGAATGGCACGATACCAATGCAAGGCATCGCCGGTAAAAATCTCAGCGCAGTAAGACAGCAGTTTTTCCCCCGGTATATTCCTCGACTGTCTGTATTCATTGATGCGCTGGATAAATGCTCGAACGCAAGATTTGCCGTCGAACTTAAACTTAGTGAACTCACTAGCCACGCCGCGCTCACAAGTTACGTTAACGTTGAGAGGTAAAGCAGCAGTAGACTGAGGGTCTCTAGATGCCAGAGAAGGGGTGGAATCAGTAGCAGTAATAGCATTATAGCGTTCCAAAAGTTGCCTGTATTCCGAAACACACGTATCCACCGCCCCTTGCTGGGTCGTGCTATCACAAACTATACGGTTGAGTCGATGATGGAGGTGGTTAATGAGGTTGCGAGCACGAAGCAACGCATTCCCATCGCTAGGCGCCTCGATATATGCTCTTAGCTTAATTAAAGCATCGCTGACTCCCTTTAAATCATCGCCGACAGACAAAACGCTCTCGAGAATGTCCTCCATTGGACTTCATCACTGGAAAGAGTGGACCTAATTTAGCAATCTGCTCGCGTAACTCTCTGACTGTGTCAGCCGGGGTGGCACCTCTAATGGCAACTTCGTATTCTAACTCCGACTTTTGCAACGATAGGAATTTAACCGAGTGCGCCATTATAACACGCGTATAACCGCAAAGAGGTAAGTGTTGAGTCGTTACTGACTTAATCTACTCCGTTCCGTTACAATTATAATATCAGGTACTAAGAACGTTCTGGTTGACTAAAACGATTGGCGTATAAAAGAAGCAGTAAAAAGAATAAAGCAACTGCCACCAAAATAAAAGAAGCAGCGCAACAAAAAAATTAAAATACGCAACTAATGTGTACTCGAACAATTAAATAAAACAGCAACAAGATAATAATAATATGCCTAAGAATTAAAATAAAAAACAATTGATTGAATAATTTAAAATACTACCAACGCATGCGTGACTCAACTGAACTAGAGTTCTGCAGCAACAATAGGGAATAGTTACAATTCATGAAATTTCAATAATAATAATATCACAGAAAAAAAAACCACGAAAAAAAAACCTACTGCAGAATAGAATAGTAATACCTCGGAACAATATTAAATTTACCCT